>JAYESA010000007.1:91725344-92235344 GCA_036927795.1 Iris macrosiphon
ATGAGAACTTAATTTTTACGAAATTTTTTATTCAGTGCATCCAAATTTATATAAATTTTATTTAAAACATAATAATTTAAAAAATTATGAAAAAAAATCGAAACGTTCATTTGAAATAACGTTTTATATTTTTTAATACTATATTTCCATCGTTAATTTTTCTGTCATTAAAAGACGTTAGACAAAAAAAAAATAGAAAACGTTCTTAGGAAGGACGTTTACTATTTTTACTTTCGCTCTCACTTCTCTCTCTGGTCTCTCTCTCGTCTCTCTTGGATCTCACTCTCTCTCACGTCTCTCTCCCCTCTTTCTCACGTCTGTTTCTCTGGTCTCTCTCTCTCTCATCTCTCTTTTTCGTCTCTCTCTTAGTCTTTGTTTGCTCTTTCTCTCTTATTCTCTTTCTTTTCCGACTCTTTTTATTAAATTTGAGAAATCTAATGAAATAAAAAAATTTAGAATTTTTTTTTACTTTTGTTCACTATAGAGTTTGGAAAAAAAATATTTCGATATTTTTTTTTGAGAATTAAAATTATATTTTTTATGTAATCAAAATACAACTAGTGTCATGATACACACGTTCCGTGTGCAATATTTTTTTTAGCATATGCGTCCCATATGTCCAATTTTTAATCCATAAAAATTTATTAAAATAAATACTGCACACGGAACGCGTGTGCTAAAAAATTGAATAAATATTAAAATAATTTTTTTATTTGTATTAGTATTATTCAATAAATTCTTATGGATTAAAAATTGGACATACTGGACGCGTATGCTAAAAAATATATTGCACACGGAACGCATGTACCATGACACTAGTGGTATTTAGATTACATAAAATATAATTTTAATTCTCTAAAAAAAGATCGAAATATTTTTTTTTTAAAACTCTGTAGTAAGCAAAAGTAAAAAAAAAAATTCTAGAATTTTTTGTATTTCATTAAATTCCTCTAATTTAATAAAGAGAGAGGTGAAAAAGAAAGAGAGTGGGAGAGAAAGAGTCGACAAAGAGTGAGAGAGAGACGAAAGATGAGAGAAAGACTAGAAAGAGAGACGTGAGAGAGAGAGTGAGAGGAGAGAGAGACTAGAGAGACTAGAAAGAGGCATGAGAGAGACGAAAAAATAATAATTAATAGAAAATGCCCTCCTATCCCAAGGACGTTTTCTATTAAAAAATATAAAACGTTATTCCAATAACCATTTTAATTTTTTTTTAAAACATCCTTCCAATGACCGTTTTGATTATTTTTTTCGTAATTTTTTAAACTTCGATATTTTAGATGTAATTTATATAAATTTGAATGTTCTGGATGAAAATTTTAGTAGTTTTTAATCCGATACAAATTTAGTTCGTGAAAAGACGTATGAAAGAGAGAAAAAAAACTGCAATAGTGTTGGATAAATCTCAGCTGCCGGTCTCCTTCCGCATAGAAAGAGATGACAGAGAAGATGTCATCAAACTGTCGTCATGGATTCGACAACCCCCTCAAAGATCCTTGAATTTGTGAGTGCAAATTTTATTTATTTGGAAGGGGAGTTACGTTTTTCTTTTTAAGTTCTCCTGGTCTATTATAGTTGTATGGATATTCCGGATTCTTGGATAGGAAATGGCAAGAGAATTGTAAAATTAGGCTGTGTGATATGTGGTTTGTTTTTTGTTGGCATTTTTGTCTTTGGACAAAGTAAAAATAATCCCACATTAACTATACCACCAAGTGGGTATTTCAATATAATATTTTTTTTTATAAGTTGAGGTGTGCACATGGGGTGTGGTGAGATATATGGGTACCATGTGGGGGTATTTTCCTAGGAGAAAAAAATAATTAACTCCTCATGAAAATATTTATGCTTTTTGTCATGTTCTTGAAATTATTTTCATAGGAGTTAAGTCCCAAAGGGAATTAGCGACTCGAACTCGAGCTCGGACGCAAAGTGGCGCTTTGTTGGCACACTTTGCATGTCAGTCTTGTGCACTCGTTTTATGCTCGGGTTGCATGTGCGTGTTGCATGAGCGGGCGCTGAGATGGTGCTGAACGAATGCTGAGCGGGCTATGCATTGGGCTGCGATTGTGGGATATCAATTTTGTATATTGACTTTTAGTCCCATATCGAAAAAAGAGGAGGATGGGCTTCTATCCTTCCCTATATAAAGAGCCTTATAGCCTCCTTTTGAGACAGACCAAAATGTTGAGAAAGAGGAGTCCAAAGGAGTTCATTCGAGTCACACAAAGAGGTTACTACGAGAGTTCCAAAAGTTCTCTTGTGAAGTTGCTGGCTCTTGGGAGCAGATCGTCGATAGAGGACGAATCTTGCTTTGAGCAACGGTGGTCTTCACCACCCCAGCAAGAATAATTTTTTATTCTGTCTTCTTCTCCTTTTTCTTCTTGGTTCGTTCTGTCTGATTGCAACTACGTTTTGCAAGGAAGAACGAATGTAGTTTTTGTTTTATTGTAACTCTGTTGTGTCCGTCTGTAACTGTGATTGCAAGAAAGAATGAGAAGTTTGGTTAGTTCTGATTCTTTTGTTATCTTGAGAGCAAGTTGTAATCAGAATCCTTATATAGTTCTTTGTGGAAATCAAGAATAGTCAGAGTAGGAACTTTTGTGTGAACCTCTGATCTCGATCACGCGTTCTTCCATCTTTGGTTAAGTCTCGGGACTAACAATCTCAAAGTAAGATCCGAATAAAGATGGAGGACATCCATTCAAGTCTTCTGGACACAAGTTTTCACAAACTTGAGAAGATTGACAGAATTCACTTTGAACGTTTGGATGAGGGGAGGAGTCATTTGTCAAATATTGAAAGTGAGTTGTCGGTAACTACCATTTCCATGGATGGAAGAGATAGCCACTGAAGGATGCACATTCCAGTTTGAAGAAAGATTATAAGATAACCTAGGATTGCAGAGTATGCGCATAAGGGGCAGACCTTTGCGCATGACAGGACTTGGCGCTTTGCAAGACTTGGTGCATGGCAGCGCATTGAAAGTCTTGGCACATGGTAGAGCTGGGCACATAGTATCTCAATGCGAATGATGGTCTCTGCGCATACAGGACGCGCATGAAGGCTTATGCGCATGGATTGGCGCATGATGTCTTATGTGCATAAATTGACGCATGATGGTTTATGCACATGGATTAGCGCATGGTGGCTTATGCGCATAGATTGGCGCATGGTGGCCTATGCACATGAAGGTCACTACACTATACAGGACTTGACACATGGCTGAAATTGGAACATAAAAGTAGAACCAATCCGAACCAATATAAAAATGTATAACTAAACTTAGTTCCTTTGATTACTTAACTTGGTTGCTATGATTGCACATGTTAAGTCTTATGGCATGGTTGCTGACCAGTGGATGAAAAGTGGTGCATCTAGCCACATGTACTTTAGGAAGAGATGTTGATCAAGGTCGAACCTTTCAGTGGTGAAGGTCTTGATGGCAAGCAAGGATCAAGCAGAGGATCTGGGGATCGGGACAATGGTTCTGAACTTCGAGAAGTTACAATCAAATGAGTTCGTGTAGCAGCGTACCAGTGATTACCAAGGACATGATCTCAGAAAGTCTGTTGCAGACTTGAGGGTAAACATCCATTTTTGCCAGATGGTGATATCTTGGCATGAGACATACTTTGAAACAAGGCATTCAATTTTAAATGGATGTTTGAGCTTATGCTTGTGACTGAAGTCTCATTGTAAGAGTTGTGGGACCACAGACTAGGGCATGTACTTCGTACTGCCAGATGTCTAATCTAGGATTTATCTCCAAATGTGGGAGTAAGGAGGTGGATAAGTATCTGTGCGCAGATAAGATCACAAGAAAACCGTTCAAACGGGTAAAGCAAAGTACAGATCTTCTGGAGTTGGTTCACTCAGATATCTGTAACTTCAAGCAGTTATCCACAAATGCCAAAAGGAAGTACTTTGTTACTTTCATCGACGATGACTAGAAGTACGCGTTCGTCTATCTATTCTAGTTAAAAAATGAAGCATTCGAGAAGTTCAAGAAGTTCAGGGTTGAGGCTGAACTTAAAATGGGGCAACGACTCAAGAGACTCAGAAGTGATTGAGGCATAGAGTATAGGTCTATTGAATTCGCATCGTTCTATAAAGAACATATAATTGTCAATGAGACAACTACTCCGTATTCTCCTCAATCAAATGTAGTAGCTGAAAGGAAAAACATGGCATTGACAGAGATGAAGAACTCAATACTGTTGACTACGGGTCTTCCAAACTACTTCTGGGGAGAAGCTGTGTTGACGGCTATGTTCATTATGAACAGAGTGCCATACGCAACTTCCGATGTCACTCCTCAGAAACTCTTGTTCAGAGTCACACCCAACTTGAATGTCATTCGAGTGTGGGGGTGTCTGACGTCTGTGAAGCTTTCGGAATTAAAGATTCAGAAGCTAGATCAAGGACTACGAAGACAATCTTTCAGGGTGATGCTGATAAGAGTAGTACTCAAAGATTTCTTGTTATCAAATTAAATCATATCATTGAATCTCGTGACGCAGAACTCCTCAAAGATAAATTTGCAAGACACAAGGACATTGTTATTGCATATATTTCAGAAAATAGTGTGGGTGCACAGGAGGCTGAAGCTTCCAACGAAGAGGTAGTCCAAGAAGAAGTTATCCCAACAACAACGATCGAACCAGAAATCACAGAGCCGGTATCTAAGCGAATGAGGAGAGTGAAGGACTTTGAAGAAGATTTTGTCACCTATCATGTGGAAGCATATCCTTTTAACTATGATGAGGCGATGAAGACCAGAGATGCTGTCTTCTAGAGGGAGGCTATAAATAATGAGTATGACCCAATAACCTCCAACCACACTTGGGTGTTGGTCAATCTGCCTGAAGGAGCTAAACCAATCAGATGCTTATCAGATCTTAAAGTCAATGAAGATAAAAACAGACAGAATATTTGAGTTCAAGACAAGGCTATCTGCCTAGGGGTTTTATCAGACAATAGGAATTGAGTTCTTTGGTACCTCGATGAGGGTGTCATAGATCAGGATGATGATTGTCATAGCTGCTATTCATAAGCTGATTATTTATCATATGATGGAAAGACAATAAGTCTTGGATGAAGACAGACATGAGAGATTCACGGACAATAGTCAGAACTATTGTCATTCAGGTTTAAAGATAGTCTGCGAGTTGGTGATATCTCGATACGGCGTGAAGCAATTCCCAGGATGTGGTAGCAGAAGTTTGACAAGTCCTCTAGTCAAAGTTGTCGTAGGATCAGCGAGACGGACAAGTGTGTGTACATAAAGTTCGCTGATAATGGAGGAGTCATCATTTGTATCTATGTGGACGACTTGCTAGTCCCAGTTGTGGACACAGAAGTATCACTAACAAAGATATCCTTTTTGTCCAAACTCAGGACATGGGATTGCGGATGTCATCTTGAGGATATAAGACAATTCGAATGACGGGTGGACTTGCTTAGTCACAAGCTCTCAGCATAAAATGTTGATCATACCTTTGGGTATCAGGGATGATACTCCTCAGGTGTGACATGAAAATGAATCCAAATCCAAGGAAAAGCGTCAGACAGTTGGTGTACTCAAGCATCATCAGGTGAATGATTCAAGCTGCGTGTACCACCAGGCCTGGCATAGCTTTTACTGTAGGGATACTGAGTCAGTTCACAAGCAGTATATATGTTGAACACTGAAAGCTGTAAAGAGAGTAATCGGAATTCTCAGGAGAACTCAGTAGTATATCCTGTGCTACAGCAGTTATCCAGATATGAATGAAGGCTTCGGTGATGCTAGTTAGTGCTCAGGAAAGAAGAGTAAAAGATCCACAGGAGGACGTGACTTCTCCAGGGGTGGTGTTGCTATATCGTGGAAGTCAAAGCAGCAGTCTTTACTCTCAGAGTTCTTTGCACTATCAAGATGCAGCATATAAAGCAGAATGGCTCTAGAAGCTTTCAAATTATCTTCCTATGGTTAGTACAAATATTCGGGTGATACCGATATACTGTGAAAACCAAGAAGTTATAGCAGTGGCATTTATTCATCTCTTTAATAGTTTGAAGAGAACTATGTTGATAGAACACAAGACACTGAATGAGTGCAGATTACGTAGATCATTATAGTGCTTTAATGATCGGAGTCAGGTAAATCTGGCGGATCCGTTCATAATTGGCCTCAAGGGCTAGTACAAGACACTAAATGAGCGCAGCTAGCGTAGATTATTACAGTATTTGATGATCGGAGCCATGAGAGTTTGGTAAATTCATCCATGTACGGCCTCCAGCGCCAGCTGATCCCAAAAAATATAAAGGAGGGTAGTACTTCATGTTATAGTGGCGTGACACCACACGAGAGAGTGAACCTCGTCTTTGGGTCATGTCACAACAGCGTAACACCATATATAATCAAGGACACAACATATATGGGCTTGTGTCTTTGCAATCCCACCATTTAGTTTTATGTTATTAGTTCAAAGAGAAATCTACTAGGCATCTAGATATTGGTTCAAGGGAGGACCATTGATTAGGAGAATATCAAGAATAATAGGTTGTCCTTTAAGGCATTGAGGGGTTACGGACCCAGAACCACTGTTGTATACTAATTGTTCTTTTGTGTAGAACAAGTCCTGTTAGAGGATAGCTTAAATGTCTTAATGAGTTCTCAAGCATTTTGAATGTCTGGTGTGCTTAACATGAAGCACGGTAGCGTAGCACTACAAAGAAGCGTAAGGTCTCCATGCTACAGTGGGTGACACAACCAAGAGGTTCCTCGGTAAGGTTAATGCCTCGGCTTCGTGAGCCATGTTACAGCGGCGTAACACCACACATAGACAGGTAGCCTAATGCTCTAGAATGAAGAGTGTAGGCAACACAAAAGAGGCCGGTGTCCTCATATTACAGTGGTGTGACACCACAGAGGTAAAATATGTAAATCTTCGGCTACGCGAGCCATGTCACAGCGGTGTAATGCCGCAAGGAAGCGTAATGCTTCATGCTGGGTAGTTTGGCACTACAAAAGGCTGGGACCTCATGCTACAATGGCATGACACCACGATAAGATTTAGCCTCGGCTCTAGGCCATGTCATAGCGGAGTAGCACCGCAAGGAAGCTTGAGGCTTCATGCCAAGGACTCTTTAAAATAACTCACCTAGAGTGTATGGAAAGAGATATAGGCCGTCTCTTGAGAAAAAACTTGTAGACGCCCAAAATACATACACCAAAACCAGGCGTGCATATAGCCTTTAATGTGCAACCGGAAGCACAGCTGATGTCATTGTGTGAGTGGAAAGAATTGCAGCTATGGTGCAGAATTCAAGGCTTAGTCCATTCTTGTATCATACTGTTTTCCGACCCATGCAGAAAGATTCAATTTGAAGCGATATCTATCCTAATGCATGATGGACAGTCACTGTGGGAAACGTTCAACCCATATATATTGAGATATGTGGGAGATTGTTAGTGTTTTTGCCTTTGGACTAGTGAAGATAGTCCCACATTGGCTACACCACTAAGTGGGTATCTCAATATAATACTTTGTATGAGTTGATGTGTGCATATGGGGTGTGGTGGGGCACAAGGGTACCATGTGGGGATATTTTTCTAGGAGAAAAAATGATTAACTTTTCATGAAAGCATTTATGCTTTTTGTCATGCTCTTAAAATTATTTCCATAGGAGCTAAGCCCCAAAGGGGCTTAGCGACTCGGACTCTGGCTCAAGGGCGCAAAGTGGCACTTTGTTGGCGCACTTTGCACTTAGTACGTCAGCATCGTCGCAAGACGCTTGTGCGCTATTGTTGCACTCCTTTTATGCTCGGGTTGCATGCGCGTGTTGCATACGCGTGTTGCATGAGCGGGCGCTGGACGGACGGTGATCGGGTGTTGAACGGACGCTGAGCGGGCTATGCATTGGGCTGCGATTCTGGGATATCAATTTTGTATATTACCTTTTAGTCCCACATCGGAAAGAAGAGGAGGATGATCTTCCATACTTCCCTATATAAAAAGCCCTCTAGCTTCCTTTTGAGACAGACCAAAAAGTTAAGAAAGAGAAGTCCAAAGGAGTCCGTTCGAGTCACATAAAGATGTGACTACGAGCGTTCCAGAAGTTCTCTTGTGAACTTGCTGGCTCATGGGAGCATATTGTCGATAGATGATTAATCTTGCTTTGAGCAACAGTGGTCTTTACCGTCCCAGCAAGAATAATTTTTTATTCTGTCTTCTTCTCCTTTTTCTTCTTGATTCGTTCTGTCTGATTGCAACTGCGTTTTGTAAGGAAGAACAAATATAGTTTTCGTTTTATTGTAACTTTGTTCTGTCCGTCTGCAACTACGATTGCAAGGAAGAATGAGAAGTTTGATTAATTCTGATTCTTTTGAAATATTGAGAGCAAGTTGTAATCAGAATCTTTATATAGTTCTTCGTCGAAATCGAGAATAGTCAAAATGAAAATTTTTGTGTGAACCTCTGATCTCGATCCCGCGTTCTTTCATCTTTGGTTAAAACTTGGGACTAATATTTTTGTGCATGTTGGTGGTTTCTCGGTAGATTCAAACCGGATAAGTATGCGAAAAAATTGAATTATCTTGACCATACCTGTACAAACATAATAACTCTGTTGATTAGCCCCCGTCTAATGCGGCAGCAGCGTCTTCTTGCTCTTTATCTTACGGTCCTGAAAATTACATAAGACTAGGTTTGTTTCCATCTTAAATGAAAAGAAATGGTAAAACGCAAACGACAAATGTCAGATTCAAGCCGGCACCCACTTCCACTATTACGCAACGACCTACGTTTGCTGTTTTGTTTGGCGAAAATGGAAAAATGCCGTAGCAAAACAAGGTTCTGTTCACTGAAATAGCAAATGGTCCAGCGGAAATACCAACCAAACTTGCCAACAGCATATACTAATCAAGTCAAACGTCTTGATTCTCTCTCTCTCTCTCTCTCTCTCTCTCTCGATGATGGTGATGATGCGTTACAACCGCATGGCGGCAAGCAAAAGATCCCAACAGAGGCTTTCTAAGTCTCAAGATTGACTCAAGAAAGCATTTTCTGGAAAGGAGGTGGGTTGTGGAGAGTGATGAGTAGGAGGAGCTCCCAATGTAGGATTGCAGGTATGTGTCGGCAGGAGATCGGAGATTTGCCACCGAGAATATTCGCCGATATTGTCCGAGCCTCTGAGGTTAATATTTTCTTAAACCCAATCTTTATTTTGGATTGTATAGCAGAAATATATACATGGTATCCAGGTGACTCACTACCATGGCTTAATTATCCAACCCACTTTAATAACTTTGTTTTAATAAGAGAATTACAGGATTTCTTGTCCATTTTGTCTTAGTCTTTATTCAAATTGCCAATGTGTGGAGATTTTGATGTTCAGCAGTTCAGGACTCAAGCTGCTAAGAGTAATGAAATTTTGACTTCTTTTTTCTGAAAAAATAATATCCTGCCGGCATAATCTCTTTCAATTTTGTAAGAAATATGTTATTCAACAAAATTATTAGTTTTGATGCATATATCATACTTCCTGTATAGTTTCCAATGGTTGACACATCCCCTCCTTCTCTTATTAAGGTGGGTAGAGGTACTTCAATAAAAATACAGAAACATTGTATTGATTCTTTCCCTCGTTCGTGATCATATCTTATGGAATAGGAACTTGATTTCTTTGCCTCTCTTGGATAAGAAATCAGAATTCTCTTGCATATTCGAAGAATTATATAAAATTGCAACTACTGTTGGATATTTCAAAATCAAGTCTCGTATAGTAAACAATTACACCAAATATTTACGTCCAAAAGTGTGTTCAACAATTTACACTCTCAAAACCAACAGGAGTATACTGAGACGTTTCCTAGTGCCTTTGTCTTGAATTTTTTTTGGAGAACTTGATTTATCACTCCAACAATAGCTACCCAAACAAACAAATATACTTCTGGATGATTGAGTAAAATTTTAGATCCTTGTATACCCTGTACATTGTTGGGATTAGGACGCACAGCGGAAAACGTCGACCACCGATCCCATAAAGAAAATAAAAAAATTGTTACATGCTAGGTACTAGTCTAAGCAAAGAGAAATTTGTTGTCAAAATTCTCGTACAAGTCTAATAGACTGAACAGAAATTAATAGACTTTATCAGAAATTGGTTTTTAAAACAGCAGTATGAACCGCAAATGAGGTTGTAGAATCAGCAGTGTAAACTGCTACAGCCGAATAAACTTGCTATAGAGAATTGAAGTAGAATAAACTACTATGAAGATTGGAAGCAATATGAACGACCAATGAGAAAAGCCTCTATAGAAAATTGTGGCTAAACTTAGCAGAACCACTATTGCTCAAAGCAATATTCGTCCTTCTCCTTGTCTATTCACTCCCAGGAATTGCGCTAAGCTAACAATCGAACTTCCTGGAACGCTCCTGATATCAGCTCCCTTCGTCGGTCCATGCGCTGGAATGTAGAATCAAAGACCGGCTGTCGTTTGTATATTTTTCTTCAACTCAAACTACCAAGTGTCGGCGTTCTCCATTTTTAGGAGATCCATCATTTGATCCGTTACAAAACTGAACAGTCCACTGTTACGAATTTGAATAGACTTGTAACAGTGGATCATTCAATCAGGAGTAACTCCTATAATTAATGGTTGTAACAACCAGTCTTTAGAAATTTTGTATCCCTGCCTACACGACGAAGCTACAATGTGAGGCTACCATGCGTAGCTAACCAGCGAGGTTATGTTGCGTAGCTACCCGTGAGGTTTCCTGAGAGGCTACTTATGTGGCTCCCCTACGAGGCTAACTGCTAAGATACGTGCGCGACGCTATTTAACTGCCAATTCTACGCCTGATGCGATCGTGCAAAGTGTAAAATATCTCATCAAAGCACCACTTTGTATCCTTCTCCTTCGTCTAAGTTCGAGTCCGAGATAGGTCCCTTCAGGACGGTCCAAGGAAATAATTCCAAGAAATGGTGGTAAAAACTATTGTTAACTACAAAATTCTATCCTTGTAAGGAAATGCTTTTCGAAAGGGTGCCCTTGAATCAAGATAATGAAGGTTGAAATACCCGATCTATGCTAGTAGGTTGAGATCCATTCCATAGGTGACATCCAGGGATGAACTTCTCAAAAGGGACTAGAAAGAGGAAAAAAAGAAGAATTCTATTTAAAAATTCACACACCATATTAACCTCTTGGGCTAACAAACCATATATGTACAATTCAATAAATGATGAATCAAATATTAAAATACACATACATGGAATTTTTCTTCAAATGTAGTAGTAGGTGTCTAAAATTAATGGACCAACCCCAATAATCCTAGTTATAGTTCAATATGAGATTGATTTTTCCCTATAGTGACTATATATCATGCATATGTCGCTTAGATATTGAATCTTTCCGCATGGGATAGAACAATAGCAATATACAAGATCTACTAAGTCTTGAATTCAATATCTTAACTACAATTCTCCCAACTCATACGAAAATATTAGTTGTGCTTCTTGTCATATGTTTAAAGTCCATGTGTCGATCTAGATTCTGTGTATGTATTTAGGTTGTCTACATATTTATCCGCAAGAGAGAGTCTTTATCTCTATTCATACCCATAGTTGAGTTTTTTTTCCTTGAGAATTTACTCTCCTTACTTGAGGTTACTTGCCGCAAGAGAGAGTCTTTATCTCTATTCATACCCATAGTTGAGTTTTTTTTCCTTGAGAATTTACTCTCCTTACTTGAGGTTACTTGCCTCTGTGCGATGCTATGCCCATATGGCATGGGCTGAACCAAAGGTCTCACTAACTCATATAATGTTATCCCACTTTAGTATAAGGTCCTAGCCTCGTGTAGTCAAGCAAATCGAGCATTCAAAATGCTCAAGAACCTACTAAGGCTTTAAGCCAACCTCCTGACAGGACTTGCTCTGTTCATTGAGAATAAGAGTGTAATACAAAGGTTAGGAATCTCACCCAACCATTGTCCACATAGACCAACCTCTATATAAATTTACAAAAGGGATCCCTGTCTACGTTCCTTAAACAAAAAATGAGATGCCTAGTAGATTTTTCATCAAAACTAATTAAAAAAAAATATATGATAGAATTAAGCAGACATCACATCACAATTTCTTCAAGCTCATTTTTCTTGTCATGTCATTGATAAGCTAGTGCTTTATGCAAATCGTTCAGATTCTCATGGCTCCGAACATCAATCACTAAAATGATACCATTTGAGTTGTGCTCATTCAGTGATGTGTGATATAATATCGGACTCTACTTCTTTCGGTTGAAGAGAGCATTTGATACCATTGATGCAGTCGCGTGAGTATCATAGTAGGTCAAAATACATAAAATCTTTGCACCAACCAGAGGTAGATCATCCATAAGTTTTCAAAGACATTGTGCCTCATCTGCTGCTTCCAGTACATAGAAATTAAACTTCATTGACGAGTGAGAGACCAAGGTCTACTTCTTCAACTTCCATGACATATCAACACCGACCAATAGAGAATATAAAATAAATAATGGACATTTTTCTCTCATTTTATGAGCACCAACTTATGTTGTTGAACCCTTCCACGACAATTTGGATGGTTTTCATTTTGCAATGCAAACTTCCATGTCTTCTTCAAATATCTCATGAATTTCTTTATATATTTTTAGTGTTCTACACCTAGATTAGTAGTGAACCATCTTAGCATCCCACAACAATTCTATGAGAGGTCTAGTACATCTCATTTTATGCTGAATGCTTCCAATGACAATTGAATAGTCATCTGCTTACAATATTTTCTGAGTGTGGCTTCAGCTTCTTGTCACATCTATATTGATTTTTTTTCCAGGAGGATCATGATATTCATAATGTGTTAGCATCTTCTCGATTTAGTGGGCTTGTGACATAACAAACCTTGCGTTAGTCCGGATGTCTTCATAGTGACGATTCGACCTTACGGAGTAGATGGAGTTCTTTCAGAAATCATTCCTCCTTTTAGTACAATAACCTAAGAACCATAGAACTCTTAGATACGACGGCTTACATAATAGAAATCCCTCTTTGCTTCCAATTTATAGGGAACAAAAAAACCCTAACTACATTAGGAACCCTGGCTTAACCACTAAGTCAATCCCAAAATAATTTTGTGCTGTCAAAACTTACAAGAAAAGGATGATCCTACACTCTCTCTGCCCATACCAGAATACTGTTGGAATTTCGGTTTTTTATAGGGCTTGCGCTCGGCCAAAGACAAAATTCCTCAGGAATTCTGGTCCAACTGTTTTAGTCCCCAAAACATGGCCGACTCCGCGACTGTTCATTCATCAACTCTACAACCGCTCCAGACTGCTCCCATACACCTCATATAGACCAAGGTTCGCAGTATCGGTATCGGACCATTCCTATGAGTATCGAGATCGGTGGTATCGACAGTATCGACGATTTAGGATCGGAATATCGGATTTTTTGGTATCAGAAAGCAAATAATTATTAATAAATTATTAATATTTAATAAAATATATTTTATATATTTAGGCATAATTTTAAGTATTTTCACTATTGTTTCTTAGTAGTTTTGAAATTGAATGGAATAGTAAGTCACCCTTGCCTATTGGTTTACATGCAATAGATAAGTTTTCTTCTTTTACATGTTTTTACAACCTTACTTTACTTTACACCCTTCCTGATAGGACTTTTTCGTTCAATTTTCTTTGTCGAACTGACCGGAAAAGAGACCCCCAATGTTGGTATTGGTCAATATCGGATATCGGTCGGTATCGGATCGAGACATGCCAAACCGTATCGATATTGGTTGTGTCGGATCGGTATTGTCCGGTACTACAAACCATGATATAGACTGGATTCCCAACATACATCACTTTGGGAGAAGCATAAAAGTGAGTCCCATATATTTGTTAAATACACGAGTGTCATAATATAATTCTCTTCTACATGCAATTAATTGAGATCATCATTTTGAACATATATCCACACAATTAAATAGACACTTGCCAAGGCATTTCTTGATTCCCTGGTGTGTATGTTTCTTCTAGTCCTGTGGAGATATTTACTGTTGCCATATCCAGGTACTTAGCAAGCATGCACACTGGGCTAATTGATTATCGCTAGGTTTATGAGTACTGTCCAATCATTTTATGTGGCCTTTCTTTGAGCTAACCAAAAATAGTTTATATGGTTAGAATTTCAGTTGATTACCTGTGCATTTGTTTTTCTTTGCAGGATCTGGTTTTGCGGTTTGGTATTCACAAGAGACTAGAGAAACATAGAGGTTGTGTGAACAATATAAGCTTCAATGCCGATGGCAAAATTCTTATGTCAGGCTCTGATGATGAGATGATAGTGCTGTGGGATTGGGAAGCTGGGATCGCAAAATTGGCCTTCCACTCAGGCCACTCTAAAAACGTATTTCACTCACTATTCATGCCCTATACCGATGACAAGACCATTGTTACCTGTGCTGCAGATGGAGAGGTATATGCTGTTTTGCCCTCTCCTATTGTAACCTATATGTGAATTGGTACACAGACATCATAATTATCCTTTTTGGTCACTAGGTGAGACATGCCCAGATACTAGAAGGTGGACAAGTATGTACACAAATTCTAGCTAAACACGAAGGTCGCGCTCACAGGATTTCTATTGAACCGGGAAACCCTCACATATTTTACAGCTGTGGTGGAGACGGTGTGGTTCAGCACGTAGGTCACCATTCTTCTTTCTTTCTTTTTGCAAGTTCTCCTTTCTAGTTATTATTGTCTGCACAATCTTGACATATTCTCTTACTGGAGTACAGTTTGATCTGAGGGCGAAATCCGCTACAAAACTCTTTCGTTGCAAACCCTTTGAAGATAAGGTAGATAGCGTGCCAGTTATTTGTCTTAATGTGATCGTAGTAGATCCAAGGAACCATAATCTCATTGCGGCTGGCGGAACAGATGCGTATGCTCGACTGTATGATATTCGCAAGTATAAGTGGGATGGATCAAACAGTTGGGGTCATCCCTTCGACTGCTTCTGTCCTCCTCATCTAATTGGTGATGATGAAGTTGCAATAACAGGCCTGGCATTCTCGGATAGAACTGAGCTGCTGGCATCCTACAATGATGAGCTAATCTATCTCTTTTCTACGAATCAAGGACTGGGTCCAAGCCCTCTAGCTCGTTACCTGAGTCCTGGCTTAGGTCCTTCTATTGAATCGAATGTTGTGCCTGAAGGACTTCAGGCATATATCGGGCACCGTAACCGTGATACGTTGAAGGGTGTGGAATTCCTTGGTCCGCATTGCGAGTATGTCGCTAGTGGGTCGGATTGCGGCTGCGTCTTTATTTGGAGGAAGAGAGATGGGCAGCTGTTGCGGGTGATGCCAGGAGACGAGCATATAGTGAACTGCGTCGTGCCCCATCCTCATGCTAATGTTCTTGCAACCAGCGGCATTGATTATGATGTGAAGATTTGGAGTCCAAATGCTATTGAACCATCCCAACCTTTATGCTTGGATGAGGTACTGCTTCTTTCTTTTGTTCCGGCAATTCATGATCATTTATTACTTGCTGTTGTGAACAAAATCATGTCATCAAATAATTTGTCATCTTAATTTTTAGTGTTACATTGATGATTTGGTTAAAACAGATCGTGCTAACTTATCTTCTCCTTGTGCTGTGAAGGTTGTAATGCCTGTCGGATATGGTTATGCTGCAATTGGCTCCTACGAAGATGAGAATGATAGCGATGATTATGTTATTGACAGTGGCGATGGTACCAATGGTTCCAATTATTGTGGTGATGACGATAGTAACAGTTATGGTGATGTGTGCGACGGTGATGGTAAGCAGTTAACGCAGCAGAAAAGGAGAAGGTTATGCAGCTCCCCTTCCTGAAGATAACTTCAACAGTTATCCCGGAACTTACGCTACAACTATTAAGTTCGAATAGTGCGAGCAGGCGGAGGATGGACTCAGTGGGTCTTCTTAACTAGTACTTCCTCAACGGTGATATTTTTGTCAATTGATAGTTCTTGAAATTCAGCTGAGATATCAGATTTTTGCATAAGAAAATTGCTTTTCTGGTATTCCGAGTCAGTGGCTAAAGTTGGTTGGTTTCAGGTGTTTGTGCCTTGTATATTTTAGGAAAAAAAAAAAAAAAATTTTGATTTAGTTTTTGGGGTGCTAGTCAACTAGGATTTTAAAAATATTAAATCATCCAAATTTAAGGAGTTAGAAGAATACAGTGAAATTCTACTAACAAATTTCAAAGAATTTTCAGAAGTGTGAAGAAGTGATAGAGATAATATTCTAGGTATTTTATTCATCATGATATTAGATATATATACATCCACATATCGACTTGGACTTAAGTCACACGGCCAATCACCATAAATACAATTTAATATAATTTAATCCCAATACCCCAATCACCATATATATAGCCAACCAATCACTATATATAGTTAATCACCATAAATGCAATTTAATGATACAATTTAATCCCAATACCTCCCTCAAGTTGGAGCATGCAAGTCAAAAATGTCCAACTTGCGCAAAAGAAACTCAAATTGTCGTTTGCTCAAAGCTTTTGTAAAAATATCCGTCAGTTGTCCACCCGTTGGCACATGAGATGGACGAATAACTCCAGCAAGAACATCATCCCTCAAAAAATGACAATCCACCTCAATGTGTTTTGTGTGTTCATAGAAAACTGGGTTCTGCGCAAGATGTAAAGCAGATTGACTATCACAAAACAAATTTATAGCATACGAATGTTGCACCCACAAACTGCCAAGCAACCCCTTGAGCCACTTAAGCTCACACGTGACCGCCGCCATCGCACGGTAGTCCGCTTCGGCCGAAGAACGAGACACTGTCACCTGTTTTTTCGTCTTCCAAGAGATGGACGAATCACCAAGAAAAACCAACCAACTAGACAAAGAGTGTCCGGTGATGGGACAACTCGCCCAATCAGAATCACACCACCCCCGGAGCCGTAGATCACAGTCAGAGCGAAGAAGAATGCCTTGACCGGGATAACCCTTCATATATCTAACAACCCTTAAAGCTGCATCCCAATGATCATGTCGGGGCTCATGCATAAACTGCGACAAGATGTGAACAACATAAGCCAAATCCGACCAAGTAAACGAAAGATAAATCAGCCGTCCCACAAGCCGTCGATATGCTTCCCCATCAGACAAAAGTGGACATGTAGAGCGTGCCAGTTGATGATGTTGTTCCATGAAAAAGCTTGCGGGTTTCGCCCCCAACAATCCTATCTTAGAGATAATGTCAAGCGTATATTTTCGTTGACACAGAAAAATACCTTCCGCACTTCGAGCTATCTCAACACCAAGAATAAACTTCGACGCCCCAAGGTCCTTCATATGAAAGCATGTACTCAAAGAATTCTTAAAGGAAGTAAGAGAAGCAAAATTATTGCCAGAGAGAATCAAATCGTCGACATACACAAGAACATTTATCTGAACATCGCCCTTATGAAGAGTAAAAAGCGAATAGTCAAAGTACGATTGGCAAAATTCGTACTCCCGCAAAGAAGATGACAACTTCGCAAACCAACAACGAGGTGCATGTTTAAGTCCATAAAGAGATTTTTGAAGCCGACATACCTGATCGGGTGTTTGGTTTGGAAACCAGCTCGTAGTTTCATATACACTTCTTTGGTAAGGTCGCCATGTAGGAAGGTATTGTGAACATCCATCTGATGTAGTTTCTAATTCTTTGCTGCAACTACAGCTAGAAAGGCAATAATATTAGCCATTTTTGCAACCAGAGCAAAAGTATCATTATAATCAATCCCTTCAACCTGATGATTTTCAAAAACCACCAAACGGATTTTAAGCCGCTCAACACTCCCATCAGAGTTATACTTTATCTTGTACACCCACTGGCTCCCCAGAGCATATTTTTCAGCCGAAAATATCTCCATGGTCCAGGTACCACTATCCTCTAACGTCAGTATCTCCTTCTGCATAGCTTCTTGCCACCCTACATCTTTAACCGCCTCTTTAAAGGAGGTCGGTTCTGTACCTGCAGTTACAACTGCAAGAAAATTTCTGTGTCCCAGAGAAAATCGATCACAATTCAAAAAATGTGTTATAGGATAAGGAGTACCTGAGGAGTGATTGGATGTGGTGGAACGTTGGGAGGGAGGACTATGAGACAACTTTCGTAGTGTATTTGTAACAAAGTTACGGAGCTTCACAGACGGAGTCTTGGTACGCATGCCACGCCCTAGTGCACCCTCACCATTCGACACCACCACCGCCGCCTCATCCTCTACTGTTGTAGCCGCCACGACTGCCTCCGCTACGGCAGCCTCCTTTGCCGCGTCTTCCACGGCCCCCCCGGCCTCTGCTGCGCTGTTCTCCACGGCGGCCTCAGCCTCCACGATGGTCATCCCATCCATATGAGGTAGATCAAAGCCCAGAGTATCATCGCCCAAGACAAGGGGCACCAGGTCAGGAGGAGCCATATCACCACGATCATCTTCAACAGAATAGGAGAACTCATTCTCATAAAATTTAATATCTCGAGAGACAAAAAAATTATCAGTAGCTAGATCATACAATTTTCAACCCTTCTTGCCATAGGAGTATCCCACAAAAATACACTTTCGACTACAAGGAGCAAACTTATCCATCTTAGCTTTTTGGTTGTGGGCAAAACAAAGACAACCAAAAAAACATAATTCATCATAAGAAGGAGGAGCACCAAATAATATTTCATAGGGGTTTTAAAACCAAGAAAGCTCGAAGGAGTTCGATTGATCAAATAACCAGCCGCCAAAATACACTCACCCTAAAAAGAAATTAGTAAATTTCTATAAAAACATAAAGCACGTGCCACATTCAAAATATGTCTATGTTTTCTTTCGACCCTCCAATTCTGCTGAGGTGTATGTACACAAGATGTCTAAAATAATATGCAAAGTAGTCGCGCAGGCAATTAAACTCAATACCATTATCACTTCGCACAATACGAACTTTGGAATTACATTGCCGCTCAATCGTAAAAAAATGACGAGAACAACTTGTATACTTCAGTCGTATCATTCAACAAAAATACCCAAACAGTAAGAGAAAAATCATCCACAATCGTCAAAAAATATCGAGCTCCACACGAAGAAGTCGTAGGATACGACCCCCAAAGATCACAATGTATCAAATCAAAAATTGTAACAGCCCGAGAGTCAATGACAGGAAAGATACCTTGAGTTTGCTTTGCTTGATGGCAAACTTCACATGCCTTATTCACTGAACTACTAGAGCTACTGACAACAGGAAGTGACTTTACTACTTTATCAGAAGGATGCCCAAGACATTGATGCCAAATGTCCAGAGAAGTCGTCTCAGTCACTGCCAAGGCCTGAGACTTCGGTATAATACAAAAGTAGTAGATTTTGTTTGTCTCGTCGTTCACCGACGCCAATCAGGGTCCTCAAACTGGGTCCTGTATCAAGCACAATTTTTTAGTGAATTGTACAACATAATTTATATCATTATTAAGATGGGACACATAAATTAAATTGCAACGTAATTGAGTTACGAATAGAACATTCGTGAGAATCATGCCTGGTGCAAGAGCAACACGTCCGCACCACGAGGCAACCGCAGTTCGTCTGTCCGGGAGTCCAACTGGACACTCCTCCATTGTCGCCACCCCCGACAATAAATCCAAATTCTCCATAACATGATTCGAAGAGCCTGTATAAATAATCCAAGGTGCAATAGACTTACCCACCATACGATCCTCCGGAGATTTGGCCGAAGAATTACAAAGCATAGAAATAAGTTGTTGCCATTGGTCTGGAGTCAATCCCGTCACACCGCCGCCGCCTGCACCATCATCTGCCATCCGCGGCTATGCAACAAGAAAGCCATATCCTGCCACCGCCGTACGCACTTTCGCACCCCGTCCACCTCCACCATCATCCGCATATTCGCTAAATCGGACATTCAGCGAATCCCATAGTGGTTTCGCCTCCTCAAAGTAGGGTATTGTCTTCTTCACCGAAGCGTCGATAGTATACAAAATTTACTTCACAAGCATCGATTGGACGCAATACCAATCCTTCAATTGATCATTCTCCGAAGGTTTATTCATAGACCCATTAACAAACCCAAATTTTTGTCGAGCCCGTAAAGAAAGTCGAATAGATCTCGACCATTCCTCATAATTCTTCCCACGAAACACCACTTTTGTAATTATATTATCCGGATTGTCATTTAAACGGGGATATAGAATCGATCCGCGATGCCACCAGCGTAGAAGTCCTACCGCCGCTCGTCATGTCGCCGCTCGACATACCGTCACCGCCGCCGCTCGAAGAAAATGTGCCATAGTCGTCATTTACTAATACCATGTGAAGAAGTGATAGGAGATAATATTCTAGGTATTTCATTCATCATGATATTACATATATACATCCACATATCAATTTTGGGCCTAAGTCACATGGCCAATCACCATAAATATAATTTAATTCCAATACCCCAATCACCATATATAGCCAGCCAATCACCATATATAGCTAATCACTATAAATGCAATTTAATGATACAATTTAATCCCAATAAGAAGTTTGAAGAATACTCTAAAATTCTACTAACAAATTTCAAAGGATTTTAAAAGACTTTTATAGATTTGTATAATGATTTCAATGGATATGCGCTTGGAATTTACAATTTTCATCCAAGCTTAAATCAAAGTTATTATATTCATTATAAACACTTTTCTCCAACAAGTTCATTCTCACATTCATTTTAAATTATAAATAATGGTAGTTTGTTATTTTTTCTTTACGTTAAAATAACTTTTTTCGCTAGAAAAGTGACAAAGATAAATTTTAATCAAACAGTACCAAAATGAACATCTTTGCAATATTGTAATCAATTTAAAAGTATGAAAATGAACATTGCTACAATATTTAAGACAAAAAAAATTCTCTTCTTTTTGCCCTTCCTTTTTTCTAAGTAAAAGTTGATAGTTCCTTAAAAAAAAAAAATTATCCTCCAATATTTAACAAAAATGAGCACTCGTCCAAATCATCTTCTTCTTGGCATTCCTTTTTTATACCTCGGCATCTTGGTGAGATTAAATTTGAACCATATTGTATAAGTCAATAAATAAAATAAATAAATAATGTTTTATTTCGTCATAAAAAAAAAGTTCCAGAGGTACTAAATGAAAGGTTACTAAATGGAAGGTTTGTTAAATAAAGCAGTTTTTGTTCATAATCTAGGATTAAGGTTTTCAGAATCAAGCAAAAGAAGAGTAAAAAAAAAATCTCAAAATCCCTCAAGGAAGAATCAAACAAAGAAGCAAATGACAAGGTTTCATAATGAAGTTACCTTAGGAGGTAATAGACTTGAGAATCTAGAAAAACCTTTCCACTTTAGAAAAGATACTATGGATTTTTCTCTTATATAGTAAGGCAGTAAAAATCTCTGAAAATCGTTACAACATGATCTTGGGATAAATCCTGCTAAATATGACATAAATTGACTTACAATTTTTTTTATAAGATTTCATTTAAATCTCAATCGACTACTTATGACATTTGGTGGTCTTTTAAAATTTGTTGTAAGTAACAAAAAAATTTCAATGGACTTCTAATATCTTTTAAAAAAAATTTGATTTTGTGATTGACTACTATCCCTTACTTAATTTTGGCCTCATGATCTACAGGTCTAACTATCCAAAACGTAAAGATGTTATATATTATTAAGGTAATATTAAATATAGTTTCTGTTGCTTGTAATTACCTTCTTTGGCTACCATTTTCCTCACAAATATTTGGTTCTCTGATACCTATTGTATGTTGTATGTCATACTAATGGCTAAATTGCACTCAAATACCCTCAACAAATTCACTACACCAAAATAGTTGTTTCCTAAAGGTTATAACCGTTACTGATATGTTTCCTAAAGGTTATAACTGTTATTGAAGTTTTTCCTAAAAGTATTTTAACGTTGGTGATTTGGCATGAAATTTTTTTCTAAGGGTAATTGTAACAGTTGTTACCGCTAGGAAAGAAATTACTTAATGGTAGAAAATTAATGGAAAGTAAAAAATTTCTAACAATAAAAAACTATTAAAAAAATAGAAATTTCTAACGGTAAAAAATGTTGAGAAATAAAAAATTGTAACTGTAAATAAGCGTTACGATGATGACCTTAATCATTAAAATATACAGATTCCTAAATTTTTTTATAGTTATAAAACATGTCATAATAATAGTGATGATTTGGAGGAATATTGGGTACCCAGTTCATTTTTTCCCCATATTCATTATAAGAATTCAACTTACATAAGAATGTTTTGAACTAGTATGGTAAATATTTAATCATGGTACACATTTTATAATGAGAATACAATATTCATTATCAACTAATATTCTCCTCTAGAGTACAAATTCCACTACTAAAATAAGTTAAATTAGTGACGCTAGCAAATGTCGCTAATATATATATAAATAAATATCACTAATAATATTTACCGAGGAATTTAGTGACGATTATGACAAGTTGCATAACAACTAGTCAATGCATCACCAAGCGTCGCTAAACGTCGCACTGGCGTCGTATATAGTGACTCTGACAATGTCGCTAGATTTACCAAGATTAGCAACGTTAGGCAACATATGTGAAAATGTGTCGCTAATTTAGCGACTTATATCTAGTCACCATTTGTCGCAAAAACAACGTTTATTGCTGCGACGTAAGGAGTTTAGCGACGTTGATAGATGACATAACAAAGTTTGCCATGCCAGTATATTAGCGATGCTATATAACATATAGCAACGTCATAAAATACTTAGCAACGCCTGATATGTTGCTAAAGGTTGCTATACTTTCCAGTTTTAGTGACGTATATATATATATATATATATATATATATAACAACGTATTAATACATGTAGTGACGTTCAGATACATATTAGTGATGTCATATGTGCATCGCTAGTCGTTCGTTGAACATTACAAACTTCCAAAAAAATTAAAAAAATACAACAACAACCGCTCACAAAGACAGTGACACTACACTATATAACAAAAACACACACACACACACACACACATACACACACACACACATATGAACACAAACGTAGAAAACATCTTAGAGAGATCATATCATAAATATATAGTACATATATAATCCTACATATGTGAAATAAAAATAATTAGAATATAGAATGATTACAGAATATCCTAGAGTACGTAATAACACAAATTGTATCATAAAATAATGTACAATAAATCAATACAAGATACAAGTAGGGCCGATGATACACAAAATAATGGAAAACTATTTAAACTAGGAAAAATGGTAATGAGGAGGACGTGGAACACCATGAATAAGTTCTGCAATATTTTCTATGGATTCCTATGAATGTGACGATGGCGATGGAGGCGGTGTCGATGCCGTTGGCACTAAAGGGCTTATATGCTCCAATTTTAATAGTCTAGAATTGTAGAAATCTATGACTAAACCATCTTCCTCTTCTCTTAGTATATTTATGAGTATTTTATCTCTCCTCACTCATTTTCATATTTCAATCTTCTTGCTTCCTTCTTGCTCCTCTCCCTCAAGCTCCCTCTAGCCAAACCCTAACCCTAGGGAGAAGTTGTTGTAATTTGGACCGTAAGAGGTAGATGCTAGGAGCCACTCGAGGAAAGTACATCTTGCTCATTGGTGAAGTTATAAATTTTTGAATTTTTCATATATATGTTATTTTTAAAAATATGTTTGATAAAAAAATGTTCCCCTTGTCTTCCTCATCATTTTTAGTTCTTGGAAATTTTGGTTTTGGTGGATAGATTTGAATAGATCTGAGTTTTATGTTAGAGTTTTTTATGGGTTTCATAAGTTTTTCTCGGTTTTGATCTATTAAAAATTGGTGTTTTCGAAAACTAGTTGTTCTTTATGATAGATCATTTTATTTCGTGTAATTTGGCTTTTGTTTCACTTGATTTGGAGTTAAAATTAAGTTTTGATGAAGAAAACAGATTTTTGATTTTTAGAGCTTTTCCGCCATGGTCGAACTTGCTTTCTGGAGAAGACGAAGTGCTCATGCGGCTAGCATCATATGCCGCAGATAGTGCTATGTGGCCTGAGTGCTATGCGGCCTGAACTTTGTGCCGCATATACCTTCCAGCATCCGTCCATCTTGTTGGATGCATGACTGTTTATTACGCAAAATATTCTGGAACTAAGTCCTTGAACTCCTTGTGTATTCACCCGTTGAACGAATGAAAAATTTGCTAAGTCCAAAGGAAACACCCATGCGGCTGAGAGAGCATATGACAAGCGGACTTATGTGACAGTACCCCTATGCGCCTCTTTTTTTGTGGACGCATAACTCTGCTTCGCCCTTGCACATAATTTTATGATTCTTGTCTTATCTTCCTGACACATTTTTATGGAATGTCACATCAATCATCTTTAGTCAATTCTATCTTTGACACACATTTAATGACCCATCACTAAGCACTTGGGTGCATGCGGCCAGTGAATCTTTGTGGCCAATTGGTACATACGGCCAGTGAGTCCATGCTGCCAGTGGGTGCATGCGGCCAGTAAGTCCATGTGGCCAGTAAGTCCATAAAGCCAGTGGGCACATGCGGCCAGTAAGTCAATGCGGCCAGTGAGTCCATACAGCCAGTGGACGCATGCGGTGTGCATTTTGTGTTCTTTTTAATTATGTCCATTTAATACCTCCTTTTAGTGATTATTGTTGTGTGCTTTCTTATGACGATGCAATTTTATATTACTAGACAAGTTTTACATGTAGTTCACGAGACAAATTTATGTACGAGTTCACAATCCTCATGATACCGTGAAAATGTTTGTGTATGAAAATCTATTGCATTTGGCATCGGACAATCGAGTGTGAGTATTGCATAATGTATCGCGTGCCGCGAATACGATAACTCGTGAAAAGTTCGTACTCGTGACTCGTCATTCTAGGGAGTTCTCATGTGTCCACGACTCGAGAACTTGAAATAATTTAGTAATGATTAAACAAGATAATATTTACCTAGATCTTTGGGAGGGAATAATATTGCGCTACCAGCTACCCCAATCTCTAAGGGCCCTTTGCAGCATGGACCAACCCTGCTAGGCAAGGGCTCTATGACTGACTAAGTTTACGTGTGCTGCGGCACTTACAAGACAAGTTTATATACAAGTTTATGTTACAAGACAAGTTTATGTTTATAAAGCAAGTTTATGATATCACAAGTTTAAGTTTATACTTACAAGTTCAAATTTAAGTTTATGACAAGTGACAAGATATGTTGTATTGATGTTGAATGTGCATTTAAGTTACCCGAAAATTGTACCCTTGGCTATCCAGGTTGACTGCAGTACCGGTGTTAGTAATATTATTAAAATATATATTTAGTAATTAAGGCCTGTGACAACCCTAGCTAGTTATTCATAGCAAACCGTAGAGATGTTTGGCCATGCAATAAATGATGTTAATTTCCTTATAGCTCGCTCTTCTTATTTTATTTCTCTCGACGCATGGTTAGAGTATAAAGTTCTGCTCGGGTTAAGGACTACAACCCCGGTCCTTGTTTGGTTTAAGGGTTGCAGTCCCGATCCTGAGCAGTTTATATTCCTTCTTACCGTTCGTCGCCTTAATTTCTTTTATAGTACTTGTTATCAGTTCTTTTAGTATATTTTTTAGACAAGTACATTGGTACCGTACAAGTCTCGATCCATATTTTTTTTATATCTTTTTTTTGTTGTATGTTGTGATGTGTTTGGTCTATCACCTTGAGCTCCTTTGTGGTACTTGTTGCTTGGGGTCCTGACCCCACTGGTTTTATATGGACAGATTACCCTGAGGTGAACTAGGATCCACCATACTTCCAGTAAGATGGCTCGTACTTGTAGGACTGTTGCCGAAGATCACGAGTGGATTTCCTTCCTCCACCCCTCTTGTAATGTTATTTTATTTTGTGGTATTTTGACAAGAGACAATATTAGTCCCTTATTTTGAGATCACTTCTCTGACTGCGGTCAACATGATGCATATATTAGACCATGGCTGGTATATTTGATCATGTATTATTATACTCTGCTAGTGCAACATTTTGTATTCACTAGCTTCATGATCACATGTGACATATAATTTGGGGTGGCTCTTTACTTTCATGTATGATATACTCTTTTAATTTTTGTTGATGTATTAAGATACTAGGATTTGTCGGCCTTAGGACTGACGTCATAGCATGCTAGAGTCCACCCATATATCTTCTAGACAATCTTAACACATTGTAACTTACTTCGATATTCTGCAAGGTGTGGTTGGCCATGTCAAACCTCGTATTTATCTAGTATTCTGGGACCGGGACGTGACATGATGGCTTATAGCAGGTTCATTCCTGTGTCTACAACCATAGTCGCTTATGCATATTAAGAGATAAGATAAGAGAACAAGATCAAGATCAAGATAAGAGACTTGCATCATCGCGGACAACTTGTGCACAAGGTTCTTATGATTCCTACGAATGATCGTCGGGGCACACCGGGACTGATTCGAACTAGGCGGCAATCTAATAGCAATGGGTGATTCAGAAACTTACAGTGGGGCTCACTACCCGTGTTGCAAGGATCGTCATCTAACCCGCTACGGTCCATAATGGCTTGTCCTTCTAGAGACGTTCATATAGAGTAAGTAAAGTTCGATTGCGACAATCCGTGTGTGATTCATTTGCATTAAAATAAGTAATCTGTGTAACCAAAGTTTTATGATAATTTGAATAACCAGAGTAACACGCCTGAATCTGAGTAACAAAGTAATCTGTGTATCAAAATCTAATCTAACTCGTGCACCTGATTTAGAAACGTGCTCGTAGCATACCTGTGTTTGCTTATATATATATATATATATATTCTCGTGTTTGGCTAAATTGGTTATGTCATTGGGCAGGGAATGATGAATAGTAAGTTGGTAAGTTTTGTCGTGTTTTATCTTATATCGCACGACGCACTGCCACACGAGTTAGGCTTTACATCATTGCCATAAAACTGATCCTAAGGCAAGACTAGAAAGACAACTTAATAGATAGTGTACATAACTAATATAACGTGTTTGGATTCGTTAAACGGGCGAGAAGCTTCCTCATCTGTGCATTCATATACTGATAACCCACCAGATTGCTTGCAGGGTGCGGGAGAACCTCGTTCGGTACAGAGTATCCCCTCGTATGCGCTAAGGCGTGGAGTTTGCTCCAGAGCCTTGGAGTGTTGCGTCCGGAGCTGAAGCACATATTCAGGACATAATGTTGGAACATCTCCTATGTATCATCCCATGTTGTAGCCGCTAAGCACGCTTCTATTATTTTGAGAGAGAGAAAGAGAGCTTGAATGACTTGTAATCTCGGCCTAGCGCCGTGTCACTACCATATTTTCTAGAAAATAATATTTTGGTCATTTCATAATTAATTAAATATTGTACATGTTGTATATTAATTATTGTATTATTTATTTTTTGTTAGATATTAGTTTATTATTTTGGACTTGTGTTAGTGGACCTAACTAGTTTAGATTAGATCCATTGACTAACATTTAATTCTAGTTAGAATTGAGCCCAATAATAAGCCCAATCATTAGGAGGAGGATTAATTAAGTTAAATCAATTATACTAGAACATTCCTTCCTTAATTATTTCTTCATGAGAGGTCCCAAGTGGCATTTTAAACTTTATATAGTAGCTTGGGGAGGGGAAAATATGGCCGACCATATTTAAATATGGGAGAAATTTTCTCTCTTTATTTTTTATTTTTAATCTAGATCTAGAAATTTCTCTTCCAAATATCTTTATTTCTACATCAAATTCTACCCAGATTTCTTTCTAATTCTTTTCCAAATCATCATTGGAGGCTATTAGAGTAAGGATCTACAAGGAGGAAGCAAGGATCTACATGGAGGTGCAAAGATCTACAAGTTGAAGACTCTTTTCACTCAAATTGAAGATTTTATTGGGAATTTATCTCCTAATAGGTATAATTAAATTTTCTCTCTCTAATTAAACTCTAAATCTATGTTTTAATAATTTGGAACTACCTCATATGCTAAGGCTACCCATAGGAATTGGAATTAGGTTCATAGGAGGCCTATGGAGAAAGTTATGTGTTATTTTGTGTCAATTTTGGGGAAATTCCAAAATTAACACATCTTATGTTGGTCAATTGGTAAATTAGACCAAATTGACATATGTTTGATTGTGTATGGTTAGTGTCATGTCCACAATTGGATACGTGTAGGCCGTATCCCCACAATTTGGAGATATGGGTTGATTTGAGACTTTTCTTCCGACACGGGGGTTTGAGCATGTCACATTTTGACACAGACACGTAGATGTGTAGTTAGCTCTTTGTATTGTTCATAATTATGATTTTATACTTGCTCGTGTCCTTCGGGGTACGTTTGGTGGTGTGGTGGACTCGTATTGCAAGCGTATCATAGATCTAGTGTGATACGGGTGTGATGCACTCCATATATTTGTTTTCTTGCATTCCAATTTAGTATAACTTGTTTATAGCTATTAGAGTGTTATAATGTATGGTTATATATATATATATATATACACACGTATAGTTATATTATATATATATATATATATATATATATATATATATTTTGTCATGACCCGCACCCGATGTTGGGATGCAAGTCGGGAACAACGTCCAGCCTACGCCGCAGAATCGACTGTAGAACGCTGTTTGGGTAATCTATCTAGCAATATAATGAACCACCAACAATATCAATATACTCAATCACAAATATAAGATGGAAACGAGCACGAATATGATAAAGAATAGAATAATCACATACAACTCATGAGTCAGAAATAATAACATCAATGAGTCTGCAGAAGCATAAACAAATAAGCTAGAGACAAATCCAGTACAAGAATACTAAGAAGCTACTAGTCCCGGGTCATCTGTCTCAGTTGGGATAAGTCCCTCTTGAGCCATGGTCTCTGACTCTAAGCCCACAACATCCTAAGTTCCGTAATGTGTAGGGTACCACTCCTCAGTGTCATTTAGGAAAAATATATCCAGTCAGAAAAGGAACAGAGTACATCTCTAACAGCAGTTCTAATCAATGATAAAAACCATGTAACAGTAAATAGATGTGAATATACAAGATGCATAATAGATACAAGAGATATACAATAAGAAAATACTGGAATAAAAACAATAATGAATAATATGGCAATGAACAAAAATACTAATGACTAAGTGTGTGAGTACTAGCTTTAACATGTGATCGACTTGGGAACTTGTGTAGGAAAATAATGGCATGCTTAGTCATACGTGCGGTATATGATCAACACTCACAGGAAAATAAGACTTACACCAGAAAGGTATGATCACATATCTACACTAAAATACTCTCCACCCCCAACTGGTATAGTGGATCCAACCATGGTATGCTATGGCACGTGATTTTCTAGGAAGGTAGCAAGTCTCTCCGAGAATTAGTGTCTGTACATGTACAAGATAATCAATGAAACAAGGCTTGCACAAGATACACCATATATCAAGAAATAATATCTCATGATGAGATCTGGATATACCAATCCGTGTAACCATCGTGTCAAGAAAATATGAATATCTATACTAGATACAATGAACATAGAGGATATCATAAATGAGAAACTATCAGAGAATGTACTCGCCTGAAGTCCAAAGAATAGTCTCACAGATATCTAATACGGTATTTCGAAGACCTAGATATGGAATATAACATCAATACAAGTTTCAGAATAAAAATAAGTTAAACTAGTCAACATCTAGGTCAAAAGCCATTTCTAAGTCAAAAAGTCAAACTAGGTCAACTCTAAGTCAAACTGGTCAAACTTGATCAAACTACCTTTTCTAGGTTGTATGAGTCTATCTCAATGATGTTGGGTTCATTCACTATGAATCTAGGTCATACAAGCTAAATCTTAGGATACTAGGATAATGCATCTCAGGATACGCAAACAATAGATAAATATCACATATGTACATATCAAACAATATTAAATATATAAATCCTAATTATTAATATTAAATGGATACCTTGGTTTTGAACCAACTCGATATCGCACAACTAAACCTCAATCTTGATACCCAAACCCAATACCTTGGGTATCCCCAAATATCTTAATACTTACCTTGGTATCTCAAGGTAATTGCCAAAACATCATATATAAACTAACTACCCATTAATAACTATATGCTAACAACTAACTACTCAAAATATAGTATACTAAAGCATAATTACCAACTAGGAATATATATATACTCTAATAACATATATACATCTATTATTTATAAATAATACATAATTATAACTATAACCGCAAAACTGTCACCTAAAGCTGCTGCAGCCGTCGCTAAATGCTACTGATACTGCTGTTGTTGCTACGGTTACTACTACTGTTGCTAATATTGCTTTTGCTGCTGTCGTTGAAGGCTGCTGCTGTCGTTGAAGGCTGCTGCTGTTGCTAATGCTGCTGCTGCTGCTGTTACTGTTGTTGTTGCTGTTGCTAATGCGGCTGCTGCTGCTGTCACTAAATCTTCTGCTTCTCCCTCTCTCACCCTTAATAACATACACAAATGTATATATTAATATATATACTAACTACATATATTTATATATATATACATACTCATATATATATATATATATATATATATATATATATATATATATATATATATAACATACAAATATATAGATAACATATATATATACACATAACATATACATATATACACTACTATATTTAATAGCTATTACATATATACATAACACATAGGTACATAGATATATGATATACTAACACATAAATATATATATACATAAAAATATATATATACACATGCATATAATTACATATCACAATGAATAAGAATAATAAAAATATATCTAGAAATAAATGTACAACACATGGAGTGTATTGCACCCGTATCCCACAAGATCTAGGATACGCTTGCGACACGAGTCCACCACACATCCAAACGTACCCCGAAGGACACGAGCAAGTCTAATATATTATTTATGAATAATACGAAGAGTCAAACACATATCTACGTGTCCGTGTCAAAATGTGACATGCACAAAGTCCCGTGTCGGAGAAAAAACTCCCAAATCAACACGTATCACCAAATTATTGGGATACGACCTACACGTACCCAAATATGGATATGACACTAGCCCCAAACACACAAGCACATGCCAAATTGATCTATAGGACTAATTGACACACACAAGAAGTGTCAATCTCGGAATTTCCCCAAAATTGACACAAAAAATACCATAACTTTCTCAATTGGCCTCCTATGAACACAAAACCAAATCCTATAGGTAATCTATCCATATGGGTTGATTTCTCATGGTTAAATCTCAGATTTATAACCTAAATTAAGGGAGAAAAATAAATTGTACCTATTGGGAGATAGATTCCTAATGAAACCTCTAAATGTGATAAAATTGTCCTCCAACTTGTAGATCCTTGCTTCTAATGAATGAGCTTTCTAAATGGGCTCAATTATAACAATTAATACATGTTGGTCCATGAGTCTAAACTAAACTAGTTAGGTCCACTAACACAAGTCCAAATAAATAACTAACATCTAACAATAATTAAATAATACAACAAATAATTATTTAACATGCACAATATTTAATTAATTATAAAATTACTAAATTATTCTTTCCTAGAAAATATGGTAGTGACAAGTCTACTCTCCTTAAAATAATTTCGTCCTCGAAATTCAAAGACAAAAACTACTCCCAGAAAATAACATAACATAACAAAAGAACAGAACTTAACTATGAAAGAACATACCTCAAGATACAAACAAATATGGATAGCGCTCTCGCATTTCATCCTCTCTCTCCCAGGTAGACTCCCCCGGAAAGTGATGCCTCCATGCGATGCAGCCTCCATGCGACGCGTACCAAAAGAATAGTCTGGTTCCTCAGCACCTTCTCTCTCCGATCCAGAATCTCAACTGACTGCTCTGGATAGCTAAGAGTAGGGCCCACCTCTATCTCTAAGTGATCAAATACATGACTAGGATCTGCCATGAACCGTCTCAACTGCGACACGTGAAACACGTTGTGCACTCCCTCCAATGCAGGTGGCAAGTCTAGTCTATACGCAACTGCACCGACCCTCTCTAGAATAGTGAAAGATCCGATGAATCGCGGACTAAGCTTCCCGCCTCCACCAAAATGAATCGTGTCTCGTGTCGGAGAAATCCTCAGAAATACCAAACTACCTACCTAGAATAAAACACAACCTTAAGAACTTAATCTATAAAAAAAAACCAATAACAACCACAAAACAAAAATCTAAAACTATACCTCAAACTTTAAAGGTCTCCGTTGGCTATCGGCCCAATGCCGCTGTCAATCCTGCGCCACTCGAAGTCTGTCTCTGATCAACTGAACCTTCTTCGCTGTATCTACAACCATCTCTGGCCCAAGCAAAACTCTCTCTCCAACATCGTCCCATGACAAGGGAGTACGAGATCTCCGACCGTACAGAGCTTTAAATGGTGATATCTCTATACTAGCCTGGTAGCTGTTGTTGTAAGCAAACTCTACCAAATGGAGATGGTCCTCCCAAGAACCCCCAAAATCTAGTACACAAGTGCACAACATATCCTCAAAAGTTTGAATAGTCCTCTTTGACTGCCTATCTGTTTGGGGATGATATGGAGTACTGAACTTGAGCTGAGTGCCCAAACTCGCCTGCAAACTCCTCCAGAAATGAGAAGTGAAACGACTATCCAGATCTGAGACTATACTGACGGGAACTCTATGTATCCTGATGATCTGCCTTACATACATCTCTGTCAGCTTCTCCGTAAACAAACCCAGCTTGAAAGACAAAAAATGGGCCGACTTGGTCAACCTATCAACGATGACCCAAATTGCGTCTTTTTCTCCTGGAGATCGTGGAAGTTTGGACACAAAATTTATAGTAATGTGCTCCCACTTTGACTCTGGAATGGGTAATCGCTAAAGTAAATCTCCTGGCCTCTGCCTCTCGGCTTTCACCTGCTGGCACACTAAGCATCTGGATACAAACTGTGCCACTTTCCTCTTCATGCCATACCACCACACACTCTCTCGCATATCCCAATATATCTTGTTGGCACCTGGATGTATGGAATACTGTCACGACCCGCACCCGGTATAGGGGCACGAGAGCGTGGGTACGTCCAACCTATGCCGCAACATCGGCGGTAGAACGCTGTCTATGTCAATAATCTATCTAATCAATCTCACATGAATATCCAACTCCATAAGGATACACAGATATCACCATATAATACGGAATATACTCAATCACATAAACTAAAGCACGATAAGATATCGAAGAATAAATAAAATGTGACACAAGTCTAAAATAGAATAATCTAACTCAACAATAATATCCAAGTCTCAACAAGGTATGCCGGAGACAAATTCGGTACCATAAACTGCTAATAAAAACTAACTAAATAACTATTGATCCCGGCTAGACCTCTCGGAATTACACCAAGTCTCAACGAAAGTACGGGCCTGGCTAGTCATACGTGCGGTGTATGACCAACACTAACATGAGAACAAGACTTGTACATGAAGGGTATGATCACATATCTACACTAAAATACTCCCCACCCCGACTGGTATAGTAGATCCAACCATGGTACGCTATGGCACAGGATTCTCTAAGAAGGTAGCAAGTCTCCTCGAGAATCAGTGTACATGCACAAGATAACCAATGAAACAAGACTTGTACACGATACACCATATACAAGGAATAACATCTCATGACGAGATCCGGATATACCAATCTGTGTAACCATTGTGTCAAGAAATATGGATATTTATACTAAATACAATGAACATAGAGGATATCATAAATAAGGAACTATCAGAGAATGTACTCGCCTGTGGTCCTTTGCTGGTATGATTCAAAATCCAAGTCACAGTCCAAATAACCTATGTATTACAATTTTATCATGTCAAAAGATAATTTATTTTAATTTATTTAATTCTGGAATAATTAATCTAAAATCTTATTATTCTAATTTTTATGTTAATTCCTAAATTTTGTCCAAAGGAACTGAATTTTATCAACTCGAGACTCATGGCACGCAAATAGAGGCAATCTATTGACCGAAAAGTCAACCGACACAAACTCGACTTTCATGCATGATTTCCTATAGATTTCATCGTCAAAAATATGCTAGAATTTATGGCTCGTCCGAATTCAAATTCGTTTGGGAATTATGGCACATACAAATTTCGTATCGTGCACCGATGGTTAAATTCTAACCTAAAAGTTCTATAGAATTAAAAGTATATAATTACTTTGAAATAAATTCTCAGAAAAATATATGTCCATGATATCGACATTTGCTTTCCGAAACTTTAAACGGTTCATGATTCTGATTCCTGGTTCTCCCGAAATCGTGAAAACATTGAAACACATCTATTTTCAGATATGCTGTACTCTACGAATTTTTCAGAATTTAATACTAATAATTTCATAAAACAATTTATATAATCAGAAAGCTAACCTCAATATTGTTCTAACGCAAGAAATTGGGCCTCGTTTGGAGTCCGGAGCTATGCGCAATGGCTTCTGGAAGATGAAGGAACCTTAGATGGCAATTCTCCAAAATCTCTCTCTAAAATAATAGGATAATTAGGGTTATAATAATATATATATATATATATATATATATATATATATATATATATATATATATATATATATATATATTGGGATGTACCTGCGGCTGAATAGATATTTATAGGCTGACACGTGTCAGAATCTGATTGGATGTTTTTTTTTATATTATTTGTTTTTGATTTGCCTTTATCAAAATATTATTTAAGTCGTTTTAAATCTAAATAACTCAAAATAAATATTAAAAATAATCATAAAAATCTGGAAAAATTACAAAAAATATATTTTGAATTTAAAAACTCTAAAAAAATATTTGGGATAATTTTATATTCATAGTTTTCCTACTATAATTAGGAGAAGCTCTAAACATTAGTTTTACCCATATAACTAAAAATAAATACTAAAATTATTCCAAAAATTCTAAAATAATTCTAGAAAATATATAATAATATTATAAACCCTAAAAAATAATGTAGGTCTATTCTATATTCCTGGGCTTGCACAATAAAGTTTACAAGTCCTAAAAATTAGTTATTAGTCTAAATAACTCCCAATAAATACTAAAAATACTCAAAAAATTTCCAGAAAATTCTAGAAAATATATTTTATTATTTAGAACCTAAAATAAAAGTTTGGGATATTTTAATTTAAGTTTGTCCCTAAAATAAATTCTTAAAAGTCCTTGAAAATTAGTGTTACTAGTTTTTAATTAACTAAAAATTATGAAAAAATCTCAATAGTCCCAAATTAACCTAATAACAACATTTAAGCACGAATTTCAGGATACTGAGGTTACAAATACTAAGAGCGATGCGCTTCCTGCAATACCTCCTCACGCAGCTCTCCACTAGGCACACACAATCTAACTCCATGCCGCAAAGAACCATCCTCGGCAATGGTGAACTCATCCTCCAATCCTGCTCTCACCTGAGCTCTGATGCTTCTCAGAGATACATCCTCATACTTGGCTGTCTTGATCCTGTCCATCAAATCTGAGTGTATCTGTAATCTCTACATCTGTATAGCCAAACCAGGAAATATTACCTCGATGCCCAAGCTCTCCAAGTCCTCCAACAAATATTGATCCTGCGTCAAGAACATAGCTACCGGATACCTGCTCAAGGCATCGACAACTACATTAGCTTTCCCAGGATGATACTGCAAAGAGAGATCAAAATCCTTCATCAGTTTCAACCACCGGCGCTGTCTCATGTTCAACTCCTTCTGCGTGAAAACGTACTTCAAGCTTTTATGGTCTGTGAAGATCTCCACACGTTCTCAGTACAAATAGTATTTCCACAACTTTATGGCGAAGATGACTGCTGCCAACTCCAAATCATGGGTATGATAGTTCTTTTCATGAGGACGCAATTTCCTGGATGCATAGGCAATTACTTTTCCATTCTGCTGAAGAACACAATCCAAACCTTTTTCCAATGCATCACTATAAATAGTGAAACCTCCAGACCCTGATGGCAACGTCAAAATAGGAGCAGACGTCAACCTTTTCTTCAATTCCTCAAAAGCAACCTAGCAATCCTCCGTCCAAACAAACTCTATATCCTTCCTGGTGAGTCTGGTCATCGGCTCGACAATCCTTAAAAAATCTTGCACAAACTTTCTGTAGTAACCTGCCAATCCCAAGAAACTTTTGATCTCTGTTACCGAACTCGGGATCTTCCAAGACTCCACTGCTGCGATCTTCTTCGGATCTACTGAAATACCATCATAAGTCACAACATGACCCAAGAACTCCACCATGTTCAGGAAGAACTCGCACTTGGATATCTTCCCATACAACTTCTCCTTCCTCAGCACATCCAACATAATCCGTAAATACTCCTCGTGATCCTCCGGTGTCTTTGAGTATATGAGTATGTCATCGATGAACACCACCATGAACTTGTCAAGGTACTGATGGAACACCTTGTTCATCAAGTTCATAAATACTGCTGGTGCATTAGTCAACCCAAACGACATTACCATAAATTTGTACTGACCATACCGAGTTCTAAAAGCAGTCTTCAGTATGTCCTCCACCTTCACTTTCACCTGGTGGTAGCCTGATCTCAAATCTATCTTATAAAACACCTTGGCACCACTCAACTGATTGAACAAATCATCAATCCGTGGCAAAGGGTACATATTCTTGATAGTGAGATTATTCAATGCCCTGTAATCAATGCACATGTGCACCGATCCATCCTTCTTCGGTACAAACAATACCGAGGCTCCCCACGGTAAAGAACTCGATCTGATAAACCCCTTATCCTGTAATTCGTCCACCTGCTTCTTCAGCTCGACCAGCTCGTTGTTGTTTACTCTATAGACATGCTGCAAAATTGGTTCTGCACCTGGCACCAAGTCTATATAGAATTCAATATCTCGATCTAGCGGCAATACTAGAAATTTCTCAGGAAACACATCCAAGAACTCTGCTATCAAAGGATGCGGCAACTCTTTGTCTTCCATCATAGCTCCATAAATAATGCCTTCTCTCTGCTCTGTAGCTCCTCTGGCAAACTCAAACTCGGGCTTTCCTGGTGGACCAAACAAAACTCTACCACCTCTACAATCTATACTAGCACGGTGCCTACTCAACCAATCCATCCCGAGTACAATGTCGTAACTCGGAAGTGGCATTACATGTAGACATGCACTCAACTCCCGGCCTCCTAGAGTAACTCTTCGATCCTTGCAAATATTATTAACCAGGATAATGCCTCCGTAGTCATGATCTTGCAAGTCCTAAGCAAAGACTTAGCTACCAAACCATGCTTCATAGCAAAAGAAACAGATACAAAACTATGAGAAACACCACTATCAAACAAAGCTAAAGTTGGAATAGAATCAAGAAGAATAGAACTTGCGATGACATCTTCTGTGGGCTCATCCTCCTCGACAGTCATAGCAAATGCTAGTTCCTGACGTGCACCTCCCTGCTGCTGATGCTGGACATAACGCTACTGCTGGGTCGAAAGCGGTCCCCTCGGATGTACTGCAGGTGGTCTCGTCTGTGCCCTCGGAGCTGAAGCTTCTCCCTGAAATGCCCGACGAGGATACTCTCTCATCTGATGCCCTTCAGTACCACAATACAAACAAACTTCCAACCTCTTCCTGCAAACTTCTCAGATGTGGCCGGACTTCTTGCATAAGTGGCAGAAAGATTGTTGTAACTATCTCTACTGCTGTGGTGCTTGGTAAAATAGCGCCCTAGCTGGAGTCTGGTGCTGCTGGAAAGGCCTGGACTAAAAATGAGGACGTTTGGTAGATACTGTACTGCTTTTGGCCCCCAAAAAAGAATCACGATCTCTCTTGGGCTTCAAACCCAACTCCCGCTCAACCTTGCGTGCCTCCGCAAGTATTTCCGAGTATGTCTCATAAAAAGACAGAATAAGGATCTTCACTTCTCAGTTTAGACCCTCACGAAAATGAATAGCCCGAACCTCCGGCTCTCTCATAAATTACTCTATAAATCGGCTCAACCTGCTGAACTCCACAGCGTACTCCTCTACAGACATGCTCCCCTGAATGAGGCTCTCAAACTGTCTCCCCAAGTTTAGCCTATCTGCCCGAGCGAAAAACTTCTTCTTGAAGAGGTCCTTGAATACCTCCCAAGACTGTCCCGCGTCAACAAGAATTGGCTCATTCCTGAACCAAGTGCAGGCGACGTCGAACAGTTAAAGTCCTACCGCCTCAACCTTCAGATCCTTAGAAAGATGGAACACCCTCATAAGACGCTCAATGTCCTCGAGCCAATCATCAGCATAGACGATGCCCTCCGTCCCCTTGAAGACCCTAGGCTCCATCTTTTTGAAGTCCTGAATATTGCCTGGCCGAAGCTGAGCAACCTGAGGAGCAACCTGCTGCTGGACCAAAAATCCTCTCTCTACTACGGCACGAGCAAGATGATGAGCACTCTCGATGCACTACCGTAAAATGTCGGCCTGCCTCTAATGTGCCTCAAACTGAGTCCTCTGTGCCTCGAGCATATCACGAAACAGTATAAACATCTATGTCACCTCTGTTGGCACGAAAGGTGGAGGTGGAAGCCCTTCAGATACAACTGGCACAGTCCTCTGAGTAGGTGGTGTAGAAGCATGAAAAATACGCTGGATAGCTCTACGCAGCATATTGATGCAAAGAAGCGTAAACAGAGGACTTCAGAGCCCTCAACATGCGAATCAGAGCTTCTTCGCCAAACGCAGCGTGAAATATAGGCTCGAGGACCATCCGCGTAAGGCAGTATGTCCAGGCTGCTTCAGCGTAAACAGGGTGCTTCATCGCCTTTATGGCGTAAAACTCATCCTCTTTCAATGCAGCATTGAAGTATACGAGGGACGCTTTGTATTCCCTGCAATGAACCTGTCAGATCCTGCAATGAACCTGACGTCTCAACTTCTGACAAAGGGATACTGCTCGACTATCCAGGCGACGGCTATAATGATGGCGCGGTACTGCAACCCAGGCTGTCATTTACTGTCATTTCCCTTGCGTAAACCGCTTTTACGTACACAGAGGAATACGCTGCCTAGTTTTACACAGGCAGATGAGAGCTCCTTACGCTCCACGGAAGACAAACCGCCTGCCACGTTAAAAGCTGCACTCCGTACGGGACTCGAGGCGCGTCTCTGCATTTAATATACAGGGCGGTGACAGGCCCTCAAGGCACGTCTCTGCAATTAATACGCCGAATACTGACAGATGCCTGAGGCACGTCTCTGCGTTTGATGCACAGAAGGGTGACAGACCTTCAAAACATGCCTCTGTATTTAATGCGCAGGATGATGGCGGATCTCCATATTTAATGCAGGAGATTTGATTAAATATCACCGAACCGTCGTTTAGTGACATCCTCTTTGCGAGAGCTGCTCCTACGCATACAAAGAAATACGCTGCCTAGTTTTACACAGGCAAACATGAGCTCCTTACGCTCCGTAGAAGACGAACAGACTGCCACGGCAGCGGTTGCTCTTCGCACAGGGTTCAAGGTGCATATCTGCATTTAATGCGCAGAATAATGGCAAATCTTAAAGACAAGCATCTGCATTTAATTCACAGGATGGGGGCAGATCTCTGCATTTAATGCAAGAGATCTGATTATATCCAAGAACCGTAATTCTGGCTAAAATGTCCACATCATCACTCTGGCACGTTACGCAGCGGTTTCTACGCCTATTCAGCTTCGGTGCCTGCTCGGCTTCTATGCCCATTCAGCTTCGGCGCCTGCTCGGCCTTCTATGCCTACTCGGCCTTTATGACCACTCGGCTTCTACGTCTACTCGGCCTTTATGACCACTCAGCTTCTACGCCTATTCGGCTTCTATGCCGGTTTGATAACTATTTGGCTTCTATGCCATGGTGACAGACATTGGCTTCTATGCCAACCTCTTCTACACGAGGGATACCTACCTACGTGGCTTTTACGCCGTGATCTTCGTAGCGATTATACGCATTTTGTCCCTTAGTTGGACCCGCGTCACACGCTCATTCAAAGGATCATCTATACGCAGGCTTTGGTTATTTTAACCGTTGTGTAAAAGGGTGCTGTACTTTCCACTACTCAGTTTTTATACCGATTGAGTGGTCACTGTCACTAAAACTCTATAAATAGAGACCTCTATCAATGAGGAACAAGATCGACAAAATTGGAGGGTCGAAGAAGTTAGGTCTGAAAACTGATCAAGAGATTCAGTACCAGATCCAACGGTCGAGAGAGAGAGAGAGAGGAGAATCCGGAGTTCAGGCAAATGGAAAGGGATCGACGACTTTGGCATCGGGCATCCACCCTCTTCAGCAACCCTCGAAGCTGCTATCTGTCTTCCACGGCACTTCTTCAACATCGTGTGGTCCAAGGGCTAAAGTGATCGACTGCAGATCAGACACCTATAGCAATATTCACCCAGATTAAATAAATTATACTTAGACATCCTTGTATGAGATCAAATTTGTACAATCTTGTTTGTAAACATAAAAGAAGGGCGGGTCTTCGTACAAGACATCATTTTTCGCATTCATCAAATCTTTTCTCGTTTATATTATCCCAAAACAAGATAGCGACTCTGCTGGGGACATCTTTCTCTTCTGATGAGGAAGCTATTGCTCAACACGATACGGTATCCATGGAATCCGTGAAGAAGACACTGGTCGTCCAGTTCGACCAGTCTGCCTACGAAGATATGCTCCGAACAAGGGGCAGCTCTCACTCTCTCTCTGACCAATACAACAAGAAGCTGTGTAAGGTCTGGATGCCCAAGACATCCTCTACTATTCCTGTGGACTCTCCAATCTCTTCGATCTCTCCGACCAATGAGGTTGTAGCATTTCTCCCTCCCGTCCCTCGCAGAATAGACAAAACTTCTGATAAAACCTCAGCGCCAAATCAGAAGTACAAGACACGCTCCGCGCATAAAACAACATCTGACCTCTACGGAGAACCAGATGATCCCTGTGATCTCCGCAAGGGAAAGCGAGCGGCGGACTACTCAACTTCTCGGCCTTTACGCCAGCAAGTTAACAATCTTCACGCCCTCCGAATTACGCAAGACGCTGATGGCCGACTGAGGACATCATCAGCTTTACGCCAACCAGGGAGAAGCTCCAAATTATGCCAGACGAAGTCCCTAGGCGTAAAGAAGGCTCCAGTTACGGAAAGACACCCTCCTCGGGGATTATTCGCCACCCAGATGGCCAACCTGTTGTATACGGGTGGCACAGGGAAGACTATGGTTCCCATCATCTGCATGCCCACCAATGGGAACAGAAGGAACAAGCCATCATCTCCATCTTCTGCAACTCCTCCTGACCTACGGGATTATCTGATCCAGAAATGCAAAGACAAAAGTCATAAACAGACTTCAGTTCCCCTAACGGTCAAACACGGAGAGATCTTATTGTAAGATACATCAACGTCTAATATCGTCATGACAGATGAACCACACGAAGATTCTATCTTTATTATTCCACCCACTTGCGACGATCAGCATCCAATAATCTTCGGTCGCAGACAGAACACCCCAATCATACAGGAAGAATTTTGCGAGTAAAACTGGCAGGATACAAACCCACAGATATAGCCCGCAAGCATTAAATATTATGCAAAGCATGGGTTATGATTTGAAGCTAAAACAAGGCCTCAACTATGGAAAAGGTAGATGAACACCAGTGCGTGGTAATTCTCACCATCAACAAGCTCATTTCGGGTTGGGATATACTGCATCTCTTGCAAGACCCAAAACTTCAAAATCTAATCCTGTACAACCAAAGGTAGCTCCTGCTAAATCAGTTTCTGTGGCCGGAGGCCACGGCATGTCTGGGGGTAACTTATCCCGACAGAAAAAGGCGGCTTTCGAGGCCGGGGCTAAAATTTCCTCAAGATCCGAAGATGATGCAACGACGACAATCTTCCCGAAAAACTGTAAAACTCAGGCACCAGGAGCCCTACGACCAAAAGGGACTTTCTCCTTCAAAGAAGATGACGTCATTGAAATCTTCAACATGTTGAGAAAGGAACACAAGCTTCAGCTACCCAACATCAGATACCCTGAGAGGGCCGACAAAGTCGATGACCCAGATTATTGTCTCTTCCATCGGTACACTCATCACCCTACAAGGGCCTGCTATGTGCTAAAAAGAAGAATACAGGAGTTGATCGATGCCAAGGTCATCACCTTGCATCTATAAAACAAGGGGACAATCACTACAGAAAGATACCGGATGACGAGTCCTGCAAAAATTTTCCCAGTGGATCCTTCAGAAGAAAAATCACTCTATAGTAATTCTTTTTCGGACAAAAAGTTTGTCATGTTCATATTACCTCTGAATAAACTTTCGGCTATCGACTATCATATTACCTCTGATGTCGGTCGTCATCTACACTTAACATCCATGCTTAGCCATAAGTACACCAGAGTGTTAAGTCCACAAAAATTGCCATGTCCATATTACCTCTGAGCAGACGTGTACCTCCATCCCCAATGGAGTCACAATCAAAAGTTTGTCATGTTCATATTACCTCTGAATAAACTTTCGGCTATCGACTATCATATTACCTCTGATGTCGGTCGTCATCTACACTTAACATCCGTGCTTAGCCATAAGTACACCAGAGTGTTAAGTCCACAAAAACTGCCATATCCATATTACCTCTAAGCAGACGTGTACATCCATCCCCAATGGAGTCACAATCAAAAGTTTGTCATGTTCATATTACCTCTGAATAAACTTTCGGCTATCGACTATCATATTACCTCTGATGTCGGTTGTCATCTACACTTAACATCCGTGCTTAGCCATAAGTACACCAGAGTGTTAAGTCCACAAAAAATGCCATGTCCATATTACCTCTGAGCAGACGTGTACCTCCATCCCCAATGGAGTCACAATCAAAAGTTTGTCATGTTCATATTACCTCTGAATAAACTTTCCGCTATCGACTATCATATTACCTCTGATGTCGGTTGTCATCTACACTTAACATTCGTGCTTAGCCATAAGTACACCAGAATGTTAAGTCCATAAAAACTGCCATGTCCATATTACCTCTGAGCAGACGTGTACCTCCATCCCCAATGGAGTCACAATCAAAAGTTTGTCATGTTCATATTACCTCTGAATAAACTTTCGGCTATCGACTATCATATTACCTCTGATATCGGTTGTCATCTACACTTAACATCCGTGCTTAGCCATAAGTACACCAGAGTGTTAAGTCTACCTCTGAGCAGACAGAAGCCTCCGCCCATAATCATCAACCTTCGGCGCAACAAGCAGCCGCGTGATGTAAATACAAGCAAAAGTGCAATTTCTGATAATAATAAATGACCTCTTTTCCAGTATATCGACGCTCGGATTCCAAATCAGGAATCCTCTCCCCATGACGATATAGAGCCTATAGCACAAAAATTCTTGGCAGCTATAGATTCCTATCATCCGCACAAATGGGAAGTGGCATCATCATCCAATATCACCACGACGTATGGACCATATGAGGATTCTATCTTCATTATTCCACCTGCCCGTAACGGTCAGCGTTCAATAGTCTTCGGCCGTATGCGCAACGAACAGACTATACAAGAGGATTCCTTTGATGACGACTCTAGTGAAATACAAGTTCACAGGTACAGCCCGCAAGCCTTGAAGATCATGCAAAATATGGGTTACAACTTAAGGATGGAACCAGGTCTCAACTACGGGAAAGGCAGACGAACACCGCTGAAAATGAGGATATCTTTTCCTCTTTTCAAGACGGCTCATCGCCCTCTGGCTCATCTCATGCCCTCGAGCAAACATTATCAGCAAATATGGTAGCAACGGATTCCTTCGAATCAGACGAACAAGAATCCGAACCATTCGAGAATGACGCTTGGGCTCAGCAGATGGATACACAATGGGAGTTCTGCTTCGAGCAGAGAGAACCTCCCACTAAAGATGAAGTTATCCAGATTGACGTAGGGGATGAACTTTTACCAAAACCGATATTTATCAGTAACGACCTTTCCGAAGAAGAAAGGGAAGAAATTACCCAGCTGATAAAATAATATATCGACGTCTTTGTGTGGAATTATGAGGATATGCCAGGTCTTGATCCAAAGGTGGCTACTCATAAACTCAACATACTGCCCGATTCAAGGCCTGTGAAGCAGCACCAACGCCGGTTCTGCCCGGACATGATGGACGCCATTGAAGTTGAAGTCAAGAAGTTAATAGCCTGCGGCTTCATCCATGAGGAACAATATCCCGACTGGGTCACCAATGTTGTCCCGGTCATAAAGAAGAATGGAAAAGTACGGATCTGCATCGATTACCGAGATCTGAACGCAGCCTGCCCCAAGGATGAGTTTCCTCTTCCCATCACAGACGTCATGATCGACAATACATGAGGTTTTGAACGTATGTCTTTCATGGACGGATTCTCGGGATACAATCAGATCAAGATGCATCCTGAAGACGAGAAGCATACCGCCTTCCGGACACCACTGGGGGTATATTGCTATACGGTCATGCCCTTCGGATTAAAGAACGCCGGGGCTACGTACCAACGAGCTATGAGTGACATATTCCACAAGCATTTACGCAAGACAGTGGAGTATTACATGGATGATGTAGCTGTCAAAAGCCGCCTCAGGGATAATTATATCCGAGACTTGAAGACAGTATTTGAGTTGATGCGCCAACATCAACTCAAAATGAACCCTACAAAGTCCTTTCTGGGGGTATCTAGCGGCAAATTTCTGGGATTTGTCATCACCGCCAAAGGCATTCAAGTGGACCCTGACAAAGTCAAGGCCATCTTAGAAATGCGACCGCCCCGCAATCTGAGGGAACTCAGGGGATTTCAAGGTCGTCTGGCTTATATCCGAAGATTCATATCCAACCTCTCCGGGAGATGTCAGCCCTTTTCTCGTCTCATGAAGAAAGGTGTATCCTTCGTATGGGACGAAGCCTGTCAACAAGCGTTCGGAGATATCAAGCGCTACCTCATTAGCTCGCCAGTTCTGGTACCTCCCGTCATAGGAAGACCATTCGTGCTATATGTACGAGCAATGGATCATTCTCTGGGAGCTCTTCTCGCACAAAAGAACGATATGGGCCACGAGCAGGCTATCTACTACCTCAGCAGGATGATGGTCGGAGCCGAACACCGGTACAACCCTGTGGAGAAAGAATGCCTGGTTCTGATGTTCGCTATTCAGAAAACGCGACACTATGTCATGGGCCAAACCATTCATATCATCTCCAGGATTAATCCTCTTCGGGTACTGATGAGCAAGCCAAGTGTTCTTAATTCCCGACTTGCGACTTGGGCGATGTTATTAACGCCATATGACATGGTGTACGTCCCTCAGAGGTCCGTCAAAGGCCAAGCATTGGCCGACTTTCTAGCTGCTCATCCCATCCCGGAGGCCTCCAAACTATACGAGGACATTCCCGATGAAGTTGTAGAGTGTAATTCCGCAACGGAAGGCGATGCATGGCAACTATTCTTCGATGGCGCCTCCAGGACTGGTCCAAGGAGAAACGTGGTTTCAGGAGTAGGGATCGTCCTAGTCACTCATGATAAACTCGTCATCTACCGAGCATACTCTCTTAACGAGCCCTGTTCTAACAATGTGGCAGAAAACAACGCTCTACTAATCGGGCTCCAAGTCGCTAAAGAGCTGGGGGTCGAATCTCTGGAAGCCTTCGGTGATTCTCTGCTGATCGTCAATCAAGTCAGAGGAATATATGAAGTCCGGAATCCCGACCTCATCCCCTATCACCGAGCAACGGTCGAGATAGCCATGATATTCAAAGGATTCTTCCTTGAGCATGTACCTCGGTCTCAGAATCTGGAAGCTGATGCCCTAGCCAGTCTAGCTGCAGATTTAGCTACCCCTATAAGCAGGCAGAATTCAGTAATCCTTCTTAACAGAGACCTATTCTGTGTGAAAAATAACTTTTACATCGAATACAGCTACACGGTGGACACAGATCCTCTCAAGAGAGACTGGAAAAGTCCCTTTATAGATTTCGTAGCATACAGAACCTTGCCAGAAGATCCTAAAGAAGCAATATCTGTCAAAAGACGATCATTACGCTTCTACTTTGACACATCGTCACAATGCCTATATCGTCGGTCTTATGACGGGCTATTATTACGATGTCTCTCTGGTGATAAAGCACAGCAGATTATCCGTGAAGCTCACGACGGCGTGTGCGGCACGCATCAACCCGGTCCTAAGCTGCAGGATCGTATCAGGAGAATGGGCTATTACTGGCCCACTATGATCGCAGACGCAATCCAGTATGCCAGACGATGCAGAGCCTGTCAGGTTCATTCAGACTTCATACATCAACCGTCCGAACATCTACATCCTACAGTTGTATCATGGCCTTTCGAAGCATGGGGTATGGATATCATCGGTCCTATTCACCCGTCTTCTTCCAAAGGTCACCGGTTCATACTGGCCATCACGGATTACTTCTCCAAATGGGCAGAGGCAATCCCTCTTGCTGAGGTAAAGACATCTAACATGACCAGCTTTATCAAGCATCACGTCATTTACCGCTTCGGGTTCCCCGAAGGATAATCCATGACAACGGGCCTCAGTTTATCAGCCATGCGTTTTACCGATTCTGTGATAAAAATCGGATACAAAATATGGCCTCCACGGCATATTATCCAGCTGCTAATGGGTTGGCGGAAGCCTTCAACAAAACCATTATCAAACTCTTGAAGAAGTTTGTCTCTTCAAACAAGAGAGATTGGAATGAGAAGCTGGGAGAATGTCTCTGGGCATACCGCACAACGGTACTAGCACCGACAGGTTGCACGCCATTCTCATTGGTCTACGGGAATGAAGCAGTTCTTCCCATCGAGATTCAAATTCCGTCACTCAGGATAGCCGTGGCCAACGAGTTAACTCAAGAAAAGAATGACCTTTTAAGGCTTCAAGAGCTAGAAGGATTAGACGAGAAACGCCTCCAAGCTCAGCAGCGCATCGCGCTCTACCAAGCACGTATTTCCAGAACTTTTAATCAAAAAGTAAAGGAAAGAGTGTTCAAAGCCGGCGAGCTAGTTTTGGCTGTAAGAAGGCCGATGATTCTTACTCACAGGAGTAAAGGCAAATTCCAGCCCAAATAGGAAGGCCCTTACGTGATCGAGACAACGTTCTCAAACGGCGCTTACAGGTTAGCCCAGCCTAATGGAGACCTGCTAATGGCTCCTATCAATGGCAAATTCCTAAAAAGGTACTATGCTTAAACCTCCTCTACTCAAGTGGAATAAGGTGATCTCATTCTAACAAAACTACTTCCAAAACGAAACTAGTTGGATCATATTCTGTCATGTCCATATGACCTCTGAATAGATTTGCTCTGCTAAAACTTACCGAAAGTATATAATGTCCATACTACCTCTGATATCACTTTCACCCAAACCTATCATTTATATTCCGAAATGATGGGTCCACAAAGTCAGATGAAAAGCCTTTTTATTATTCCCAGAAAAGAGCGAAAGTATATTGAAAAGCAAAAGCAAAAGTATATCATGAAGGGGAAGCGGTCATGTCGCGAAGCTGTTGCGCCAGTACGACCATCCTCTTATCCCGGGAGTTCAAGAAGTCGGCACGAGCCCGCTCCAACCTTGCTGCATCATTATTCAAGGCAACTAGCTCAGACCGAGCCTGCACAAAATTAGCATGGATAACACCCACATGTGTCAGGTTCTGCTGAACAGCCGCCCGTTGCTCCTTCAGCACATCTCGGGCTGCCGACAAAGACAGAGCCTTCACCTCTGCACGAGCAAGCTCATCTTTTAATATACGGACCCTCACTACCTCTTCCTCATATTCGGCTTCGCACCGGGTCAACTCGGGGATGATATACTCCAGTTGGACATGCTCATGATCTATCTCCTGCTGCTGAGCCGCGATGGACTTATTCAGAGGCTCCATCTGTTCAACAAGATGCACAGTCAAGGAGTCATATCTGGCCTGGACCAGAGCTTTAATATTGCCTCGAGCTAGCTGCAGGTATTCGTTAATGGGTTGCTCCAAGCCATTAACCATCGCCTCCAGCGCGTCAGCTACCCTGGCATCACCGAATTCCCTGACCGCCTCTATCGAGAACCGAGAGGACCTCTTCAGCGATGCAAAGTCCTGCTTCTTCGCCAACACCATTGACATTAGCGTTCTTAAAGTGGTGTAGAAGATCCTGGTGTACTGCTCGGTCAGCGCAACTAGGTCCACATGAACGCGGGGAGTGTCCGCGATCGTGGCGACTTCCCCCCCCGGGATCACCACAGGGATGTTGCCACGGCCGTCACTTCAACATGAGGTACGACGAAAGAAGAATCACCAACACCGGACGAAGTGACCGGCGTGCTCAAAAGAGGTACTGTCGCAATGACAGACTCGTCCTCCTCTTGAGGTATCGGAGTCTCCTCGACAGGCAAGCCAGCACCCGAAGAGGTCTCCTCTTCAAAATCAGGTACCTCCGTGTCACCACTAGGACCTGACACAGAGCCAACGGGCGCGTCTATATCACCCTCTGCGAAGAGGTCTTCCCCTGAAAAGAAGACAAAAGGAAGTTAATATCAATGCAATATTAATTTTCCCAAAGAAAAGGCATAAAAGACGACATTTACCCCTGGCCGACGGCATATACGTCGCATCTGCAGCCTGTACAGCTAAATCATTTCTTAGTAATGCTAGGCGAGCTGTCATACCTAGAGAAAGGGGTCTGCGAACTGACACTGGCAAGTAATCCTCCAGGTCCTCCTCAAAATCCAACCGAGGCTCATCGGCTGGAATCGCGCTAGGTGCGCTCGCAGGCGCGGCAGAAGTCCCTCCCGATGCTGATCCGACTAAAGGTATACGGAACTTTATCATACTCAGCCCCGAAGGCGACCTCGTTCCACTACCTGAAGCAGTAGCAACGACGGCGGCATCCAGCTGAGATTCTCTGGCACTACCAGCCGGAACTGTGGAAGATCCCTCTCTAAAAGGCGAGGAACCTCCAATCAAAGAATCGTCCCCAGCACGGGGAGATACAAGCTCACCTCCAGGAGCATCAATGCCAGGAATCCGGAGAGAACGATTTACCGTCTTCTTCGTCCTCTTACGAGGGAAAGCTTCCTTGGGAGCAAGAGCCCTTCGCTTCCCAGAAACTACCAAAGCCCCTGCAGGCAGAGGTACTTCACCCCTAGGGACCGACAACAGAGGCTCATCCGGGGTAACGGACTCCTCACCCTCGTCGGAAGAAACCGAGGGGACTTCAACTCTTCCCCCAGGCTTGGAAGAGGGCACCCTAAATCTTCCATGCATATCAAAATCATGATAGAAGGTGTTCGTTGCCACATAGAACTTGGCATACGAATGCAGGATGCGCAGCTCCATGGAGAGTGTAATGACGGGCACAATAAAAATTGCCCCAGTGCAGCCCATGATAAAATATCGCCATCTCCGTGCTCCATCAATGAGTCCACCTCTGGACCTGAAGCTGGTGACGGCATTGCCCACGTGCAACTAATCATACCCAAACTGCCGGGCAAACCGACTGGGCAAATAGGGCTCCAAGAAGCAATGATCTTCGCTTCTGTACAGCAGATAGGATGGTCTAATACAGACCAACCAATTAAAGCTTTAGGAGAAAGAATGGTCTTCTCTCTACCCAAATCCTCGAGCCTAATCCCCGACTGATTGCGATGTATAGGAGGGACGGTACAGAAAAGCTTCCAACTATGACTGAAGCCTAGCGCCCACCGACAGTCTATAACTGTGTTCACGTTCCATGAAGACTTCCGGTAGTTCAACAAGAAACTACCCCCCGAACTACTGCCGAAACCGGGAGACATCACCCGGGGTTTATGGAGAATTAACTACCCCATCAAATACAGGTATTGTAATTCTATCCTGGGAAAGCTATCATGCCGAATTTCATCGACGAGCAGCCCATCAATCATGGCCCTCAGGCCAGCTTGTATACGGCACACCATGGCAGGGAGCAAGCCCAGTCTTGCCCTGAACAATAGACTCACTACAGGCCATAGCGTGTTGCGGTGAATGCGGTCCGCAGATGCGACGCCAGGCACTACTACTCGGCGCAACCATATAGAAAGGAAGCCAGCCAGTTGAGCCTCCCTGGACAGAGGCCTGCGATAGCGCCTCAAATAACTATAGGCCTTAGTGCCTTCAGGATACTTTCCCGTCCCTTCGTCGAGTGTCACACCCCAGTCCCAAAATACGTAGGACCAAGAATACGTGACACGCCAGCTACGCATTCGACCAGACTCTGGTCTGACTCGAATGCGTATAAGCTGTAATCTAAAGGGCACTATCTAGATATTCATAAATATAAACCTCTATGTCTCAATCCACAATGTACATCAGTATACAAGAAAAAGCTAAATGTGCTAAGGTCGGCCGCCCAATAACACACTAACTCGAATAGACTCGAGAAGAAGTATGAGTCTACAAAACTAGGCTACAACAGCAGATGAATAAGCAATATAAAATAACCATAATGCCGATAGATATAATGTGAGTACCTGGTACCATGCTCGCAAGATATGCCACTCCATCGGTATCTTCAAGTGCTCCGTAATCATCTATGCTACAAAACTGGCAGGGAACCAGGTCCTCAGAGGGACGTAACAAGGTACAGAAATATAACATGCCAAGTAAACAGAAAGTACAAGTGCACGACAGGGTACTCTATCATAACCAACTAGTGTGACACAGTTTAAAGACAATGTTCGACGCATGGGCTATCCAAAATAAAACCGCAGCTCCGAACACAGAGACACACGGGTCGTACCGTAGCTCCGAGCACAGAGACACACGGGTGTTACCACTACACTATGAAACAGGATCACTACACTATGAAACAGGATCACTACATATACATATATAAGCGCGTGCAGAGTAGCCCAAACGTCTAGTAACTGTCTTCCCCATCCCAAGCGGTCAACGATTGTGCGTTGAACCTGAACCTCTAACTACAGTCTCGACACAAGGAAAAATAACTCAACAGACGCGACCCTAAGGTCGTCCCAGTCTCTGGTCATGATGTCAGTATCAGGATACAGGAATCTGGCACGATCACAGTGTATGAGTGTGTCCTGGGGTATCGATAAACTCAGGTACGCATATCGAGATACTACGAATCATCCGACAATCTTTCTAGGATGCTACGACGTACGTCTTCACCCGGTTGTGAACCGGACGCGAAGTACCGAATGTCAATATAACTACATGCACAATGTACATATAAAACAATAAATATCTGTAAACTGAAATACAGGATGGCAAGGTACACTTGCCTGCGTGCGGCTGCTGATGACGGAGATCGGGTACTGCGTCCAAGTCCTCAGGTCCCACAATACCTAGAGAAGAGATACAACCTGAATCAATAATCTATTCTACGATAGACAGGGATGCTACACACATCTACAACTAAACTCAGTCTCAGCTACGACTCACAGGGACAAGTCTCTAGGGGGTTGACCACAGTTGACTGTCGGTACGATGGTCAAATCAGCTAATCATCAGTACCATATCATCAATCCAAACCTCCATCTTATTATGTTCATCACAATATTTCGTGGTCCGACACATGATCCAATCCTCAGTTTCACCTCAGTGTTTACAGATGTTAACAAGCACGATTTCTATCTTCCTCGAAATAAATAAATAGTTGTTTATTAAACCCTCAGTTATATACAACATTTATCATTACAGAATAACTACTATTTAATTAAATTAGACATTATTTCAATCCTCAAAGAATGACTAAGGGTTTGATGTTACACCCTAGTTCACCGCCAATACCTGCTCCTCAATGTTCATCAGTGCTCAAAATATCATCATCTCATTTCTCATCAGATTAATCTTCATTAATTGATTTAGCATCTTCCATCACTTGCATACAACATCATTAAAATCTCTTCTCAGCATTTAACCACTAATTTCCTATTAAACTTACGAAATAAATCCTAAGATCTCATATATGTACAGTACACAAATATATATAATTGTATTCCTCGACTGACTTTGTCACTAGAAATCAAATCCTTGAAATAATTAGCAGCTTAAAGTTATCACCACCTCTTCTCCATAAATTACCTGCTCATCAGTAATAATTAATATGCACACAAAATGATGTAAAAGAAAACCTAAATCTCGATGCATTCACTTACCCTCAATTTCATGTAATAAACCCTAAGCTAGATGTAACAACACAAAAGAATTAGACTAGCAAATAAAAATATTCAATGAAGGGGAAGGGGGAGAGCTCACCATGGTGGCGTTGATGGAAGGACAAAGTCTTCAATATATGGTGGTGGTGATGTGCTCGGCCGGGGCAGCCACTGGTAGGGCTCGTCGACATGCCATCTCCTTCCCGGAGCAATGGTGGTGCTACTGGTGTAGAGTGGTCGGAAAATGGAGGTGGTAGGGTGGATCGGGTGGGTGTGTAATGGTGGCAGTGGTGGTCGAGAAGAAGGAGTGAAGGACAGCGGGGTGGTCGACTGGGGAAGACCGGTGGTGGAGGAGGTGAGGTCGAGGTGGTTCATGGTGGGTGCAACAGGCCGGAGGAGCTTCGGTGCGGGTTCGTCGGGGTGGCAATGTCGGAGACGCGGGGTGGTTGAACGGATATCAGATGGTGGTGGGAGCCATGGCAAATGGATCTCGCGCTTGCCGGAGCGGTGGCGGAGGAATGGAGGTGGGGGAGTTGCACAGCCGGGGCGGGGGAGCTGTACAGTCGGGTAGAGGGGGACTGTACAGTCGACCGGAGCCTCCGCGGGGTGCTCGAGTCGCTGCGGGTCAGCAGCGAACCGGGGTGAGGGTGGAATCAGGCCGGAGTTGGGATGCAGCACAGTCGACCGGAGTGTCAGTGTACAGCCGCGTCGAGCCGCACTTGGCCGGAGCAGACTATGTACAGCCACGTTGAGCAGCCCTTGGCCGGAGCAGATCAACAGGCCGGTCGGACTGGAGTGAAGTCAGCCACGTTGAGCAGTAGCTCGTGGAGGAGCAGCCCATGGGGTGAGGGCCAGCCGGACTTGGCTAAGCTTGGCCGAAGGTTGGCTTGGCTTGGTCGAGGTTGGGTTTCTTCAAGGAAGAAGGAAAAGAATAAGAAGAAGAAGAAGAAGAAGAGGAAAAGAAAATATGGCTGTGGGTTTAGTTTAGAGGTGAGGGAGGAGAGAGAGAGGGGGTGGGATTTCCCAAGCATTGGGATTAGGGCCGGCTTGGGAGGTGTGAAGGGGTGAAGTGTTGTTTTATATGAGTTTGTGAAGTGATGGATGGTGGGAATGGTGTCATTCAAAAATGTAGGGTTGAGATTCATTATGAAGAGAAGTGGGTTTCTTCATGAAGGAGGGGTGTGATTGGGACCCTATTTTGGGACCCTCTCATATATTCATGTCCAATAGGAGGTTGCCACACAATTTGATAATTGCGACTTAGCCCCCGTAAATTCGGGAAATTGCATGGACACATGAAATAACGTAAAAATTGCTGAGAAAAATATATTTAAAATTGTCATGGTGAGGGGGGTGTTGCGCGTTAGGCGCGGGTCTAATTTGAAGGGCATTAGGATTATTTTAGTATTAAAATAGAATTCACAAGGTTGGTAAATTCCGATTTAATTAAAGAGAACGCGTCCCGCAAATTTAATTTAATTGGGGCCCGCGGGGTCAAAATCTGGAAACGGCGCAAAGGCCAAAAATGGTGGGGGTTTGGAGTCGGTCTTGGACCCTTTAGTTGGTCCGGCTCAACGGGTTAAGTTGGTACCCCAAAATCGAGGGTAACGACACAGGTGTCCGACACGGAATTAAATACGGGTTACGATTTTTCGAAAATGTTGCGCAATTAATTTAGAGCACACAAAAGTTGATTTTAACAGTCAGAAAAGTCCAGTGCCTAATTTGGCGAGTTGAGTCGAGTGTACAATATTTGTACGGAATTTATGGGCTGATAATGGGCTCCAAATAATTAGTCAAAGATAGGGTGTGTCAATGGTTTTAAATTAATCAGATTAAAATTCCAGGTAAATATCTTCTACTCTAAACCTCAATATCTTCTATCAAAATTTTTCCTGGCCCACTCTAACTATCTACAGAATAAAATTGAGGGGGTTTACATTCTTCCCAACTTAGAAAAATTTTGTCCCCGAAATTAAAAATAAAGCACGATAATATCTAACAGATTTTAAAATAACTAGTAATTAAATTTGTCATACGTAAATTCGTTCCTTGCTCCTCAAATAATACGGGAATCGCTGCCGAATAAAATTCTCGCGCTCCCAAGTAGACTCACCTGGTGAATGGTGCTTCCATGCCACTCTGACCAGTCGAATCGTCTGTCCTCTCAAATTCTTCTCGCTGCGATCGAGAATCTCAACTGGCTGCTCTACGTAAGACAGGCTGGGCCCGACTGTAATCTTCGAATGATCAAGCACGTGGCTAGGGTCTGCGACATATCTCCTCAGCTGCGATACGTGAAATACGTCATGTACTCCCTCCAATGATGGAGGTAATGCCAGACGGTACGCCACTTCGCCAACTCGTTCCAAAATTTCAAAAGGTCCGATGTACCTCGGACTCAGCTTGCCTCTGCCTCCGAATCTGATGGTACCACGAGTGGACGATATCCTCAGAAATACGTGGTCACCCTCCTTGAACTCCAATGGTCTGCGGTGCATATCTGCCCAGTGTTTCTGTCTGTCCTGTGCTGCACGCAGGTGGCTCTGAATCTGCTTGACCTTCTCTACTGTCTGTGTCACCAATTTTGGACAAAATATTTGACGCTCTCCCACGTCACTCCAACAAACTGGCGACCTATATTTCCTGCCGTACAGTGCCTCATAGGGTGCCATCTGTATGCTGGCCTGGTAACTGTTATTGTAGGAGAATTCCACCAAGTGTAGATGGTCCTCCCAAGATCCTCCAAAATCAATCATGCACGCTCGCAACATATCCTCTAATATCTGTATCGTGCGCTCTGACTGTCCGTCAGTCTGTGGATGATACGCAGTGCTGAACTTGAGACGAGTTCCTAAGCTCTCCGGCATACTCCGCCCAAAATGTGACGTGAATCTGGAATCACGATCCGATACGATGCTGACAGGCACTCCATGTAATCGTACTATCTGCCTCATATACATGTCAGCTACTATCTTTGTGGATTGCCCAACTCTGAAGGGCAAAAAATGTGCAGACTTGGTGAGTCTGTCTACGACAACCCAAACTGCATCCTTCCCGCTAGAGCTCCGCGGAAATCATGTGACGAAGTCCATGGTAATGTGTTCCCACTTCCACTCGGGAATGGGAAGCGACTGTAATAGTCCTGCAGTTCTCAGGTATTCTGCCTTGACTCATTTATATACCCAGCACCTTGCTACGAATCTCGTAATCTCTCCTTTCATCCCATGTTACTGGAATTGTTGCTTCAAGTCTTGGTTCATCTTTGTACCCCCGGAATAAATTGAATAAGTCGAGCTATTCGCCTCGGTCATCAACTCTTGGCGTAGCTCGCCACTCGGAACATATAGGCGATCTCCGCACCTCAACGTTCCGTCTTCATGAATCCTGAGTCCTGTCTGCATGCCGGCTTCTGTTCTCTCTCGCAGACGTCGAAATCTCGCATCTGTAGGCAATGCTGCCTTGATCCTCTCAATCAAAGTAGACTGAACCTCAAGGCTGGCCATCTGTCCATCCATGCCTGGCAATACGATCTCTATCCCAAGCTCCTGGAGATCCTCTAGCAACTGTCGCTGCGTCGTCAAAAAGTATGCCATGGGCTTCCTGCTTAAGGCATCTGCTACGACGTTTGCCTTGCCAGGGTGGTACTGTAGCTCAATGTCATAATCTGTCATCAGCTCTAGCCACCGTCTCTGCCTCATATTAAGCTCCTTCTGCGTGTAGACGTACTTCAGGCTTTTATGGTCTGTATAAATTTCAACACGCTCACCATAAAGGTAATGTCTCCATAGCTTTAGTACAAATATCACCGCAGCTAGCTCCAAGTCGTACGTCGGATAGCTCTTCTCATGAACTCTCAACTGTCTTGATGCGTAGGCTATCACCTTGCCGTGTTGCATCAGTACACATCCCAATCCGCTCCCTGACGCATCACTGTATACTATAAATCCTCATGATCCGGAAGGTAGTGTCAAAATCGGTGCCGATGTCAGACGCTTCTTCAGCTCATCGAAAGCCGCCTGACACTCGTCTGTCCAGATAAACTTCTCGCCCTTATACGTCAGTCGCGTCATAGGCGCAGCTATCCACGAAAAGTTTTCCATGAACCTCCGGTAATACCCAGCAAGTCCGAGGAAACTCCTAACCTCCGTAACTGATGTAGGGGTAGGCCAGGTCTCTACTGCAGCTATCTTCTCCGGATCAACTGATAGTCCATCTCCGTTGATTATGTGTCCCAGAAATGGTACTCTGTCCAAGCAAAACTCACATTTGCTAAGTTTGGCGTACAGCCTCTCATGTCGCAGCGTCTCCAACACAACCCTGAGATGTCTCTCATGCTCCTCCTGGCTCTTGAAATATATCAGGATATCGTCTATAAATACCACCACGAACTTATCTAAGTACTGGTGGAAATATTGTTCCTCAAACTCATAATTACTGCTGGCACGTTGGCTAAGCCAAACGGCATGACTAGAAACTCATAGTATCCATACTACATCCGGAATGTCGCCTTAGGAATGGCCTCTCTCCGAACCTAGATCTGATGATAGCTGGATCTGAGATCGATCTTCAAAATACATATGTGCCACTTAGCTGATTCAAATAAATCTTTGATGTGCGGCAATGGGTACTTGTTCTTTACCATTACTGCATTAAATCCTGTAATCGATACACAAATATACCGTCCCTGAGATCAATACGCAGACGTACCGTCTCGTCCTTCTTCGGTACTATAAGATGGTTGCTTCTCATGGAAAAATACTAGCCCGACCGAAACCCTTGTCTAAGAGGTCCTCTATTATGAACTTTCAACTCAACCAAACTCTGTCGGTGCTAGTCCGAAGACGAAAAAATAATCGGCTCGGCTCTTGGAGTCAACTCTGTAACAAACTCTTTCTGTCAGGTGGCAGGCCTAAAAGATTATCTAGAAAATATCCTCAACTCTGCTATAACATGGTGGTACACTGGTTCACCTCCTGAATTGTATACCCCTAAGGTAGATGGACACCATACTCCTAGGCTCCCTGAACTCAACTCAGGGTAACCTGGTGGCCTAAAAATATAAATGCAACTACGTCGACAATCGAGTGTCTCGTGGTATTGGCTCAATCAACTCATGCTAGGACGGTGTCATCGTCCAGACTTAACCTCAAAATAAATTCTCCTGTTCTGTTTACCACCATAATCCTCCAAAAGAAAAATTCTTTCTTGCCTAATGTATAATTTCTCTTCTCCTCAAGGTCTTCCCTAAAATTTTATTCCTCGAATTTCTTCTTTTCGTTATTTCTCTCTCCAAGTCATAATTACAATTATAATAATGATGTCAACAATCATACTAATATTCACATACTAAATTTTCTATTATTTTATTTCCAAGTGGGAGCTTAAAATTTTATCTCCTCTAGTCCATAATATCATTCCTGGTATTGCTATCATATACAACCACTAGTTTCCATCATTAGGCTATGCATTCACATAAATCATTCTAGGTCATGTTCAACAATCCTTCTAGCTCTCAGTACTTCTAAGATCATTGTTACCTCCAGCACAAGTAGGGTACCACTGGGTCCAACTCTCTTGCCAACCTTTCTCACTAGTTCTAGAATCCAAAGAACCCATCAATCTATCCTGACAAGGTAATAATTTCCTCAAGGAAAGGTATACGAATTCTGTCTTCTGTCGTCTGGCCTTCGATCTTCTTCTGGAGGGAAGTCATTAGTCACAAGCATTCGTCTCACCGAACAATAGGGGACGAAAAACAAGGATAGCGATATTTGACGAAGATTGAACGAATGCAAAGTGGAAGTCCAAGGGCGATAATCACATACAAAGAGTTTTAAATCGATTATGGATTGAGATCCTATTCAACAATCATAATATCTTTTCCTAATTTGCAGGCTCGCTTGGCACAGTCAGGTGACCAAGACGATTTAAATCGGACCTGCATGGGCTACCACAAAAACATGTCACGCCCCAGTCCCAAAATACGTAGGACCAAGAATACGTGACACGCCAGCTACGCATTCGACCAGACTCTGGTCTGACTCGAATGCGTATAAGCTGTAATCTAAAGGGCACTATCTAGATATTCATAAATGTAAACCTCTATGTCTCAATCCACAATGTACATCAGTATACAAGAAAAAGCTAAATGTGCTAAGGTCGGCCGCCCAATAATACACTAACTCGAATAGACTCGAGAAGAAGTATGAGTCTACAAAACTAGGCTACAACAGCAGATGAATAAGCAATGTAAAATAACCATAATGCCGGTAGATATAATGTGAGTACCTGGTACCATGCTCGCAAGATATGCCACTCCATCGGTATCTCCAAGTGCTCCGTAATCGTCTATGCTGCAAAACTGGCAGGGAACCAGGTCCTCAGAGGGACGTAACAAGGTACAAAAATATAACATGTCAAGTAAACAGAAAGTACAAGTGCACGACAGGGTACTCTATCATAACCAACTAGTGTGACACAGTTTAAAGACAATGTTCGACGCATGGGCTGTCCAAAATAAAACCGCAGCTCCGAACACAGAGACACACGGGTCGTACCGTAGCTCCGAGCACAGAGACACACGGGTGTTACCACTACACTATGAAACAGGATCACTACACTATGAAACAGGATCACTACATATACATATATAAGCGCGTGCAGAGTAGCCCAAACGTCAAGTAACTGTCTTCCCCATCCCAAGCGGTCAATGATTGTGCGTTGAACCTGAACCTCTAACTACAGTCTCGACACAAGGAAAAATAACTCAACAGACGTGACCCTAAGGTCGTCCCAGTCTCTGGTCATGATGTCAGTATCAGGATACAGGAATCTGGCACGATCACAGTGTATGAGTGTGTCCTGGGGTATCGATAAACTCAGGTACGCATATCGAGATACTACGAATCATCCGACAATCTTCCTAGGATGCTACGACGTACGTCTTCACCCGGTTGTGAACCGGACGCGAAGTACCGAACGTCAATATAACTACGTGCATAATGTACATACGAAACAATAAATATCTGTAAACTAAAATACTGGGTGGCAAGGTACATTTGCCTGCGTGCGGCTGCTGATGACGGAGATCGGGTACTGCGTCCAAGTCCTCAGGTCCCGCAATACCTAGAGAAGAGATACAACCTGAATCAATAATCTATTCTACGATAGACAGGGATGCTACACACATCTACAACTAAACTCAGTCTCAACTACGACTCACAGGGACAAGTCTCTAGGGGGTTGACCACAGTTGACTGTCGGTACGATGGTCAAATCAGCTAATCATCAGTACCATATCATCAATCCAAACCTCCATCTTATTATGTTCATCACAATATTTCGTGGTCCGACACATGATCCAATCCTCAGTTTCACCTCAGTATTTACAGATGTTAACAAGCACGGTTTCTATCATCCTCGAAATAAATAAATAGTTGTTTATTAAACCCTCAGTTATATACAACATTTATCATTACAGAATAACTACTATTCAATTAAATTAGACATTATTTCAATCCTCAAAGAATGACTAAGGGTTTGATGTTACACCCTAGTTCACCGCCAATACCTACTCCTCAATGTTCATCAGTGCTCAAAATATCATCATCTCATTTCTCATCAGATTAATCTTCATTAATTGATTTAGCATCTTCCATCACTTGCATACAACATCATTAAAATCTCTTCTCAGCATTTAACCACTAATTTCCCATTAAACTTACGAAATAAATCCTAAGATCTCATATATGTACAGTACACAAATATATATAATTGTATTCCTCGACTGACTTTGTCACTAGAAATCAAATCCTCGAAATAATTAGCAGCTAAAGTTATCACCACCTCTTCTCCATAAATCACCTGCTCATCAGTAATAATTAATATGCACACAAAATGATGTAAAAGAAAACCTAAATCTTGATGCATTCACTTACCCTCAATTTCATGTAATAAACCCTAAGCTAGATGTAACAACACAAAAGAATTAGACTAGCAAATAAAAATATTCAATGAAGGGGAAGGGGGAGAGCTCACCATGGTGGCGTTGATGGAAGGACAAAGTCTTCAATATATGGTGGTGGTGATGTGCTCGACCGGGGCAACCACTGGTAGGGCTCGTCGACATGCCATCTCCTTCCCGGAGCAATGGTGGTGCTACTGGTGTAGAGTGGTCGGAAAATGGAGGTGGTAGGGTGGATCGGGTGGGTGTGTAATGGTGGCAGTGGTGGTCGAGAAGAAGGAGTGAAGGACAGCGGGGTGGTCGACTGGGGAAGACCGGTGGTGGAGGAGGTGAGGTCGAGGTGGTTCATGGTGGGTACAACAGGCCGGAGGAGCTTCGGTGCGGGTTCGTCGGGGTGGCAATGTCGGAGACGCGGGGTGGTTGAACGGATATCAGATGGTGGTGGGAGCCATGGCAGATGGATCTCGCGCTTGCCGGAGCGGTGGCGGAGGAATGGAGGTGGGGGAGTTGCACAGCCGGGGCGGGGGAGCTGTACAGTCGGGTAGAGGGGGACTGTACAGTCGACCGGAGCCTCCGCGGGGTGCTCGAGTCGCTGCGGGTCAGCAGCGAACCGGGGTGAGGGTGGAATCAGGCCGGAGTTGGGATGCAGCACAGTCGACCGGAGTATCAGTGTACAGCCGCGTCGAGCCGCACTTGGCCGGAGCAGACTGTGTACAGCCACGTTGAGCAGCCCTTGGCCGGAGCAGATCAACAGGCCGGCCGGACTGGAGTGAAGTCAGCCACGTTGAGCAGTAGCTCGTGGAGGAGCAGCCCGTGGGGTGAGGGCCAGCCGGACTTGGCTAAGCTTGGCCGAAGGTTGGCTTGGCTTGGTCGAGGTTGGGTTTCTTCAAGGAAGAAGGAAAAGAATGAGAAGAAGAAGAAGAAGAAGAAGAGGAAAAGAAAATATGGCTGTGGGTTTAGTTTAGAGGTGAGGGAGGAGAGAGAGAGGGGGTGGGATTTCCCAAGCATTGGGATTAGGGCCGGCTTGGGAGGTGTGAAGGGGTGAAGTGTTGTTTTATATGAGTTTGTGAAGTGATGGATGGTGGGAATGGTGTCATTCAAAAATGTAGGGTTGAGATTCATTATGAAGAGAAGTGGGTTTCTTCATGAAGGAGGGGTGTGATTGGGACCCTATTTTGGGACCCTCTCATATATTCATGTCCAATAGGAGGTTGCCACACAATTTGATAATTGCGACTTAGCCCCCGTAAATTCGGAAAATTGCATGGACACATGAAATAACGCAAAAATTACGAAGAAAAATATATTTAAAATTATCATGGTGAGGGGGGTGTTGCGCGTTAGGCGCGGGTCTAATTTGAAGGGCATTGGGATTATTTTTGTATTAAAATAGAATTCACAAGGTTGGTAAATTTTGATTTAATTAAAGAGAACGCGTCCCGCGAATTTAATTTAATTGGGGCCCGCGGGGTCAAAATCTAGAAACGGTGCAAAGGCCAAAAATGGTGGGGGCTTGGAGTCGGTCTTGGACCCTTTAGTTGGTCCGGCTCAACGAGTTAAGTTGGTACCCCAAAATCGAGGGTAACGACACAGGTGTCCGACACGGAATTAAATACGGGTTACGATTTTTCGGAAATGTTGCGCAATTAATTTAGAGCACACAAAAGTTGATTTTAACAGTCAGAAAAGTCCAGTGTCTAATTTGGCGAGTTGAGTCGAGTGTACAATATTTGTACGTAATTTATGGGCTGATAATGGGCTCCGAATAATTAGTCAAAGATAGGGTGTGTCAATGGTTTTAAATTAATCAGATTAAAATTCCAGGTAAATATCTTCTACTCTAAACCTCAATATCTTCTATCAAAATTTTTCCTGGCCCACTCTAACTATCTACAGAATAAAATTGAGGGGGTTTACATCGAGGAACCGGTCCGGAGCCCCAACATCCACAATGAGATCGTCAACTACCTGAGCATTAAGCGCACTCAGGGGATTCACAGGCAGATCCTTGCCCTCCAATACCTTCTCCGGCTTAGCAGTCCTGGACCGGTGAAAGAAGAGATAGGACGTCCATTTGCTGATGTGAGCCAAATCTGAGGGCTCATCATAAAAAGCGGTGCAGGCGAGGTAGTGGCACATCAGCTCCTGGTAAACCTCCACTACTCGAGGGTCTGAACCCCCAGCTCCCGGTTCATGGGAACATACTCTTCGTATGGAGTATCCCCCATCGGCAGTCTTGAGATCTCTGCCATCTCATGCAGGGCCAATCCCAACTCCCCTAGTGGAGTGGCGAAGGTCCTGGTAAGCAAAATATATCGCTCCATCAGTGCCAGAAACAGGTTAGGGTTAGGAGGTAACCCAACACTGGTCGCACTCATAGCTGCAAACAGACCGATGTTCTCCAACTCGGTTTGGAAATGCTTCAAAGCCCAATCAACTAAGAGAGCCCATCGAAGGTTTGAAGGGGGTAATCCACCCTCCACACCGAGGGTTCACCTTAGGGTATACTCTCCCACGTTCCATAAAATCATTACAGAAAGTCGGTAACTGGACCGGCTGGATCACCAAACTGTCTTCACTCGGGACACTGCCCGGGTACAGCCCCCTCAACAGCATCACAGAGCCAGAAGGGCGGCTAACAAACGACCCCTGGTCATCTCCTCTCAGATGAAAGATCTTCCCTGGCTTATCGTAAAGATCGGGGGTCAGTGTCCACGACATCTTCCTGGGATGCGTAGCATGGAAGAAGGCCGAGATGGGGTAGTCCCTCGGCATATTGGGCTGATACAAGACCAAACCCTCGGCAGGGAAAACCCAGAGTCTCTCTTGGGCTTTGTCTGGGACCGCTTGTCAATCATGTCCCCGAAGAGGAAAGCCGGCTTCAGGTATTGCTCCCCGTCTACGTACGTTAGGGGCTCCCCGTTGATCAAATTCAGCAGCGTTCGCTCGCCCTGAGCCGATATCAGAATTGCCCTTCCTTCAGGATACTGGGGCCCGGAGATAAGAAATGTCACGTGTGACAGATCCTCCAAATAGTTGGAGTACAGCATCCCGGCGGCAGAGCCCATCACTTCAGCCAGCGGAGACTCATGCAAGTTAACTGCAAAAGCACAGAAGAAACACGTCAGTTCCTAACTAGATATTTCGGTACTTGCAGCATCCGCAAAAAGGAAAATCAACAGTCCGTGCTCTACGCCGAGACTGTGAAACTTAATCCTTTACGCTGGAATCCATTTTCTTGAAACGTAAAGATTGGCAGTATACGGTCTGTGCTTTATGCCGGATTGATTAAATTGAGTTATTATGCCAGGATTTTCATCCATAAGCATAGAACTCAAATTTTAAAAGTATACACCAAGTTTTCGGCGGTCAAAGCCTTTACGCTCGACTGCGAAAAAATGGAGTTTTTACGCTGACACATTAGAAATGTGGGCGTAAAAGATGAAACGTCTTCGTGCATCATCTTTCTCAAAGAGGCTATCAGCACAGAAGACGACCTAGCACGGTCACGTTCAACGTGTGCGAAGGATTTTTAGTCATTCTCTCTTTTCCAAGAGCTCTACCTTCCAGGCCGGGTGCACTACTCGTCGGCGGTATGCTCCGCTCAGAATGAAGTTCGCCTTGTCCAACCAGAGACGCTCTCGCTTGGGCCGAAGAACGAGAAGAGGAATCAACCTTCTTTCCTTTAGCGGAGGAAGTTTGTTTCGAAGCCATTACTGGAAACTTTGAAGACTCGAAGAAGAAACGGAGAAGAACTCGAACAGTCGAAAGCTTTCTCTCGTAGAAGACGGATGGAAAGTTTTCCCCTCAGAGACTTAGGATATATATAGAGTTCGGATGAACTCCTCGGACCCCGAACCAAATCTCCTAATTAATATTCGGTTATGATTGGGTCCCACGTCAGCCTATTTATTCAGAGAAGGCGGAAAGTCGGCGAATTCGAAAAGTTTTTCGCGCAAAGCAGGTTCGTGGTTTCTACACTAAAGAGCTTTCTACGCTCGACAGCTACAGATCTACGATTTTACGCTCGCAAGCTATAAGTCTATGATTTTACGCCCGGATGCCTTTGTGCTCGGTAGCTTTTATGCTCGAGAGGCTACAGACCTATGACATCACGCTCAACAGATACCAAATCGATGATCTCATGCTCGGTGACGCTTAGTTTACGCTCGGAGGCGACGGATCCACAACTTCAAGCTCAGAAAATTTTCTTTTCAGAAGCAACTAATCTACAGTTCTACGCTAAGGAGCTTTCTACGCTCGACAGCTACGAATCTATGACTTTACGTTCGACAGCTACAAGTCGAGTTTTACGCCCGGATGCCCTTGTGTTCGATAGCTTTTATGCTCGAGAGGCTACAAACCTACGACTTCACGCTCAGGAACTACAAGTCTATGATTTTACGCTCGATGGTGTTTAGTTTATGCTCAGAGGCTGCCAACTTATGATTTCGCGCTCCATGACTTCCCGCACATCTGAAAGGTATGCAGGCCAGAGTACGCATACATCTGAACGATCCTCAAGGCGGTCAATTACAGGAGTTCACACAGAAGATACTTCTTCTTGACCTCAAGATATCCCAAGTATCCAAAGCATACAGAGTTCAAACATTAAAAAATTACTCTTCTTCATAGGTCGATTCGAAGTTCATCCAGACTCCAGTCTGAATATTTCATCTACCAAGATAGCAAATCAGTTTGATGACAGCCACTTCTTGCCCTGTTCCAAGGGATTTTCGAGAAATCATTCTTGAAGATGATGTCTGAACAAAGAAATTCTGTTATCAGAAGTAACAGTTCAGAATTCTAAGCGGTTCTCTACTCCTAAAACAGCAGGACAGTTCGAACATTCGAATGCTAAAGCAGCTTTCTACGCATCCCTAGTTATGCGTAAAAGACAGGACAGGACCTAGCACTCTTTCTAAACAGAGTCGGCGTAAAGAATCAGACGTGTCGAAGCTACACATATTCAGACTTTACAGCAAAGTATGGCAAGATGATCATATGAAGAATAAAGACAATTTTATTAAGATTAAAGTCATGATTACATATGAGGAAAATTCAGTCTACAATGGTTTTCTTTCTTCATTTTCATGACTACATATGAGGGAAATCCCGTCGACAAAGGGGTTCCTCATCGTCGGCAGAAGATCGCGCCCAGAATCTGTTCTGACAGGTTCTCGCATTGGTGGAGATCTTCCTCTTCTTCCAAGAAGATGATCAGTGGCAGAAGGATACAAAAATGGGCATAGACCCATCCTCCAACAGAAGAAAAGCAGGGTAAATCTGCTTACCTACAGACCACCGCCACTCAAGCCGGGACAGAGCTAGTCTGTCTGACTCTCGTCCCCGGAGGTAACAGGAGAAGGTGCCACTTGCAAGCAGCGTGGTGAAATACGATTCTTCGTCTCTCCCGAAGAACCACCATACAAAGTTGCTGATTATCCCGAGCAAAGGAGGCTATGATATCCTTCCATGATCCATCATTGCAGAGGACACTTGCTCGAAGACGCCATCTTTTTCGGCTCCTTACATGCTGGAAGAGCATGATCTCCTTCTTCCTCAAGTCGATCCGACGAACTCCGGCCATGCTCTGAATGATGAAGGAAGTGTGGGAAGAACAGGAGAACTCCTCAGCCTTTTTATAGGCGAGAGAGAGCACCGATCCCCAATAAATCTGCCATAAAGTCAGCCTCGACCGTTTCAAACTCTATTCAGAAACATTTTCGAGTTACGAGGAGCGGGTCATGCTTCATTCAAAGCATTTCAAATTACGAGGAATTTAAAAGCTTTGAAGGGGGTCTTGTAGAAGCATAAAAAATACGCTAGATAGCTCTACGCAGTATATTGATGCAAAGAAGCGTAAACAGAGGACTTCAGAGCCCTCAACGTGCGAATCAGAGCTTCTCCGCCAAATGCAACATGAAATATAGGCTCGAGGACCATCCGCGTAGGGCAGTATGTCTAGGCTGCTTCAGCGTAAACAGGCTGCTTTATCGCCTTTATGGCGTAAAACTCATCCTCTTTCAATACATCATTGAAGTGTACGAGGGACGCTTTGTATTCCCTGCAATGAACCTGTCAGATCCTGCAATGAACCTGATATCTCGACTTCTGACAAAGGGATACTGCTCGACTACCCAGGCGACGGCTATAATGATGGCGCGGCACTACAACCCAGGCTGTCATTTACTGCCATTTCCCTTGCATAAACCGCTTTTACGTACACAGAGGAATACACTGCCTAGTTTTACACAGGCAGATGAGAGCTCCTTACGCTCCACGGAAGACAAACCGCCTGCCACGTCAAAAGCTGCACTCCGTACGGGACTTGAGGCGCATCTCTGTATTTAATGCACAGGGCGGTGACATGTCATCAAGGTACGTCTCTGTAATTAATGCGCCAAATACTGACAGATGCCTGAGGCACGTCTCTGCGTTTGATGCACAGAAGGGTGGCAGACCTTCAAAACATGCCTCTGTATTTAATGCGCAGGATGATGGCGGATCTCCATATTTAATACAGGAGATTTGATTAAATGTCACCGAACCGTCGTTTAGTGACATTTCCTTTGCGAGAGCTGCTCCTACGCATACAAGGGAATACACTACCTAGTTTTACATAGGCAAACAAGAGCTCCTTACGCTTCGCAGAAGACGAACAGACTGCCACGACAGCGATTACTCTTCGCACAGGGTTCAAGGTGCGTATCTGTATTTAATACGCAGAATGATGGCAAATCTTAATGAAAAGCATATGCATTTAATACACAGGATGGGGGCATATCTCTGCATTTAATGCAAGAGATCTGATTATCTCCAAGAGCCATAATTCTAGCTAAAACGTCCACATCATCACTCTAGCATATTACGCAGCGGCTTCTACGCCTATTCAGCTTCGGTGCCTGCTCGGCTTCTACGTCCATTCAGCTTCGACGCCTGCTCGGCCTTCTATGCCTACTCGGCCTTTATGACCACTCGGTTTCTACGCCTAATCGACCTTTATGACCACTCGGCTTCTACGCCTACTCGGACTTTATGACCACTCGGCTTCTACGCCTATTCGGCTTCTATGCCGGTTTGATAACTATTTGGCTTCTATGCCATGGTGACAGACATTGGCTTTTATGCTAACCTCTTCTACACGAGAGATACCTACCTACGTGGCTTTTACGCCGTGATCTTCATAGCGATTATACGCATTTTGTCCCTTAGTTGGACCCGCGTCACACGCTCATTCAAAGGATCATCTATACGCAGGCTTTGGTTATTTTAATCGTTGTGTAAAAGGGTGTTGTACTTTCCACTACTCGATTTTTACATCGATTGAGTGGTCACTGTCACTAAAACTCTATAAATAGAGACCTCTATCAATGAGGAACAAGGTCGACAAAATTGGAGGGTCGAAGAAGTTAGGTCTGAAAACTGATCAAGAGATCCAGTACCAGATCCAACGGTCGAGAGAGAGAGAGAGAGAGAGAGAGAGAGAGAGAGGAGAATCCGGAGTTCAGGCAAAAGGGAAGGGATCGACGACTTTGGCATCGGGCATCCACCCTCTTCAGCAACCCTCGAAGCTGCTACCTGTCTTCCACGGCACTTCTTCAACATCGTGTGGTCCAAGGGCTAAAGTGATCGACTGCAGATCAGACACCTATATCAATATTCACCCAGATTAAATAAATTGTACTTAGACATCCTCGTGTAGGATCAAATTTGTACCATCTTATTTGTAAACATAAAAGAAGGGCGGGTCTTCATACAAGACCTCGTTTTCCGTATTCATCAAATCTTTTCTCGTTTATATTATCCCAAAACAGGTGGTGGTCCTCCGAAAGCAGGTGACACTCCAATCACCGGAGAAGTGACTGGTGTGTAAAAGCATAAAAAATATGCTGGATGGCTATACGCAGCGTATTAATGCAGAGCAGCATAAATAGAGGCCTTCAGAGCCATCAAGCGTGCAACAGAGCTTTCTCCACCAAACACAGCATGAAATATAAGCTCAACGTAAGGCAGTACGTCCAAACCGCTTCAGCATAAACAGGGTACTTTATCGACTCCTGAGCGTAAAACCCATCCTCTTGCAACGCAGCATTGAAATGTACGAGAGACGCTTCGTATTCTCCGAAGTGAACCTGTCAGATCCTGCAATGAACCTGACATCTGAACTTCTGACAAAGGGATACTGCTCGACTACCCAGACGACGGCTATAATGATGGCACGGCACTGCGACCCAGGCTGTCATTTACCGCCATCTCCTTTGCGTAAACTTATTTTACATACACGAAGGGATACGCTGCCTTATTTTACACAGGCAGACATGAGCTGTTTATGCTCCGCGGTAGACAAACTGCCTGCCACATCAAAAGCTGCACTCCGTACGGGGCTCGAGGCACGTCTTTACGTCAAATGCACAGAATGATGACAGTTGCTCGAGGCACGTCTCTATTACCAATGTACAGAGCGGTGACAGTTTCTCAAGGCACGTCTTTGCGACTGATGCGCAGAAGGGCTGCAGACCTTCAAAACATGCTTCCGTATTTAATGCACAGGATGGTGGCAAATCTCGGCATTTAATGCAAGAGATTTGATTATATCTTCAAAAGTCGTAATTCCGGCTAAGACATCCACATCAGCACTCTGGCACGGTACGCAGCGGCTTCTACGCCCATTCAGTTCCGGTGCTCACTCGGCCTCTATGACCACTCGGCTTCTACGCCCACTCAGATTCTACGCCCAGTCGACCTCTATGACCACTCGGATTCTACGCCCACTCGGCCTCTATGACCACTCGGCTTCTACGCCCACTCGGCCTCTATGACCACTCGGATTCTATGCCCACTCGGCCTCTATGACCCCTCGGCTTCTACGCCTATTTTGGCTTCTATGCCTACTTGGCTTCTACGCCATGGTGACAGACATTGGCTTCTACGCCCACCTCTTCTACACGAGGGATACCTACCTACGTGGCTTCTATGCCGTGATCTTCGTAGCGATTATACGCGTTTTGTCCCTTAGTTGGACCCGCATCACACGCTCATTCAAAGGATCATTTATACGCAGGCATTGGTTACTTTAACCGTTGTGTAAAAGGATGCTGTACTTTCCACTCCTCGGTTTCTATACCGACGGAGTGGTCACTGTCACCAAAACTCTATAAATAGAGACCTCTATCAACGAGGAACAAGGTCGAAAAGTTGGTCAAGAAACCAATATCAGACCCAAGGTCGAACTTCCAAGAAAGATCGAACCAGAGGTCAAGAGAGAGAGAGAGAGAGAGAGAGAGAGAGAGAGAGAGAGAGAGAATCCGGAGCTCAGGCAAGGAGCAGGGATCGACGACTTTGGCATCGTACATCCACCCTCTTTTGCAACCTTCGAAGCTGCTTCCTGTCTTCTACGGCACTTTTTCATCATTGTGTGGTCCAAGGGCTAAAGTGATCGACTGCAGATCAGACACCTATAGCAATATTTATCCAGATTAAATAAATTATACTCCCACATCCTCGTATAGGATCAAATTATACAAGTTTGTTTGTAAACAAAAGAAGGCGGGTTTCGTTCAAACCTCGTACTATACACATCTTCATTCTTTCGTTTAATACCACAAATAAGATGGCGACTCTGCTGGGGATATCTTTCTATTCTGATGAGGAAGTAATTGCTCAACACGATGCGGTATCTGTAGGAACCGTGAAGAAGACACTGGTCGTCCAATTCGACCAGTCTGCCTACGAAGACATGCTTCGAACCGGGGGTAGCTCTCACCCTCTCTCCGTCCAAGACAACAGGAAGCTGCGCAAGGTCTGGATGCCCAAGACCTCCTCTACCATTCCTGTGGACTCTCCGATTTCTCTGATCTCTCTGACCAATGAGGTTGTAGCATTGCTCCCTCCATGCCCTGCACGTAAAATTCACTCTCCCGCTACGCGCGGTACAGACAAAACTTTGGGCAAAGCCTCAGCGCTAACCCAGAAGTATCCACTGTGCTCTACACGTAGAAACCAGTCTCCCGCTACGCGCGGTACAGACAAAACTTTGGACAAAGCCTCAACGCTAACCCAGAAGTATTCACTGCGCTCTACGCGTAGAAACCAGTCTCCCGCTACGTGCGGTACAGACAATCTTCGGCTATCGACTATCTTCTGATATAGGTTGCCATCTACACTTAACACCCGTACTTAGTCATAAGTACGCCAGTGGTGTTAAGTCCACAAAAACTGCCATGTCCATATTACCTCTGAGCAGACGTGTACCTCCATCTCCAAAGGAGTCACGATCAAAAGTTTGTCTTGTTCATATTACCTCTGAAAAAACCTTCCTAAATTCGGCTAATCGATTATCATGTTCATATTACCTCTGATATCGATTGTCATCTCAACTTAGCACCCGTACTTAACTCTAAGTACGCCAGTGATGTTAGGTCCACAAAGACTGCCATGTCCATATTACCTCTAAGCAGATATACACTTCCATCCCTGATGGAATTGTATCCAGGGAGTTTGTCATATTCATATTACCTCTGAACAAACCTTCCTAAATTCGGCTAATCGATTATCATGTTCATATTACCTCTGATATCGATTGTCATCTCAACTTAGCACCCGTACTTAACTCTAAGTACGCCAGTGGTGTTAAGTCCACAAAAAACTGCCATGTCCATATTGCCTCTGAGCAGATATGCACTTCCATCCCCGATGGAATTGCATCCAAGAAGTTTGTCATGTTCATATTGCCTCCGAATAAACTCTCCGAGTTCTTTGGCTATCGATTATCATATCGGTCGACATCTCAACTCAGCGCCATCCTCTTCCCAGAATGGCTCGTCGCCCTCTGACTTTCTAGCTGCTCATCCGATCTCGGAGGCCTCCAAATTATACGAGGACATCCCTGACGAAGTTGCAGAATGTAATTCCGCAATAGAAAGTGATGCATGGCAACTGTTCTTCGACGGTGCCTCCAGGATTGGTCCCAAGGGAAATGTTGTTTCAGGGGTAGGAATCATCGTCACTCCTGATAAACTTGTCCTCTACCGAGCATATTCTCTTAGCGAGCCATGCTCCAACAATGTGGCAGAGTACAACGCTCTGCTAATCGGGCTCCAAGTTGCCAAAGAGCTGGGGGTCAAGTCCCTGGAAGCTTTCGGTGATTCTCTGCTTATAGTCAATCAAGTCAGGGGAATATATGAAGTCCGGAATCCAGACCTCATCCCCTATTACCAAGCAACGGTCGAGATAGCCATGATATTCAAAGGGTTCTTCCTAGAGCATGTACCTCGATCTCAGAATCTGGAAGCTGATGCCCTAGCCAGTCTACCCGCGGATTTAGCCACTCCTATAAGAAGACATGATTCGGTAATCCTTCTTAACAGAGATTTATTCTGTGTGAAGAATAACTTTCACATAGAACGCAGCTATGCTGTGAATACAGATCCCCCTAGAAGAGACTGGAGAAGTCCCTTCATAGATTTCGTCGCATACGGAATCTTGCCGGAGGACCCCAAAGAAGTAGTATCCGTCAAAAGACGATCATTACGCTTCTACTTCGAGGCATCTTCATAATGCCTATATCGTCGGACCTACGACGGACTGCTATTGAGATGTCTCTCTAATGACGAAGCACAGCAGATTATCCGGGAAGCTCACGACGGCGTATGCGAAGCACATCAGCCCGGTCCTAAGCTACATGATCATATCAGAAGAATGGGCTATTACTGGCCCACTATGATTACGGACGTGATCAACTATACAAGACAATGCAGAGCCTGTCAGGTTCATGCAGACTTCATACACCAACCGTCTGAATATCTACATCCTACGGTTGCATCCTGGCCCTTCGAAGCATGGGGTATGGATATCATAGGTCCTATTCACCCGTCTTCTTCCAGAGGCCACCGGTTCATACTGGCCATCACGGATTACTTCTCCAAATGGGCAGAGGCGATCCCTCTTGCTGAGGTAAAGGCGTCTAATGTAATCAGCTTCATCAAGCATCACGTCATTTTCGCTTTGGGATTCCCCAAAAAATAATCCATGACAATGGGCCTCAGTTCATCAGCCAAGCGTTTCATCGATTTTGCGATAAAAATCGGATACATATTATTGCCTCTACGGCATATTATCCAGCTGCTAATGGTTTAGCGGAAGCTTTCAACAAAACCATTATCAAACTCTTGAAGAAGTTTGTCTCTTCAAACAAGAGAGATTGGAATGAGAAGCTGGGCGAATGCCTCTGGGCATACCGCACAACGGTACGAACACCGACAGGTTGTACCCTATTTTCACTGGTCTACGGGAGCGAAGCAGTTCTCCCCATTGAAATCCAGATCCCGTCACTCAGGATAGCCGTGACTAATGAGCTGACTCAAGAAAAGAATGACCTGTTAAGGCTTCAAGAGCTAGAAGGATTAGACGAAAAACGTCTCCAAGCTCAACAGCGCATCGCGCTCTACCAAGCACGCATTTTCAAAGCTTTCAATCATAAAGTAAAGGAAAGAGTGTTCAAAGTCGACGAGCTAGTTTTAGCCGTAAGAAGGCCGATGATCCTTACTCACAGGAGTAAAGGCAAATTCCAGCCCAAGTGGGAAGGCCCTTATGTGTTCGAGACAACGTTCTCAAACGGCGCTTACCGGTTAGCCCAGCCTAATGGAGACCTGTTAATGGCTCCTATCAACGGTAAATTCCTGAAAAGGTACTATGCTTAAACTCTCCTGCTCAAGTAGAATATAGCAAGAATCTCAATTCTGACAAAACTACTTCCAGAACGAAACTAGTTGGGTCATATTCTATCATGTCCGTATGACCTCTGAATAGATATGTCCTGCTAAAAGGTTATCAAGGGTCTATCACGTTCATACTACCTCTGATATCACTCTCGTCCAAAACTGTCATTTACATTCCGAAATGATGGGCCCACAAAGTTAGAAAAGATTTGCTTTATTTAGTCCCAAAAGGGAGCATAATTACATTCGGGAAGCAAAAAAAAGAAAGGGTACATCATTGTGGGGGAGCGGTCAGATCGCAAATTAGCTGTACCAATGCAGCTATCCTCTCATCCCTAGTGTTTGTGGTATTAAACGAAAGAATGAAGATGTATTCAATATGGGGTTTACACAGAACCCGCCTTCTTTGGTTTACAAACAAACTTGTATAATTTGATCCTATACGAGGATATGGGAGTACAATTTATTTAATCTGGGTAAATATTGCTATAGGTGTCTGATCTGCAGTCGATCACTTTAGCCCTTGGACCACACGATGTTGAAGAAGTGCCGTAGAAGACAGGAAGCAGCTTCGAAGGTTGCAGGAGAGGGTGGATGCACGATGCCAAAGTCGTCGATCCCTACTCTTTGCCTGAGCTCCAGGTGCTCTCTCTCTCTCTCTCTCTCGGGTTCGATCTTCCAATTTTTGTCGACCTGGTTCGATCTTCAAGTTTGAAGTTTTTTGACCTTGTTCCTCATTGATAAAGGTCTCTATTTATAGAGTTTTAGTGACAGTGACCACTCCGTTGGTGTAACAACCGAGGAGTGGAAAGTACAACACCCTTTTATATAACGGTTAAAGTAACCAATGCCTGCGTATAGATGATCTTTTGAATGAGCGTGTGACGCGGGTCCAACTAAGGGACACAACGCGTACAATTGCTACGAAGATCACGGCATAAAAGCCACGTAGGTAGGTATCCATTGTGTAGAAGAGGTTGGCATAGAAGCCAAATGTCTGTCACCATGGCATAGAAGCCAAATAGTTATCAAACCGGCATAGAAGCCGAACAGGCGTAGAAGCCGAACAGGCGTAGAAGCCGAGTGGTCGTAGAGGCCGAACAGGCATAGAAGCCGGGTGGTCGTAGAGGCCGAACAGGCATAGAAGCCGAAGGGTCGTAGAGGCCGAACATGCATAGAAGCCGAAGGGGCACAGAGGCCGAGCAGGCGTAGAAACCGAAGGGGCACAGAGGCCGAGCAGGCGTAGAAGACGAATGAGCACAAATGCTGGATGGGCGTAAAAGCCGCTGCGTACCGTGCCACAGTGCTGATGTGGACGTCTTAGCCAGAATTATGGCTTTTGAAGATATAATCAAATCTTTTGCATTAAGTGCCGAGATTTGCCACCATCCTGTGTATTAAATGTGGAGGCGTGTTCTTTGACGGTCTGCAACCCTTTCTGCGCATCAGTCGCAGAGACGTGCCTTAAAAAACTATCACCGCTCTGTGCATTAGGCGAAGAGACGTGCCTCGAACCCCGTACGAAGTGCAACTTTTGGCGTAGCAGGCGGTTTCTCTACTGCAGAATGTAAACAGCTCACGTTTTGCCTGTGTAAAACAAGGCAGCGTATCCCTTTGTGCTTGAAAAAGCAGTTTACGCGAAGGGGATGGCGGTATTTGACAGCCTGGGTGGCAGTGCAGTGCCATCATTATAGCCGTCGCTTGGGTAGTCGAGCCGTATCCCTTTGCCAGAAGTTCAGACGTCAGGTTCATTGCAGGCTCTGACAGGTTCATTACAGGATCTGACAGGTTCACTTCGGTGAATACGAAGCATCATTTGTACACCTCAATGCTGCGTATGAAAGGGGAGGAGTTTTACGCCCTTGAGGCGATGAAGCACCCTGTTTACGCTGAAGCGGCTTGGACGTACTGCCTTACGCGGATGGTCCTTTGAGCTTTTATGTTTCACGCTCTGTTCTAGCGAAAAAGGCTCTGTTGCACGCTTGATGGCTCCTAAGGCCTCTGCCTATGCTGCTCTGTACCGATATGCCGCGTATAGTCATCCGGCGTATTTTTTATGCTTCTACAAGACCCCCTTCAAAGCTTTCAAATTCCTCGGAAGTTGGAACGCTTTGAATGAAGCATGAACCGCACCTCGTGACTCGAAACATTTCTGAAACATTTCTGAATGGAGCATTGAAACGGTCGATGCCGACTTTATGGCGGATTTATTGGGGACCGGTGTGACCCCTTTCACCTATAAAAAGGCTGGGGGAGTTAGCCTGTTCTCCCCATATTTTCATCACCACGCAGAGATGATCGCCGGAGTTCGCCTGGTCGATTTGAGGAAGAAGGAGATCATGTTCTTCCAGCGTGTAAGGAGCCAAAAAAGACGGCGTCTTCGAGCAAGTGTCCACTGCAACGATGGATCATGGAAGGATATCTTAGCCTCCCTTGCTCGGGATAATCAACAACTTTGTATGGTAGTTCTTCCGGGAAGAGGGAAGGATCATATTTTACCATACTGCTTGCAAGCTATATCTCTTCTCCTGAGACCCCCGCGGACGAGATTAGACAAACCGTAATATGTCGTCCTCGATCGAGTTGGGCTAAAGAAGCCTCAACTGGATCGACCATGGCGTCTGGAGGATCTTCTTGTTCATGACTGTGGTAGTCGATGAACTGTCTTCGAAGAAGAGGAAGATCTCCACCCATGTGAGAACCTGTCAGAACAGCTTCTGGGCGATCTTCAGACGACGAGGGGGTATCTCCTTTGTAGATGGAGTTTCCCTCAGTTGTAATCATGAAAATGAAAAGAAAATCCTTGTAGATTGGATTTTCCTCATATGTAATCATGACTTTAATCTTCAATAAAATCGTCTTGCTTCTTCATATGATCATTTTGCCATACGTTGCTGTGAAGTCTGAATATGTGTAGCTTCAACACGTCTGAATCTTTACGTCGACTCTGATAGAAAGAGTATTAGGCCCTGTCCTTTACGCATAACGAATAGTCCATAGAACGCTGTTTAAGCATTTTAAATATTTAGAACTGTCCTGTTGTTAGAACTGAGGGACCGCATAGAGCTCTGAACTGCTGCTTCTGATGAGCAAAAATTTGTTCATACTTCGTCTTCAAGAATGATCTCTCGAAACTCCCTTGGAACAGGGTCGAGGTTTTGGCTGTCAAACTGATTTTGCCATTTTGATAGACGAGATGTTCAGACTGGAGTCTGGATGAAACTCCAATTTTGGACCCGAGAAGAGTAATTTCTTAATGTTTGAACTCTATATGGTTCGGGTACTTGGGATGTGTTGAGGTCAAGAAGGAGTATCTTCTGTGTGAACTCCTGTAATCAACCGCCTTGAGTTCGGATATGCGGAAAGTCAGATATCCGTAGCGTAGATGAGCTAAAAATCTTGAGTTCGTAGGCCTGTTGAGCGTAGAAAGCTACCGAGCGTGAGATCATCGATTTGGAGCTGCTGAGCGTGAAGTCGTAGGTTTGTAGCCTCTCGAGCGTAAAAGCTACTGAGCACAAAGGCATCCGGGTATAAAACCATAGACTGATAGCTTGCGAGCATAGAACCGTAGATCTGTTGCTGTCGGGCGTAGAAAGCTCCTTAGCGTAGAACTGTAGATTTGTAGCCTGTGAATGAAAGAAATCTTCCGAGCGTAGAGGTTGCGAATCTTTTGCCTCCGAGCGTAAACTAAGCGCCACCGAGCGTGAGATCATCGATTTGGTACCTGCTGAGCGTAAAAAGTTGTAGGTTTGTAGCCTCTCGACCATAAAAGCTACCGAGCACAAAGGCATCCGGGCGTAAAAACCATAGACTTGTAGCTTGTGAGCGTAAAACCGTAGATCTGTTGCCGTTGAGCGTAGAAAGCTCCTTAGCATAGGAACCGCTGACCTTCTTTTGCACGAAAAACTCTTCGAATTTAATGACTGTCCGTCTTTCGAGAGTAGCGGGCTGACGTAGTACCCAATCATAACCAAATATTTAATTTGTGAGATTCGGTTGGGGTTTCGAGGAGCCGCCTGAGGATTCGAGGAGTCGACCAGAACTCTATATATATTCCAAGCTTCTGGAGAGAGAAACTTTTTATCCGTCTTCTACGAGAGAGAGCTTTGATTGTTTAAGTTTTTTTCCGCTCGTACTTTCTCCGAGCACTCCAGGTTTCCAGTAATGGCGCCGAAGCAAACCCTCTCCACTAAGGGAAAGAGCATAGGCTCTTCTTCTCGTGCTTCTGCCCCGGCGAGAGAGTCTTCGGTCGGGCGATACGAACTTCCTTCTGAGAGAAGGATCCTGCCGACGAGTAACGCACCCAGTCTTAGAGGTATAGCCATCGAAAATGACAAAGAACGACGAAAATTCCTTCGCACACGTTGAACGTGATCGCGCTAGGTCGTCTTCTGTGCTGATAGCCTCTTTGAGGAAGATGACGCACGGAGACGTTTTTATCTTTTACGCCCACATTTCTAATGTGTCAGCGTAAAAATTCCATATCTTCGTAGTTATGAGCGTAAAAGCTCTGGCTGGTGAAGACTTGGTGTATAATATAAAATTTTAGTTTTACGCTTTGGATGGGACCTCCGGTGTAATAACTAGATTTTTAGCAGTATGGCGTAAAGCACGGACCGTATACCGCTAATTATGCTTTCGGGATATGACTCCTGGCGTAGGATGACCAAATTTTGTACAGTCTTGGCGTAAAGCACCGACTGTCGCTTCTTTGTTTTTTTATGTTGCAAGGTTCGTAATGACATATTTTTCTTGCATTTTTGCAGTCGACTTGCATGAGTCTCCACTGGCCGAGGTGATGGGATCCGCTGCTGGGATGCTGCACTCGAACTACTTGGAGGATCTGTCGCACGTGACATTTCCTACCTCCGGACCCCCGTATCCCGAAGGGAGGGGGATCTTGATATCGGGTCAGGGCGAGCGAATGCTGCTGAGCATGATCAACGGGGAGCCCCTAACGTACGTAGATAGGGAGCAATACATCAAGCCGACCTTCCTCTTTGGGGACATGATAGACAAGCAGTCCCAGACGAATCCCAAGAGAGAACCCTGGGTTTTCCCTGCCGAGAGCGTGGTCTTGTATCTGCCCACGATGCCGAGAGATTATCCGATCTCGGCTTTCTTCTATGCCACACATCGCAGGAGGATGTCGTGGACGCTGACTCCTGATCTTCACGGGAAGCCGAGAAAGATCTTTCATCTGAAAGGAGCCGACCGGGGGTCGTTCTTCAGCCGCCCCACTAGCGTCGTGACGTTGTTCATGGGACTGTGCCTGGACAGCGTCCCGAGTGAAGACAGTTCAGTGATCCAGCCGGTACAATTGCCGACTTTCTGTAATGACTTCATGGTGCGAGGGGGGATATACCCCAAGGAGAATCATCGGTGCAATGGGTGGATCACCCCAACAAATCTTCGATGGTCCTGTCTAGTTGACTGGGCTTTGAAGCATTTTTGGAGAGAGCTAGAAATCATCGGACTTTATGCCGCCGTGAGCGTGACGAGTGTTGGGTTGCCTCCCAACCCTAACCTCTTTCTGGCGCTGATGGAGCGATACATTTTGCTCACCGGGATCTTCGCCACTCCACTGGGGGAGTTGTGGTTGGCCCTCCACGAAATGGCAGCGATCTCGAGATTGCCGATGGGGGATACCCCGTATGAAGAGTATGTTCCTACCAACCGGGAGTTGGAGGACTCGGATCCTCGGGTTATGGAAGTGTATCAGGAGCTGATGTGCCACTACCTCGCATACACTGCCTTTTATAATGAGCCTTCTGACTTGGCTCACACCACTAAGTGGATGTCCTACCTCTTCTTCCACCGGGCCAGGGCCGTCAAGTCGGTGAAGGTTTCGGGAGATAAGCATGAGCTCGTGAACTGTTTGGCCATGCTCAGTGCCGAGGTCGTTGAGGACCTTATGGAGGAGGCCAACGCTCCAGATCAGTTTCTCAATGACGGGGTAGGAAAGTACCCTGAAGGCACTAAGGCCTATAGTTACTTGAGGCGCTGCCGCATGCCTTTGTCTGAGGAAGCCAAGCTGGCCGACTTTCTCTCCTTATGGCTGCGTCGAGTAGTGGTGCCTGGCACCGCATCCGCGGACCGCATTTATCGGAACATCCTGTGGCCCGCCGTCCGTCTGGTGTTCGGGGCAAGGCTAGGCATGCTTCCTCCCATGGTGTGCCGTATACAGGCTGGACTGTGAGCCATGACTGACGGGTTGCACGTGGGCAATGCCATCACCAGCTTCAGGTCCCGGGGCGGACTCATTGATGGAGCCAGGGGGTGGCGATACTTCATCATGGGCTGCACGGGAGCAATCTTCATTGTGCCGGTCGCCACCCTCTCCACGGAGCTGCACATCCCCCATTCGTATGCTCAGTTCTACGTGACGATCAACACCCTCCATCGCGACTTTGACATGCTAGGAAGCTTCAGGATGCCTTCCTCCAAGCCTGGGGGAAGAATCGAAGTCCCCTCGGTTTCATCTGATGAGGGCGAGGAATCCGCCATTCCGGATGAGCCTCTGGTGTCGGTGCCGAGGTGTGAAGTGCCTCCGCCTGCGGGGGATTTGGCGATCTCAGGGAAGCGAAGGGCTTCTGTCTCGAAGCAGACTTCCCCTCGCAAGAGGAAGAAGAAGACGGCAGATCACCCTCTCCGGATTCCTGGCATTGAGGCTCCTAGAGAGGAACTTGCTGCCTCTCCTGTTGGGGATGTCCCTTTGATTGGAGGTTCCCCGTCTCTCGGAGAGGGACCCTCAGTTTCGGCCGGCGGTGTCGGAGAACTCCTGCTTGAGGCTGCCGTTGCTGCCACTGCCTCCGATAGTGGAATAAAATCGCCCGCGTGGCCGAGGCAAATGGAAGAATCTTCCTCTAGACCAGCAACGGAGGAAACTCCTGCTGCGTCCGTGAGCATGACCAGCGAGGTTCCAGCTGACGAACCTCAAACACGTCTCGGCGGAGGCGTGGTGGAGCTCCTGGCGATGTCGGTTGGCCCACCTCCTTCTCCAGGTATGACAGTTCGTATTACGTCATTAAGGCATGACATAGCTACATCGGCTGCAAACGCGGCATATATACCGTTGGCTATGGTTAAAGGTCATCTTATGTCTCCTCTTAGAAAGATTACTATCTTATTGATGTCAACTTTCTTGTCCTCTTTTCAGGGGATGGCGCCCGTGGGGAGTATAGCGTTGAAACGCCTTCTGGCTCTGCTCGGGCTCCTGACGATGATACGGAGGCGTTCCACTTCGGGGAGGAAATAGCTTCGGGGGCCAGCTCGCCCGGAGTGGTTTCGTCATCTCAAGAGGAGGACGGACCCGTCATCGTGACCTCGCCTCTTGTGAGTATGGTGATGACTTCGACCATCGTTGCCGCACCTTCTTCGGTCGCACCACCTGTCGAGGCGGCGGCTGTGGCCACCTCGTCTGCAATCGTCCTTGGAGGGGAACTCGCCAATATCGCGGCCACTCTTGGCATTCAACCAGATCTGGTTGCGCTGACCGAGCTGTATACCGGCACCTTCTACACCAATTTGAACACGCTGATAACAATGGTGTTGGCGAAGAATCTGGATTTTGAGAGCCTGAAGAAGGCTTCCCAGTTTTCGATTGGGGCCGTCAGAGAGTTCGGCGATTCCGGGGTAGCTGACGCCCTGGAGGCAATGGTTAATGGGTTGGAGCAACCCATTAACGAATACTTGCAGTTGACTCAGGGCAGTTTTGAAGCCGAAGTCCAGGCCAGATACGACTCCATGACTGCGCGGCTTACCAAACAGCTGGAGAGCTTAGATAATTCCATCAAAGCCCGTAAGCTGGAGACGGATAAAAGAAAGGCCATCGTGGAGGAGGATCTTGCTCTCGAGACGAAGTGCCAATCCGAGCACGAAGGGAACGCAGCGAGGGTCCGCAAGTTGAAGGAGAAACTCGCCCGGGCAGAGGAGTGGGCTTCTCAGTCGCTAGCAGGTCTAGGCGTAGCTTCTGGTCGACTGAGCACCGCGCGACGGGACCTGGAGCGTGCAGAATCTGCTCGAGCTGGCTCTCTTCGGGCAAGGGCCGAACTGTCCTTTACGAACAATCCTGAGGCACGGCTGGAACGGGCCCGCGCTGATGCCTTGGTTTTCAGGGGCGAGAGGATAGCTGCACTGGTGAAGCTGATTCGCGATCTGACTGCTCCCCCGCAATGATGTACCCTTTCTTGCTTTTAGCTTACCTAATGTAATTCTGCTCTTTTTTTTGGAAATAAAGCGAATCTTTTCTGACTTTATGGACCCATCATTTCGAAATATAAATGACAGGTTTAGGTGAGAGTGATATCAGAGGTAGTATGGACGTGATAAACTCTCGATAAACTTCTAGCAGGACATACCTATTCAGAGGTCATACGAACATGATAGAATATGACCTAACTAGCTTCGTTGTGGAAGTAGTTTTATCAGAATTGGGATTCCCGCTATATTCCACCCTGGGGTAGAGGAGGTTAAATATAGTACCTCTTCAGGAATTTACCGTTGATAGGAGCCATTAATAGGTCTCCATTAGGCTGGGCTAACCTGTAAGCGCCATTCGAGAACGTTGTCTCGATCACATAAGGGCCTTCCCACTTGGGCTGAAATTTTCCTTTACTCCTGTGAGTGAGAATCATCGGCCTTCTTACGACTAAGACTAGCTCGCCGACCTTGAACACTCTTTCATTTACTTTATGATTGAAAGCTATGGAAATACATGCTTGGTAGAGCGCGATGCGCTGTTGAGCTTGGAGGCGTTTCTCGTCTAATCCTTCGAGCTCCTGAAGCCTTAACAGGTCATTCTTTTCTTGGGTCAGCTCATTAGTCACGGCTATCCTGAGCGACGGGATCTGGATTTTGATGGGAAGAACTGCTTCGCTCCCGTAGACCAGTGAAAAGGGGGTACAACCTGTCGGTGTCCGTACTATTGTGCGGTATGCCCAGAGACATTCGCCCAGCTTCTCGTTCCAGTCTCTTTTGTTCGAAGAGACGAACTTCTTCAGGAGTTTGATAATGGTTTTGTTGAAAGCTTCCGCCAAACCATTAGCAGCTAGATAATATGCCGTAGAGACAATATTATGTATTCGATTTTTATCGCAAAATCGAGGAAACGCTTGGCTGATGAACTGAGGCCCATTGTCATGGATTATCCTTCGGGGAATCCCAAAGAGATAAATGACGTGATGCTTGATGAAGCTGATTACGTCAGACGCCTTTACCTCAGCCAGAGGGATCGCCTCTGCCCATTTGGAGAAGTAATCCGTGATGGCCATTATGAACCGGTGGCCTCTGGAAGAAGACGGGTGAATAGGACCTATGATATCCATACCCCATGCTTCGAAGGGCTAGGATGCAACCGTAGGATGTAGATATTCAGACGGTTGATGTATGAAGTCTGCATGAACCTGACAGGCTCTGCATTGTCTTGCATAGCTGATCGCGTCTGTGATCATAGTGGGCTAGTAATAGCCCATTCTCCTGATACGATCCTGTAGCTTAGGACCGGGCTGATGCGCTCCGTATACTCCGTCGTGAGCTTCCCGGATAATCTAATGTGCTTCGTCGCCTGAGAGACATCTTAATAGCAGTCTGTCGTAAGTCCGACGATATAGGCATTGTGAAGATGCATCGAAGTAGAAGCGTAACGATCGTCTTTTGACGAATACTGCTTCTTTGGGGTCCTCTGGCAAGATTTCGTATGTGACAAAATCTATGAAGGGACTTCTCCAGTCTCTTCCCGGGGGATTCGTGTTCACAGGGTAACTGCGTTCTATGTGAAAGTTGTTCTTCACGCAGAATAAATCTCTGTTAAGAAGGATTATCGAATCCTGCCTTCTTATAGGAGTGGCTAAATCCGCAGCTAGACTGGCTAGGGCATCAGCTTCCAGATTCTGGGATCGAGGTACATGTTCTAGGAAGAACCCTTTGAATGTCATGGCTATCTCGACCGTTGCTTGGTGATAGGGGATGAGGTCTGGATTCCGGACTTCATATATTCCTCGGACTTGATTGACGATAAGCAGAGAATCACCGAAAGCTTCCAGGGACTCGACCCCCAGCTCTTTAGCGACTTGGAGTCCAATTAACAGGGCATTGTATTCCGCCATATTGTTGGAGCATGGTTCGTTAAGAGAATATGTCCGGTAGATGACGAGTTTATCAGGAGTGACTAGGACGATTCCTACCCCTGAAACTATATTTCCCTGGGGACCAGTCCTGGAGGCGCCGTCGAAGAACAGTTGCCATGCGTCACCTTCCATTGCGGAATTATATTCTGCAACTTCGTCGGGAATGTCTTTGTATAATTTGGAGACCTCCGGGATCGGATGAGCAGCTAGGAAGTCAGCCAGCGTTTGGCCTTTGATGGACTTCTGCGGTACGTATACCATGTCATATGGTGTTAACAGCATCGCCCAAGTTGCGAGTCGGGAGTTAAGAACACTCGGCTTGCTCATCAGTACTCGAAGAGGGTTGATCCTGGAGATGATGTGGATAGTCTGGCCGGTGACGTAGTGCCGCATCTTTTGGATAGCGAACATCAGAGCCAAGCATTCTTTCTCCACTGGGTTGTACCGGTGTTCGGCTCCGACCAACATCCTGCTGAGGTAGGAGATAGCCTGTTCATGCCCCACATCGTTCTTCTGCGCGAGAAAAGCTCCTAGCGAATGATCCATTGCTCGGACATACAGCAAGAATGGTCTTCCCATGATAGGAGGCACCAGAACTGGCGGACTGGTGAGGTAGCGTTTGATATCCCCGAATGCTTGCTGACAGGTTTTGTCCCATACGAAGGATACACCTTTCTTCATGAGATGCGAAAAGGGCTGACATCTTCTCGAGAGGTTTGATATGAACCTCCAGATATAAGCCAGACGGCCTTGAAATCTCCAAAGTTCCCTCAGATTATGGGGCAGTCGCATTTCTACGATGGCCTGGACTTTATCAGGGTCCACCTGGATGCCTTTAGCGGTAATGACAAACCCCAGGAATTTGCCACTAGATACCCCCAGGAAGGACTTCGTAGGGTTCATCTTGAGTTGATGTTGGCACATTAACTCGAATACCGTCCTCAAGTCTTAAATGTGATCACCCTTGAGGAGACTCTTGACGGCTATGTCGTCTACGTAACATTCCACTGTTTTGCATAAATGCTCATGGAATATGTTACTCATAGCCCGTTGGTATGTAGCCCCGACATTCTTCAATCCGAAGGGCATGCCCGTATAGCAATATACTCCCAACGGGGTGCGGAAGGCAGTGTGCTTCTCGTCTTCAGGATGCATCTTGATCTGATTGTATCCTGAGAATCCGTCCATGAAAGACATGCATTCGAAGCCGCATGTGTTGTCGATCATGATGTCCGTGATAGGAAGAGAGAATTCATCCTTGGGCAGGCCGCATTCAGATCTCGGTAGTCGATGCAGATACGTACCTTCCCATTTTTCTTTATGACTGGGAAACATTGGCGACCCAGTCGGGATGTTTTTCTTCCCGGACGAAACCACAGGCTATCAGCTTCTTGACTTCAGCTTCAATGGCGTCCATCATGTTCGGCGGAACCGGCGTTTGTGCTGCTTCACAGGCTTTAAGTTGGTCAATATGTTGAGTTTGTGAGTAGCCACCTTCGGGTCTAGGCCCGGTATGTCCCCATAATCCCATGCAAAGACGTCGACGTATTCCTTTATCAGCTGTATGATTTCTTCCCTTTCAGCTGGGGGAAGATTGTTACTGATAAATATCGGCTTTGGCGAAAGTTCACCCCCAACATCGATTTGGATAACTTCGTCTTTGGTGGGAGGTTCTCTTTGCTCGAAGCGGAATTCCCACTGCGTATCCATTTGTTGAGCCCAAGAGTCATTCTCAAACAGCTCAGAATCCTGTTCATCTGCTCCTGAGGGATCTGTCACCACCATATTTACTGATAGTGTTTGTTCGAGAGCATCAGGTGAGTCGGGGGGCGACGGGCCATCCTGGAAGGAGGAAAAGATGCCCTCATCTGACTTAGAAGTCGTAAGGGAGGTGGCATATCCTAACCCGAAACGGGTTTACTGATAGCGGGGGTCGCCGTGCAGCGGCGTTCGTCTGCCCCTTCCGTGGTTGAGGCCTGGCCTCCGCTTCAAGTCGTGGCCCATGTTTTGCATGATCCTTAACGCCTGCGGGCTGTATCGGTGAATCTGCATTTTTCCAGTATCGTCATCGAAATGATCTTCCTGGATAGCCGGTTGATTGTGCATGCGGCCGAAGACTATTGAACGCTGGCTGCTGCAGGTAGGCGGGACAATAAAGATAGAATCTTCCTGTGGCCCATATGTTGTGACGACATTGGATGATGATGCTACTTCCCAGACATACGGATGGTAGGAGTTTATGACTTCCAAGAATTTTCGTGCTATGGGTTCTACCTCGTCACGGGGAGTGGTACATACTTGCTCAGAGGTGAGAATGACATGGCAATTGACGGTCGAAAGTTTATTCAGAGGTAATATGAACATGATAAACTTTGTGATTGTGACTTTCATCGGGGATGGAGGCACACATCTGCTCAGAGGTGATATGGACATGGCAGCTTTTGTGGACTTAACACCACTGGCGTACTTTAGAGTTAAGTACGGATGTCAAGTGTAGACGACAATCGATATCAGAGGTAATATGGACATGACAACCGACGGTCGAAAGTTTATTCAGAGGTAATATGAATATGACAAACTTTGTGATTGTGACTTCCATCGGGGATGGAGGCACACATCTGCTCAGAGGTGATATGGACATGGCAGCTTTTGTGGACTTAACACCACTGGCGTACTTTAGAGTTAAGTACGGATGTTAAGTGTAGAGGGCAACTTATATCAGAAGATAGTCGGTAGCCGAAAGTTTTATTCAGGGGTGATATGAATATGACAAACTTTTGAAAGGAGCCAATCGTTATGTAAGAAAAGAATGGGAATCCAATCGGTACGGACCGTCCCTTTGTTCACAGATTCAAAGTGATGACCTTGGCATCGATCGTCTCCTGAATTTTCCTTTTTAGCACATAGCACGCCTTTGTGGGGTGATGAGTGTATCGGTGGAAGAGACAATAATCTGGGTGATCTACGTCGCCAGCCCTCTCAGGATGTCTGATGTTGGGTAGCTGGAGCTTGCGCTCTTTCATCAATATATCAAAGATCTCAACGATGTCGTCTTCGTTGAAGGAAAAAGTTCCTTTTTGTCTTCGGGCTCTTGATGCCTGAATTTTACGGTCTTGTAGGAAGATCGTTGCTGTTACATCATTTTCGGACCTTGAGGGGATTCTACCCCCGGCCCTAGATGTCCCCTTGTTCTGTCGAGGTAAGTTACCTCTGGACATGCCGTGGTTTCTGACCATAGAAACTGATTCATCAAGAACCGCCTCTGGTTGTACAGGACTGGACTTCAGAATTTTGGGTCTCTTGAGAGACGCAGTATATCCCAACCCGAAACGAGCTTCTCGATAGTGAGAATTACTACGCATCGGCGTTCGCCTACATTTCCCATAGTTGAGACCTTGTTTTAGTTTTAAGTCATAACCCATGTTTTGCATAATATTTAATGCTTGTGGGCTGTATCTGTGGGTTTGTATTCTGCCAGATTCACACTCGCGTGATTCCTCTTGCACGATTGGGGCGTTCCGCCTGCTGCCGAAGATTATCGGACGCTGATCATCATGGGTTGGTGGAATGATAAAGATGGAGTCTTCCTGTGGTCCACCTGTTATGACGACATCAGATGTTGACTTATCTTCCCATATGATTTCCCCGCGTTTGACTGTCAAGGGAACCGAAGTCCGTTTATGACTCTCGTTCTTGCGTTTCTGGATTAGGTAATCCCGCAGGTCAGGAGGAGTAGAGGAAGAAGACGAAGGCTTGTTTCTTCCATCAGCGGGCGTGCGGATATTGGGTACCCCAGTTTTCCTTGTGCCACCTGTGTACAACAGGTTGGCCATCTGGGCGGCAGATAATCTCCTGGGAGGGTGTCTTTCCGCAATCTGAGCTTATTTTACGCCGAGGGACTGTGCCTGGCGTAAATTAGAGATTCGCTCAGTCTGGCGTAAAGCTGGAGAGGCCCTCAGTCGGCCATCGGCTTCTCGTGTAATCCGGAGGGTAGGCAGATTGTTCTCTTGCTGGCGTAAAGGCCGAGTAGCTGAGTATTCGCCTGCTTGCTTCCCCTCGCGGAGATCACAGCGCTCATCTGGTTTACCGTAGAGGTCAGATATTGTCTTGCGCGTGGAGCGTGATCTGTACCTCCGATTTGGCGTTGGGGCACCATCGGAAGTTTTGTCTGTACCGCACGTAGCGGGAGACTGATTTCTGCGCGTAAAGCACAGTGGATACTCCTGGGTTAGCGCTGAGGCTTTGCCCGAAGTTTTGTCTGTACCGTGCGTAGCGGGAGACTGATTCCTACGCGTAGAGCGCAGTGGATACTTCTGGGTCAGTACTGAGGCTTTGCCCGAAGTTTCGTCTGTACCGCGCGTAGCGGAAGACTGAGTTTTACGTACAGGGCACGGAGGGAGCAGTGCTACAACCTCATTGGTCGGAGAGGTCGGAGAGATCGGAGAGTCCACAGGAACGGTAGAGGATGTCTTGGGCATCCAGACCTAGCACAGCTTCCTGTTGTCTTGGACTGAGAGAGAGTGAGAGCTACCCCCGGTTCGAAGCATATCTTCATAGGCAGACTGGTCGAAATGGATGACCAGTGTCTTCTTCACGGTTCCTATAGATACCGCATCGTGTTGAGCAATTGCTTCCTCGTCAGAAGAGAAAGATGTCCCCAGCAGAGTCGCCATCTTGTTTGTGGTATTAAAAGAAAGAATAAAGATGTATTCAATATGGGGTTTACACAGAACCCGCCTTCTTTGGTTTACAAACAAACTTGTATAATTTGATCCTATACGAGAATATGGGAGTACAATTTATTTAATCTGGGTAAATATTGCTATAGGTGTCTGATCTGCAGTCGATCACTTTAGCCCTTGTACCACACGATGTTGAAGAAGTGCCGTAGAAGACAGGAAGCAGCTTCGAAGGTTGCAGGAGAGGGTGGATGCACGATGCCAAAGTCGTCGATCCCTACTCTTTGCCTGAGCTCTGGGTGCTCTCTCTCTCTCTCTCTCGGGTTCGATCTTCCAATTTTTGTCGACCTGGTTCGATCTTCAAGTTTAAAGTTTTTTGACCTTGTTCCTCATTGATAGAGGTCTCTATTTATAGAGTTTTAGTGACAGTGACCACTCCGTCGGTGTAACAACCGAGGAGTAGAAAGTACAACACCCTTTTACACAACGGTTAAAGTAACCAATGCCTGTGTATAGATGATCTTTTGAATGAGCGTGTGACGCGGGTCCAACTAAGGGACACAACGCGTACAATTGCTACGAAGATCACGGCGTAAAAGCCACGTAGGTAGGTATCCATTGTGTAGAAGAGGTTGGCATAGAAGCCAAATGTCTGTCACCATAGCATAGAAGCCAAATAGTTATCAAACCGGCATAGAAGCCGAACAGGCGTAGAAGCTGAACAGGCATAGAAGCCGAGTGGTCGTAGAGGCCGAACAGGCATAGAAGCCGAGTGGTCGTAGAGGCCGAACAGGCATAGAAGCCGAAGGGTCGTAGAGGCCGAACATGCATAGAAGCCGAAGGGGCACAGAGGCCGAGCAGGCATAGAAACCGAAGGGGCACAGAGGCCGAGCAGGCGTAGAAGTCGAATGAGCACAAACGCTAGATGGGCGTAAAAGCTGCTGCATACCGTGCCACAGTGCTGATGTGGACGTCTTAGCCGAAATTATGGCTTTTGAAGATATAATCAAATCTCTTGCATTAAATGCCGAAATTTGCCACCATCCTGTGCATTAAATGTGGAGGCGTGTTCTTTGACGGTCTGCAACCCTTTCTGCGCATCAGTCGCAGAGACGTGCCTCGAGAAACTGTCACTGCTCTGTGCATTAGGCGAAGAGACGTGCCTCGAACCCCGTACGGAGTGCAGCTTTTGGCGTAGCAGGCAGTTTGTCTACTGCAGAACGTAAACAGCTCGCATTTTGCCTGTGTAAAACAAGGCAGCGTATCCCTTTGTGCTTGAAAAAACAGTTTATGCAAAGGGGATGGCGGTATTTGACAACCTGGGTGGCAGTGTAGCGCCATCATTATAGCCGTCGCTTGGGTAGTCGAGCCGTATCCCTTTGCCAGAAGTCCAGACGTCAGGTTCATTGCAGGCTCTGACAGGTTCATTGCAGGATCTAACAGGTTCACTTCGGGGAATACGAAGCGTCTTTTGTACACCTCAATGCTGCGTATGAAAGGGGAGGAGTTTTACGCCCTGGAGGCGATGAAGCACCCTATTTACGCTGAAGCGGCTTGGACGTACTGCCTTACGCGGATGGTCCTTTGAGCTTTTATGTTTCACGCTTTGTTCTAGCGAAAAAGGCTCTGTTGCACGCTTGATGGCTCTTAAGGCCTCTGCCTATGCTGCTGTGCACCGATATGCCGTGTATAGTTATCCGGCGTATTTTTCATGCTTCTACACCTGGAAACCAAGGCATCAGCGCGGGCCCGCTCCAGCTGTGCCTCAGGATTGTTCGTAAAGGACAGTTCGGCCCTTGCCCGAAGAGAGCCAGCACGGGCAGCTTCTGTGCGTTCCAGATCCCGTCGTGCTGTGCTCAGTCGACCAGTCGCTACATCTAGACCCGCCAAAGACTGAGAAGCCCACTCCTCTGCCAGAGCGAGTTTTTCCTTCAACTTGCGGGCCATCGCTACGTTCCCTTTATGCTCGGATTGGCACTTCGTCTGAAGAGCAAGAGCCTCATCCACGACAGCTTTTCTTTCATCCATCTCCAGCTTATGTGTTTTGATGGAGTTGTCTAGGCTTTCTAGTTGTTTAGTAAGCCGCACAGTCATGAGGTCATATCTGGCCTGGACCTCAGCCTCAAGACTGCCCCGAGCCAGCTGTAAATATTCGGTAATAGGTTGCTCCAACCCATTAACCATCGCCTCCAGGGCATCAGCCACCCCATAATCGCCGAACTCCCTGACCGCCCCAATCGAAAACTGGGAAGCCTTCTTCATACGCTCAAAATCCAGATTCTTCGCCAACACCATTGATATCAGCGTTTTCAAACTGGTGTAAAAGAGGCTAGTATACAGCTCGGTCAGCGCAACCAGATCTGGTTGAACGTCAGGAGTGGCCGCAATATTGGCGAGTTTCCCTCCAGGAATGATTGCAGACGAAGTGGCCACAGCCGCCGCCTTGACGTGTAGTGCGACTGAAGAAGGTGCGACAACGACGGGCGAAGTCATCGGCATATTCGCAAGAGGCGAGGTCACGACAACGGGTTCGTCCTCCTCTTGAGGTGACGAAACCACTCTGGGCGAGCTGGTCCCCGAAGATATTTCCTCTTCGAAGTCGGGCGCCTCCGTATCATTGCCAGGAGCCCGAGCAGAGCCAGAAGGCGCTTCAACGCTATACTCCCCGTGGACGCCGTCCCCTGAGAAGAGGACAAGAAAGTTGATATCAATATGATGGTAATCTTTCTAAGAGGAGACATAAAGGTAATATTTACCCGTAGCCAACGGTGTATATGTCGCATCTGCATCCCACGTAGCTAAACCACGCCTTAATAACGCAATGTGAACTGTCATACCTGGAGAAGGAGGTGGGCCCACCGACACTACTAAGTGCTCTACCGAGCCTTCACCAAGACGCAGTCGAGGCTCGTCAGCCGAAATCTTGCTAGGCATGCTCGCGGACACGGTAGGAGTTTCTTCCGTTGCTAGTCCAGGAAAAGATTCTCTCATTTGTCTCGACCACGCAGGCGATTTCGTTCCACTACCGGAGGCGGTGGCAGCAACGGCAGTCTCAGGCAGGAGTTCTCCGGTATCGCCAGCCGAAACTAAGGGTCCCTCTCCGAAAGGCGAGGAACCTCCAATCAAAGAGACATCCCCAACAGGGGAGACAACAGGTTCCTCTCTAGGAGCCTCGATACCAGGGATCCGGAGAGAACGAGCAACCGTCTTCTTCTTCCTCTTGCGAGGGGAAGTCTGCTTCGAAGCAGGAGCCCTTCGCTTCCCAGAGACTGCCAAAGCCCCCGCAGGCGGAGGCACTTCACACCTCGGCACCGACACCTGGGGCTCATCCGGAGTGACGGACCCCTCACCCTCGTCAGACGAAACCGAAGGGACTTTGACTCTTCCCCCAGACTTGGGAGAAGGCACCCTGAAGCTTCCACACATGTCAAAATTGCAGTGGAAGGTGTTGATCGCCACGTAGAACTGGGCATACGAATGGAGGATGCGCAGCTCCGTGGAGAGTGTGACGACCGATACGATAAAGATTGCTCCCGTGCAACCCATGATAAAATATCGCCATCATCTGGCTCCATCAATGAGTCCGCCCCTGGACCTGAAGCTGGTGACGGCATTTCCCACGTACAGCTGATCGTACCTAAACTGCCTGGCGAATCGACTAGGCAGGTAGGGCTCGAAGAAGCAATGATCTTCGTTTCTGTAGAGCAAATGGGAGGGTCTGATGCAGACCAACCAATTAAAAGCTTCCGGAGAAAGATTGGTCTTCTCTCCACCTAAATCCTCAAGCCTAATACCCAACTGATTGTGATGTACAGAGGGGACAGTGCAGAGGAGCTTCCAGCAATGACCGAGGCTCAGCACCAGCCGACAGTCTAAAACTGTGTTCATATTCCAGGGAGAGTCCTTGTAGTTCAGCAGGAAACTACCCTCCAAACTACTGCCAGGGCCGGGAGACATCACCCGAGGGTTGTGGAGAATTAACCATCCCATCAAGTATAGGTATGGTAACTCTACCCGGGGAAAGCTATCGCGCCGAGCTTCATCAACGAGAAGTCCATCAGTCATGGCTCTCAAACCAGCCTGTATACAGCACACCATGGCAGGAAGAAAGCCCAGTCTTGCCCCGAACACCAGACGCACGGCAGGCCACAGGATGTTCCGGTGAATGCGATCCGCGGACGTGATGCCAGGCACCACTACTCGACGCAGCCATATGGAGAGAAAGCCAGCCAGCCTGGATTCCTTAGACAGAGGCCTGCGGCAGCGCCTCAAGTAACTATAGGCCTTAGTGCCTTCAAGATACTTTCCTACCCCGTCATTGAGAATCTGATCTGGAGCTTTAGCCTCCTCCATAAGATCCTCGACGACCTGGGCACTGAGCATGCCCAAACAGTTCACGGGCTTATTCTTGCCCCCCGAAACTTTCTCTGACTTGACGACCCTGGCCCGGTAGAAGAAGAGGTAGGACATCCACTTAGTGGTGTGAGCCAAATCAGAAGGCTCATTATAAAAGCCAGTGCACGCAAAGTAGTAGCACATCAGCTCCTGATACACCTCTACAACCCGAGGGTCCGAGTCTTCCAACTCCCGGTTGGTGGGAACATACTCTTCATATGGGGTATCCCCCATCGGCAGTCTCGAGATCACTGCCATCTCATGGAGGGCCAATCCCAACTCCCCCAGTGGAGTGGCGAAGGTCCCGGTGAGCGAAATGTATCGCTCCATCAATGCCAGAAATAGGTTAGCGTTGGGAGGCAACCCAACACTCGTCGCACTCACAGCAGCATACAGTCCGATGACCTCCAGCTCTTTCCGAAAATGTTTTAAGGCCCAGTCAACTAGGCAAGTCCATCGGAGGTTTATTGGGGTGATCCACCCATTACACCGAGGATTCTTCTTGGGGTATACACCCCCTCGCCCCATAAAGTCGTTGCAGAAAGTCGGCAATTGGACCGGCTGGATCACCGAACTGTCTTCACTCGGGACGCTGCCCGGGCACAGTCCCCTGATCAGCGTCACAACGCCGGAAGGGCGGCTGACAAACGACCCCAGGTCAGCTCCTTTCAGATGAAAGATCTTCCCCGGTTTGCCTTGAAGATCGGGAGTCAGCGTCTACGACATCCTCCTGGAATGGGTCGCATGGGAGAAAGCCGAGATGGGATAATCTCTCGACATCGTTGGCAGATACAAGATCACACTCTCGGCGGAGAAAACCCAGGGTTCTCTCTTGGGCTTCGTCTGGGACTGTTTGTCAATCATGTCCCCAAAGAGAAAAGCCAGCTTGATGTACTGGTCCCCGTCTATGTACGTCAGGGGCTCCCCGTTAATCATGTTCAGCAACGTCCGCTCGCCCTGAGCCGATATCAAGGTCTCCCTTCCTTCAGGATACTGAGGTCCGGAGATAGGAAATGTCACGTGCGGCAGATCCTCCAGGTTGTTTGAGTGCAGCATCCTGGCAGCGGAACCCATCACCTCGGCCAGTAGAGACTCATGCAAGTCAACTGCAAAAATGCAAGAAAAATACGTCACTACAACTCTTGCAACATAAAGACCAAGAAATGACAGTCTGTGCTTTACGCCAAGACTATACAAAATTTGGTCATTTTACCCCGGAGTCACATCCAGAAGCGTAATTGGCGGTATACAGTCCATACTTTACGCCATACTGCCAAAATTCTAGTTATTACGTCGGAGGTCCCATCCACAAGCGTAAAACTAAAATTTTATAGTATACACCAAGTTTTTGGCGGTCAGAGCTTTTACGCTCAAAACTGCGAAAATATGGAGTTTTTACGCTGGCACATTAGAAATATGGGCGTAAAAGATGAAAACGTCTCCGTGCGTCATCTTCCTCAAAGAGGCTATCAGCACAGAAGATGACCTAGCACGGTCATGTTCAACATGTGCGAAAGATTTTTCGTCATTCTTTGTCATCCCAAAGGCTCTACCTCTAAGGCCGGGTGCGCTACTCGTCGGCGGGATACTTCGCTCAGAAGAGAGTTTACCTCGCCCGACCGAAGACTCTCTCGCTAGGGCAGAAGAACGAGAATAAGAACCTATACTCTTTCCCTTAGTGGAGGGGATTTGTTTCGGCGCCATTTCTAAAAACTTAGAGTGCTCGGAGAAAGAACGAGAGGAAAAAACTCAAACAGTCGAAGGCTCTCTTTCGCAGAAGACGGATGAAAAGTTTTTCTCTCAAAAGCTTGGGATATATATAGAGTTCGGGTCGACTCCTCGAATCCTCGGACGGACTCCTCGAAACCCGAACCAAATCTCCTAATTAAATATTTGGTTATGATTGGGTCCTACGTTAGCTTATTATTCAGAGAAGGCGGACAGTCAGCGAATTCGAAAAGTTTTCCGCGCAAAGCAGTTCAGCGGTTCCTACGCTAAAGGAGCTTTCTACGCTCGACAGCAACAGATCTACGGTTTTTACGCTCGCAAGCTATAAAGTCTATGGTTTTACGCCCGGATGCCTTTGTGCTCGGTAGCTTTTATGCTCGAGAGGCTACAAACCTATGACTTTACGCTCAGCAGATACCAAATCGATGATCTCACGCTCGGTGGCGCTCAGTTTACGCTCAGAAGCAACAGATCCGCAAACTTCACGCTCGGAGAAATTTTCTTTTCAGAAGCTTCAGATCTACAGTTCTACGCTAAAGGAGCTTTTTACGCTCGACAGCTACGAATCTACGGCTTTACGTTCGACAGCTATAAGTCTATGATTTTCCGCCCGGATGCCTTTGTGCTCGGTGGCTTTTATGCTCGAGAGGCTACAAACCTACGACTTTACGCTCAGGAACCACAAGTCTATGATTTCACGCTCGATGGTGTTTAGTTTATGCTCAGAGGCTACAGAATAATGATTTCACGCTCCACGACTTCCCGCACATCTGAAAGATACACCGGCCAGATTACGCGTACATCTGAATGGTCCCCAAAGCGGTTAATTGTAAAGAGTTCACACAGAAGATACTCGTTCTTGACCCCAAGATATCCCAAGTACCCGAAGCATATAGAGTTCAAACATTAAGAAATTACTCTCCTCGGGTCAAAATTGGAAGTTCATCCAGACCCCAGTCTGAATATCTCGTCCATCAAGATGGCAACTCAGTTTGACAGCCATTCCTCGACCCTATTCCAAGGGATTTTTTGAGAAGTCATCCTTGAAGATGAAGTCTGAAACAAGAATTTTGTTTACACAGAAGTGAAAACAACAGTTCAAAGCTCTACGTGGTTCCTTAGTCCTAGCAATAGGACAATTCTAAATGTTCAAAATGCTCAACAGCGTTCTATGGACTATTCACTATGCGCAAAAGGACAGGACCTAGCACTCTTTCTACAGAGTCGGCGTAAAGAATCAGACGTGTCGAAGCTACACTTATTCAGACTTCACAGCAACGTATGGCAAAATGATCATATACAGAGAAGGAAGACGATTTTATTAAAGATTAAAGTCATGATTACATATGAGGGAAATCCAATCTACAAGGGTTTTTCTCTATTTATCATGATTACATCTGAGGGAAACTCCGTCGATAAAAGGATTTCCCCACCATCGTCTGAAGATCGCCCAGAAGCTGTTCTGACAGGTTCTCGCATGGGAACAATTCTTCATCCATCTTCTCCGGCAGTCAGTCAGTTCCAGCAAACTGACTCACATGGCAATGATCAACGGCGGGAGAATACAGAGTTGGGGCTTGCATAAATTATGCAGATCCCATGCTCCGTGCGCCGTGACAGATTGAGTTGAGGTATTTCACCCAACTCAATGCCCGAGGTCAGAGCTAGTTGCCTCTCTCATCCCCGGAGGTAACAGAAGAAGATACCGCTTGCATGCCGTGTGGTCTAATACGACCCTTTCCTTCTCCTGGAAAAATAGCCATATAAAGTTGCTGATTATCCCGAGCAAGGGAGGCTAAGATATCCTTCCATGATCCATCGTTGCAGTGGATACTTGCTCGAAGATGCCATCTTATTTGGCTCCTTACACGCTGGAAGAACATGATCTCCTTCTTCCTCAGATCGACCCGACGAACTCCGGCGATCATCTCTGCGTGGTGATGGAAATATGGGGAGAATGGGTTAACTCCCCCAGCCTTTTTATAGGCGAAAGAGGTCACACCAGTCTCCAATAAATCTGCCATAAAGTCATCATCGACCATTTCAAATACTTTATTCAGAAACGTTTCGAGTTACAAGGAGCGGTTCATGCTTCATTCAAAGCGTTTCAAATTCCGAGGAATTTAAAAGCTTTGAAGGGGGTCTTGTAGAAGCATAAAAAATACGCTGGATGGCTATACGCAGCGTATTGATGCAGAGCAGCATAAACAGAGGCCTTCAGAGCCATCAAGCGTGCAACAGAGCTTTCTTCGCCAAACACAGCATAAAATATAAGCTCAACGTAAGGCAGTACGTCCAAACCGCTTCAGCGTAAACAAGGTGCTTCATCGACTCCTGGGCGTAAAACCTATCCTCTTGCAATGCAGCATTGAAGTATACGAGAGACGCTTCGTATTCTCTGAAGTGAACCTGTCAGATCCTGCAATGAACCTGACATCTGAACTTCTGACAAAGGGATACTGCTCGACTACCCAGACGACGGCTATAATGATGGCACGACACTGCGACCCAGACTGTCATTTACCGCCATCTCCTTTGCGTAAACTGTTTTTACGTACACGAAGGGATACGCTGCCTTGTTTTACACAGGCAGACATGAGCTGTTTACGCTCCGCGGTAGACAAACCGCCTGCCACATAAAAATCTGCACTCCGTACGGGGCTCGAGGCACGTCTCTACGTCAAATGCACAGAACAATGACAGTTGCTCGAGGCACGTCTCTACGACCAATGCACAGAACGGTGACAGTTTCTCAAGGCACGTCTCTGCGACTGATGCGCAGAAGGGCTGCAGACCTTCAAAATACGCTTCCGCATTTAATGCACAGGATGGTGGCAAATCTTGGCATTTAATGCAAGAGATTTGATTATATCTTCAAAAGCCGTAATTCCGGCTAAGACGTCCACATCAGTACTCTGGCATGGTACGCAGCGGCTTCTGCGCCCATTCAGTTCCGGTGCTCACTCGGCCTCTATGACCACTCGGCTTCTACGCCCACTCGGCTTCTACGCCCACTCGGCCTCTATGACCACTCGGCTTCTACGCCCACTCGGCCTCTATGACCCCTCGGCTTCTACGCCTATTTCGGCTTCTATGCCTACTTGGCTTCTACGCCAATGTGACAGACATTGGCTTCTACGCCCACCTCTTCTACACGAGGGATACCTAACTACGTGGCTTCTATGCCGTGACATTCGTAGCGATTATACGCGTTTTGTCCCTTAGTTGGACCCGCGTCACACGCTCTTTCAAAGGATCATCTATACGCAGGCATTGGTTACTTTAACCGTTGTGTAAAAGGGTGCTGTACTTTCCACTCCTCGATTTCTACACCGACGGAGTGGTCACTGTCACCAAAACTCTATAAATAGAGACCTCTATCAATGAGGAACAAGGTCAAAAAGTTGGTCAAGAAACCAATATCAGACCCAAGGTCGAACTTCCAAGAAAGATCGAACCAGAGGTCAAGAGAGAGAGAAAGAGAGAGAGAGAGAATCCGGAGCTCAGGCAAGGAGCAGGGATCGACGACTTTGGCATCGTACATCCACCCTCTTTTGCAATCTTCGAAGCTACTTCCTGTCTTCTATGGCACTTCTTCATCATCGTGTGGTCCAAGGGCTAAAGTGATCGACTGTAGATCAGACACCTATAGCAATATTTACCTAGATTAAATAAATTGTACTCCCACATCCTCGTATAGGATTAAATTGTACAAGTTTGTTTGTAAACAAAAGAAGGCAGGTTTCGTTCAAACCTCGTACTATACACATCTTTATTCTTTTATTTAATACCACAAACATGGTGCAGGCTCTCGGGACGTCGCAGACCTCTCAGAAGCTGCTCTTCCCTGCTTCTATCTAGTCTTAGACGACATCCTGAGACAAAGCGAAAGAAAGAATCAATATGGCCCATGATGTAAGACACTCAAGGAAATGACAGTTTAAAGATCCAAGCATCAATATCAAAGTAGAATAGTTGAATGAATCAATTTAATTTTTCCTAGATGTGATTGAGTATTCTCAGCCTATAGCCTACATCCTATATCCTGAAACATGCTCGTAATAGTACTCAATTCAGAGCACCACTACGAATCACACTAATTGTGTCCTCGAAGAGACCTGCATGGGCCACCACTAAAAATATGTCACGACCCGCACCCGATGTAGGGATGCAAGTCGAGAACAACGCCCAGCCTACGCTATAGAATTGGCGGTAGAATACTATTTGGGTAATCTATCTAGCAATATAATGAACCACCAACAATATTAATATACTCAATCACAGATCTAAGATAGAAACGAGCATGAATATGATAAAGAATAGAATAGTCACATACAACTCATGAGTCTAAAATAATAATATCAATGAGTCTGCAGAAACTTAAACAAATAAGCTAGAGACAAATCTAGTACAAGAATACTAAGAAGCTACTAGTCCCGGGTCATCTGTTTCAGTTGGGATAAGTCCCTCCTGAGCCAGGGTCTCTCATTCTAAGACCACAACATCCTGAGGCCTGTAATGTGTAGGGTATCACTCCTCAGTGTCATCTGAAAAAAATATATCCAGTCAGAAAAGGAGTATAGTACATCTCTAACAACAGTTCTAATCAATGATAAAAATTATATAACAGTAAATAGATATGAATATACAAAATGCACAATAGATACAAGAGATATACAATAAGGAAATACTGGAATAAAAATAATAATAAATAATATGGCAATGAACAAGAATACTAATAACTAAGTGTGTGAGTACTAGCTTTAACATGTGATCGGCTTGGGAACTTGCAAAAAAAAACTTGCACAGGAAAATAATAGTCTGATTAGTCATACGTGCGGTGTATGACTAACACTCATATGAAAAGAAGACTTGCACAAGAAAGGTATGATTACATATCTACACTAAAATACTCCCCACCCCCAACTGGTATAGTGGATCCAACCATGGTATGCTATGGCACCGAATTCTCTAGGAAGGTAGCAAGTCTTCCCGAGAATCAATATCTGTACATGTATAAGATAATCAATAAAATAAGGCTTGCACAAGATACATAATATATCAAGGAATAACATCTTATGAAGAGATCCAGATATACCAATCCGTATAATTATAGTGTCAAAAAAACATGGATATCTACACTAGATACAATGAACATAGAGGATATCATAAATAAGAAACTATTAGATAATGTACTCGCCTGAAGTCCAAAGAATAGTCTCACAGATGTCTGGTACGGTGCCTCAAAGTCCTAGATATGGAATATAACATCAATACAAGGTTTTAGAAAATATCTAGGTCAAAGAGCCATTTCTAAGTCAAAAAGTTAAACCAGGTCAACTTTAAGACAAACCGGTCAAACATGGTCAAACTACCTATATCTAGGTTGTTTGAGTCTGTCACTACCACATTCCGAAAATAGGGGTAATTTCGACTTTTTACAATATTTAATATTATTGTAGTTATAATTAATTAATTGCATGAATAGTATATATTAATTTAAATAATTATGTGTGATGTGTAATTAAATATAGTATTAGATGCAGTGTTCATTTATTTTTGCTAGCAGACTAGACCTAGAAGCCCAGTAGAAGACCACCTGTCCGAATTATAGAATTCTGGATTTTATTATTTTATTAGAATTTAATATTTGGAGATTGTAATTAATTACTGTATTTTATTTAATATTTTTGCGCATTGCCTTTGCTTCGATATTTGGAGCACTATCCAGACTTTTGTCTTCCAACAAATTTTACAATCTTGCCCTAGACATGCCCGCCTTCCATTCTGCTATTTTTGCAACTCATAATTTTGCTCCCTGTGCATTATTTCTGGCCGCGCAAAAATTGTCGCGGACGTTATTTAATAAATCCCTATTTTTCATCGTTGTGCGTTCCAATCGAAAATTGGAGGCAATCTTGACCTATTTTTCGTGCGGCCCAAATTAGGGTGATATTCTGTTCTGAGTCTTCTTCATTATTGGTATTGATGACCTGACCTGATTTTGACCCCATGTACTCCTAATTAATTGTTGAACACAACTTGCTTTTATTTCTAATTAAATTGAGGATACTATTTTAAACCAATTTTTAAAATCCCAATTTAATTTCAGTGCCCTGCAAATTGAGCCCGTACCAGTCTTACAGCGCCCCCTGACCCTACAAAATACCGAACACCGAATCGCCCGTCAAATTTTCGTCATTTTATGTGGTTGTGCAATTTCCTAAATTTAAGGGGGCTAAATTACAAATTTGCATTTTGTGGCCTCACCCAATTGTTTGAACAATGAGGGAACCTAATATTTTATTTAAACTCTCACCCTCATCCCCACATGAACATTTCTTCATGTCCAATCTGGACCACTCATTTAAAGTGGGTCAAATCCTCACCCTCCATCACACCCTCTCTCTCCCTATTTAATATCTTGTACCCTCAAACCCTAATCCCAAGAAACCTAGGTTTTCCCCCACCTCACAAGTCTCCTCCCTCTCCCCTACGTATGTAAGATTTCTTCTCTCCTTCTTCTCTTTTCTTCTTCTTCTTCTTCCTTTCTTCTTCTCCTTCTTTTATTTTTGTGAGTTTGAAATTCAAATTTCAAAGGGGGAGGGAAACATCCTGTTCATTCCCACTCTCCGGCCGGCCAAGCCTGGCCTGCTGCTCGACTCCGGTGGTGGCCTAGCTCCGGCGGAGCACTCGCCTAGATCATTCCGGCCCGCGGCCGCTGCTGTCCTCCCCTCGCCACCCGAATCTCCTCCCTACAGCCGACTGTCCCGTCAGCCGGCGGCTCCCTGCTGTCGAGCTCCAGGCCGACCACCACCATCATCTACAACTCCCACCACCACCATCATCTACAACTCCCACCACCACCATCATCTACAACTCCCACCACCACCATCATCTACAACCGCCTCCCCTCACCTCTGCACTCCGGTCCGGCGGCCTGTAGCAGCTCCGCGACTCCCCTCCTTCTCCGGCGGATCAGCCAAGCCAAGCCCTCCCCGCTGCATCTCCTCCCTCTGCAACTCCCAGGCCGACCCGCCGCCTGCAGTACTCCGGCCTCCTCCAGACCGAGCCATCCCTCTCCCACTGTGCACCGTTCCCGGCGGCCAACCACCACCAGTCCGGCGGCCGGTTCAGCCGACCCCCTCCACTGTAAGTTCTTTCCTTCTTCTCCTCTTCCCTCTTTGTATATATATATATATATATATATATATCTTTATATATATATATATATATATGTATATATATATATACGTACGTATATACGTATGAGTGTATATAAATACATATATAAGTTTAGCATTTAATTAATTAATGTGAATGCATTGTATGAAAATATGTATGTAGGTATATTTTGTATATGTATGGTTAATTTATGTATAGTATGTATTGTGTAGGTATAAATGTGTATGCGTACATGTATATATATTTAAATCAATTTATATATTTTTGGTATATAATTAGTATATATTTGTTATATATATATATTGGTATATATGTATAAAAACATTTTAGTATAAATATTTCTTAGTATGTGTATGTTAATGTATATATAATTTAATATATATGTATATGTATATATTTAATTAATGTATGTAAGTATATGTATTTAATTAAATTTGTATATATATATGTATATATACATTGGTTTATTTTATGACTTTTAATGAAAAGTATACTAGTATGATTTAAATTAGCATATGTATATTATTTATTTTATTAATATTTAATTGAATAAGTATGTATTTAAATTAATGCACATGTATTATATATGAGTTTTAATGTTATATATATATATAATGTAATTGGTATATATATATCAATATACATATTGGTATATGTATACTCTAGTATGTGTGTATACCGGTATATAGTATATATATTTTATTTGGTAATGATACATACATATAGATATAACCAAGGTATTTTCCACTAAAACATATAAACATATATTTTTGGTATCAATGTATATATATAGAGTTATATTTTCGTATTGGTGTATATATATTTTGTATCAAACCTTAGTATATTTTTAATATATATATACATATATTTTGTATGTGTATTTAATTGGATGTATATATTGTAAGTACATCTGTTAATTAAGATGTGTATAATTATGTATCTAGCTATTAGGTGACCAGTATCCTACCTAGAGTAGTCCCAAATCCTGTATTTCTTCTGTGTGTTAGGGTGGCATCTGATGCAAGTGTTATAATTGTGATATGTTTATAGGACTGTTGGTTTACCCAGGGAATACTCTGGAACAGGACATCCATAAATACCAGCTAAGGACCCAAGGCAAGTACATTCTCTGATAATTTCCAATTCTTTGATAATTTCTATAAATTCAACAATCATGAAATGTTACATCTGAATCTTTGACACTGTGCTGCACGGACTAGTATAGCTTGGATCTGCAGTCATGGGATGTTACCTTGATTATCGTATTGACATTGTACACGACATGTATATTAGACATCGTACATGATAGACTTGACTTGCTCGTGTATCGTGATGTGTCATGGTTGGATCTACAGTACTAGTTGGGGGCGGGGAAATTGCTAGTGAGAAATGTGATCAAATACCTATCGTACAAGTTTATATTATTGGTGTTAATCATTCGCCTCACGCATGATTAGCCAGGCCATGTAGCAATCGTACAAGTCCCAAGCCGATCATATTTCAAAACTACAATTTCAAACACTTAGAATAGTTACAGTTCTCTATTTTAGATTATATACTACATCACCCGTATATGATACTGTTCCTTATTCTTTTTATTTCCATACATGCACTGACTGTATCATATTGCCTATTGCCTGTCTCTTTACATTGCCTGTCTCTCTTAAATTGCCATCGCATTTATTTCACTATCTTCTCAGTAGCTAGCATGACATGTTTTATTGTATTATAGACATTATAAATTAATGGAACTGTTATTTGAGAGTGTTGCTTTGCTCCTTCCTGACTGGAAATATTTTTCCAGACTATGCCTTAGAGGACCGCTGTCTGACACTTTATGGACCATATGGTGAGTAGCTGCAGACTTGGTAGTTAGTTGTGATTCCGGGAGATCTAGTCGGAATTACTAATCTTCTAGTTAGTTTCTTTCAGTAGTTTATTTGGTACCGGATTTGTCTCCGGCATTTTGATGAGACTTGGATATTGTTGAGTTAGAATATTACTTGTGGACTTGTGTTGTGTTTAATTTTAGTTTTACTATTCGAAATCTTATCGTGCTGTAATCCTGTGATTGAGTATGTGTTCATCTTATTTGTGTCATCCGTGCCTCCTAATGGAGATTGGATGCTTGCGTGACATTAGTTAGATAGTATCAAGACCTTGACAGCGTTCTACCGCCGATGATGCGGCGTAGGCTGGACGTACCCACGCACTCGTACCCCTAAACCGGGTGCGGGTCATGACACGTTTTTAGTGGTGGCCCATGCAGGTCAGACTTCGCGAGTTGTGCGATGTCGTAGTAGTGTGGCATCTTTGTTACACTATTGCGTGCCTGCAATAGAATATAGGACATAGGATACTAGGATGAGAGAGGATACTCAATCACAAATTATTTGAGAGATTCCTGGGATGACCCCTGAGAATCTTGTTAAAATTTCCAATTTAAATCCTTCCTCCTTGTTTTCATCCGTTCTCACTTATTGATATTGAGTTTAATTCTTGTTGACCAGTTGTTAACTTTAATTCTTGGTATCGTTGTGGAGTTTGATTTCATATCGAGGTGAATTTTACGGGCTAAAATTTACGGTATCATCTGATGACATATATTGATGAGGACAGCGAGAAAGGTAAAACGTCTACTTTGGTTATGGAACCTAGAGTTTATCGCAGCCATATTAGCTGTCGTGACGAGAACGTAGGAACCTAACTTGGATGTACATACTTTAGTTATGAGATTTAGAATTTCTTGCAGCTATACCGGTTGGCGTGGCGAGGATTCTAGATGACATGATTATAGAGTTGCATACCTTAGTTACGGAACCTGTCGTTTATCGCATCTATGCTTACTGGCGTGGCGAGGATTCTGTGTGTCATGATTCCTGACAGACGTGTATGATTATCAGGTTGTATCTTAAATTGGTTCTTAAAGTATCATCTCGAGACTTATCTATTTTATGTTATTCCAGGACTTTGTTCCATCGCTTCTTTTCTTTACTAGCAGTAAAGATACCTTCCGTCCTTGATCCAATTCCTTTTTGAGCTTATTTTCTTTGAGGATTCCTTGTTAGTATGATAATTAGTGACTTGCAATTTTGGTTGTGTCTTGTATTAGTTTGACTGAGTGTGACTTGTGAGCTTGTAAGTGTTTCTTAGTTGGACATGGGAGCATTAGGCATTAATCTAGAGATACCCATAGCATAGTACCTTGTAGCAATAGTTCTATGATAGGTGTTATTATAATTAGTATTGGTATTATAGAAAGTGCAAGTGATAGTGAGTTCTAATAAGTTTGATGAGATTTTATGTTATTAAATTTGAGGATTCAAATTAAATTCAATAAACATAGTCAAAGCTATAAAGATTTTAAAAGTGATTAAATTTTTGATATTTGAGTATCTGATTTTGAGGAGGTATATGCAATTTATTTTTAAGTTGATCGAGAAGTTAAACCTTGATGATTATTTTGAGGATTAATTTTATGGTAGATAAGAGATGAATATTAATATATGAGTAGATGATATACATGTGTAAGGATCTGATGACTTGAGTATGATTGAGATCTCACTGCCAACTGACTTGGGTGTCAATCTAGGGTTGTATTAGAGAGAGCAGTACTTAGTATAGTGTGTTGCAATTGATATGCACTTGAGTGATAAGAATAACTAGTATCAACTATTGCAGTAGGTAAGGAAGCTAGCAGTGAGTATGCTTATAGTAGAGTGTGGTACCTAAAGAGATAGAGGTATCAAACTTTACATGCATCAATTGACCTATGATTATGTTAGAGATAGAAGATACTGCAAGTAATATGTTAGCAGGTTCTTTCTTTTCTTTCCTCATGTTCTTTTGTCTTCTGATTGATTGATACCTTAGTACCGTAGCTTATGCATGAATTCTTGTTATAATGTAGTTAGTAATACCCCTGATACAGAGACTGCAATACCATGACAAAAGACACCAGGATCATACATATTTCCCTTAGGTTGCATGTTGTATGGTTGTAGGTAGAATTCTCTTAGACTTTGATTGTTGAGGATTTAACTGTAGTAAAGATTAACGAAGAGGTTATGACTTGACAAAGAGAGGCAAGGTGCCTTAAATTTTGAGGAAAAATATTAAATTAAATAAAGAGTTGGAAATTTAATATGGCGTAATTGAAGTTTTGTTAAATCATTGATTTTTAAGAAGATTATGAAATGATTGAAATTATCATTGAATTTGAGGAATTTAAGAAGGCCATCGATATATTTATTGGACTGCAAGTTGAGAACTTATATTTTGAATATTGTATTGGAGGTTTCATAAGTATTACATCGTTGCATGTTATGTGAAAAAAAAAAAATTCGAGGAATAAGAACACAAATGGATTAGTGTTGAATTCAAATTTTGGGATGAGATTCAATTTTAGAAATATGCATTGATTGGATTTCAATTAGAGGATTGAATATTAAATTCTTGTATTTCGTTATTAACTTAAAATTTTGATGATATTGTGATAAGAATGGGATTTGATTTTATATTTGAAGATTTTAGGGATATGATAATTATAGAATTTTGAAAATTTATTGTGAAATAACAATATGGAGTAGTTCATGATTATATGATTTGATAAATTTAATTTTGATGGTAGTAAATACATAAATAAAACAATCGAGGATTTAAAAAAAAAAAAAAAAATTTCGAGGATAAACATTGATTTAAATAAAGGGTCAAGATTTTAACATGACGGAATTTATGATGTATTAATTCCAGGAAGATTATGACATGATTAAATGGGTTATAAAAATTTGGAAAATTGGGGGATTATCAATATATTTAATTGATTGTAAGTTATGAATTTTAAAATGTTATATTTGGAGGTGGCATTGTTGAGTATTTTGAGGAAAGAGGAAATCGAGGAATAAAATCATTTATGGGTTTATGTTTAAAATCAAATCTTGTGGGACGAGATTATATTATATATATCTGAGCATTGATTAAATCAAATTTGAGGAGTGGATATTAAATTCTGAGTATTGAATTATTAACTAAAACTTTCAGGAAATTTTGATAAATGGACTTTGATTTTTATTTCGAGGATTTTTCAGGTTATGCAATAATTTTAAAAGTTTAAAATTGTGAAAAGACCTTGTGGATTATTAATTGATTCGTGGTTGATGAATTTAAATTGAGGGAATAATAATGGGTATGATTAAACGCTACTATGAGGATTTTAAATTTCGAGGACGAAATTCTTTTAAGGTGGGTAGACTTGTCACTACCACATTCCGAAAACAGGGGTAATTTCGATTTTTTACAATATTTAATATTATTGTAGTTATAATTAATTAATTGCATGAATAGTATATATTGATTTAAATAATTATGTGCGATGTGTAATTAAATATAGTATTAGATGCAGTGTTCATTTATTTTTGCTAGCAGACTAGACCTAGAAGCCCAGTAGAAGACCACCTGTCCGAATTATAGAATTCTGGATTTTATTATTTTATTAGAATTTAATATTTGGAGATTGTAATTAATTACTGTATTTTATTTAATATTTTTGCGCATTGCCTTTGCTTCGATATTTGGAGCACTATCCAGACTTTTGTCTTCCAACAAATTTTACAATCTTGCCCTAGACATGCCCGCCTTCCATTCTGCTATTTTTGCAACTCATAATTTTGCTCCCTGTGCATTATTTCTGGCCGCGCAAAAATCGTCGCGGACGTTATTTAATAAATCCCTATTTTTCATCGTTGTGCGTTCCAATCGAAAATTGGAGGCAATCTTGACCTATTTTTCGTGCGGCCCAAATTAGGGTGATATTCTGTTCTGAGTCTTCTTCATTATTGGTATTGATGACCTGACCTGATTTTGACCCCATGTACTCCTAATTAATTGTTGAACACAACTTGCTTTTATTTCTAATTAAATTGAGGATACTATTTTAAACCAATTTTTAAAATCCTAATTTAATTCCAGTGCCCTGCAAATTGAGCCCGTACTAGTCTTACAGCGCCCCCTGACCCTACAAAACACCGGACACAGAATCGCCCGTCAAATTTTCGTTATTTTATGTGGTTGTGCAATTTCCCAAATTTAAGGGGGCTAAATTATAAATTTGCATTTTGTGGCCTCACCCAATTGTTTGAACAATGAGGGAACCTAATATTTTATTTAAACTCTCACCCTCATCCCCACATGAACATTTCTTCATGTCCAATCTGGACCACTCATTTAAAGTGGGTCAAATCCTCACCCTCCATCACACCCTCTCTCTCCCTATTTAATATCTTGTACCCTCAAACCCTAATCCCAAGAAACCTAGGTTTTCCCCCACCTCACAAGTCTCCTCCCTCTCCCCTACGTATGTAAAATTTCTTCTCTCCTTCTTCTCTTTTCTTCTTCTTCTTCTTCTTCCTTTCTTCTTCTCCTTTTTTTATTTTTGTGAGTTTGAAATTCAAATTTCAAAGGGGGAGGGAAACATCCTGTTCATTCCCACTCTCCGGCCGGCCAAGCCTGGCCTGCTGCTCGACTCCGGCGGTGGCCTAGCTCCGGCGGAGCACTCGCCTAGATCATTCCGGCCCGCGGCCGCTGCTGTCCTCCCCTCGCCACCCGAATCTCCTCCCTACAGCCGACTGTCCCGTCAGCCGGCAGCTCCCTGCTGTCGAGCTCCAGGCCGACCACCACCATCATCTACAACTCCCACCACCACCATCATCTACAACTCCCACCACCACCATCATCTACAACCGCCTCCCCTCACCTCTGCACTCCGGTCCGGTGGCCCGTAGCAGCTCCGCGACTCCCCTCCTTCTCCGGCGGATCAGCCAAGCCGAGCCCTCCCCGCTGCATCTCCTCCCTCTGCAACACCCAGGCCGACCCGTCGCCTGCAGTACTCCGGCCTCCTCCAGACCGAGCCATCCCTCTCCCACTGTGCACCGTTCCCGGCGGCCAACCACCACCAGTCCGGCGGCCGGTTCAGCCGACCCCCTCCACTGTAAGTTCTTTCCTTCTTCTCCTCTTCCCTCTTTGTATATATATATATATATATATCTTTATATAAATATATATATATGTATATATATATATATACGTACGTATATACGTATGAGTGTATATAAATACATATATAAGTTTAGTATTTAATTAATTAATGTGAATGCATTGTATGAAAATATATATGTAGGTATATTTTGTATATGTATGGTTAATTTATGTATAGTATGTATTGTGTAGGTATAAATGTGTATGCGTACATGTATATATATTTAAATCAATTTATATATTTTTGGTATATAATTAGTATATATTTGTTATATATATATATTGGTATATATGTATACAAACATTTTAGTATAAATATTTCTTAGTATGTGTATGTTAATGTATATATAATTTAATATATATGTATATGTATATATTTAATTAATGTATGTAAGTATATGTATTTAATTAAATTTGTATATATATATGTATATATACATTGGTTTATTTTTTGACTTTTAATGAAAAGTATACTAGTATGATTTAAATTAGCATATGTATATTATTTATTTTATTAATATTTAATTGAATAAGTATGTATTTAAATTAATGCACATGTATTATATATGAGTTTTAATGTTATATATATATATAATGTAATTGGTATATATATATCAATATACATATTGGTATATGTATACTCTAGTATGTGTGTATACCGGTATATAGTATATATATTTTATTTGGTAATGATACATACATATAGATATAACCAAGGTTTTTTCCACTAAAACATATAAACATATATTTTTGGTATCAATGTATATATGTAGAGTTATATTTTCGTATTGGTGTATATATATTTTGTTTCAAACCTTAGCATATTTTTAATATATATATACATATATTTTGTATGTGTATTTAATTGGATGTATATATTGTAAGTACATCTGTTAATTAAGATGTGTATAATTATGTATCTAGCTATTAGGTGACCAGTATCCTACCTAGAGTAGTCCCAAATCCTGTATTTCTTCTGTGTGTTAGGGTGGCATCTGATGCAAGTGTTATAATTGTGATATATTTATAGGACTGTTGGTTTACCCAGGGAATACTCTGGAACAGGACATCCATAAATACCAGCTAAGGACCCAAGGCAAGTACATTCTCTGATAATTTCCAATTCTTTGATAATTTCTATAAATTCAACAATCATGAAATATTACATCTGAATCTTTGACACTGTGCTACACGGACTAGTATAGCTTGGATCTGCAGTCATGGGATGCTACCTTGATTATCGTATTGACATTGTACATGACATGTATATTAGACATCGTACATGATAGACTTGACTTGCTCGTGTATCGTGACGTGTCATGGTTGGATCCACAGTACTAGTTGGGGGCGGGGAAATTGCTAGTGAGAAATATGATCAAATACCTATCGTACAAGTTTATATTATTGGTGTTAATCATTCGCCTCACGCATGATTAGCCAGGCCATGTAGCAATCGTACAAGTCCCAAGCCGATCACATTTCAAAACTATAATTTCAAACACTTAGAATAGTTACAGTTCTCTATTTTAGATCATATACTACATCACCCGTATATGATACTGTTCCTTGTTCTTTTTATTTCCATACATGCACTGACTGTATCATATTGCCTATTGCCTGTCTCTTTACATTGTCTGTCTCTCTTAAATTGCCATCGCATTTATTTCACTATCTTCTCAGTAGCTAGCATGACATGTTTTATTGTATTATAGACATTATAAATTAATGGAACTGTTATTTGAGAGTGTTGCTTTGCTCCTTCCTGACTGGAAATATTTTTCCAGACTATGCCTTAGAGGAGCGCTGTCTGACACTTTATGGACCATATGGTGAGTAGCTGCAGACTTGGTAGTTAGTTGTGATTCCGGGAGATCTAGTCGGAATTACTAATCTTCTAGTTAGTTTCTTTCAGTAGTTTATTTGGTACCGGATTTGTCTCCGACATTTTGATGAGACTTGGATATTGTTGAGTTAGAATATTACTTGTGGACTTGTGTTGTGTTTAATTTTAGTTTTACTATTCGAAATCTTATCGTGCTGTAATCCTGTGATTGAGTATGTGTTCATCTTATTTGTGTCATCCGTGCCTCCTAATGGAGATTGGATGCTTGCGTGACATTAGTTAGATAGTATCAAGACCTTGACAGCGTTCTACCGCCGATGCTGCGGCGTAGGCTGGACGTACCCACGCACTCGTACCCCTAAACCGGGTGCGGGTCGTGACAGAGTCTATCTCAATGATATTTGGTTCATTCACTATGAATCTCGGTCATACAAGCTAAATCTTAGGATATTGTATCTCAGGATACGCAAACAATAGATAAATATCAAATATGTACATATCAAACAATATTAAATATATAAATCCTAATTATCAATATTAAATGGATACCTTGGTTTTGAAATAACTCAGTATCGCACAACTAAACCTCAATCTTGATACCCAAACCCAATACCTTCGGTATCCCCAAATACCTTGATACTTACCTTGGTATATCAAGGTAATTGCCAAAACTTCATATATATACTAACTACCCATTAATAACTATATGCTAACAACTAACAACTAAAAATATAGTATACTAAAGCATAATTACCAACTAGGAATATATATCTACACCAATACCATATATACATCTATTATTTATAAATAATACATAATTATAACTATAACTGTAAAACTGTCACCTAAAGCTGCTACAGCCGTCGCTAAATGCTGTTGATACTGCTGCTGTTGATACGGTTAGTGCTGTCACTACCACTTTTCCATATAAGGGCATTTGTGTAATTTAACTATTTTAAATAATTATGAATTTAATTAATTGCTGAGTTTTGTAACTAATTATATTATTATTAGTAATGTTTAGTTTTAGGTCAAACCCTAGAACTCATTAGGATAGACCCTAGTGAGTCAACCCTAATTGTAAACCAGTTCTAGTGAAACCCTAGAATTCTAATTTTAGGTTTGGACCTCAAACCCTAGAAGGCCTAAACCTGAGTTAATTAGGTTCTACATGAGAGGGCCAGGGGGTTTAACCTAAAAAGACTAGGCATGGAAACCCTAAACTTGCTTTAATATAAAAAGGAAGCCTCTTTCTAAGCTATTCTTCATGTAGAAAAGAGAAACCCTAGTCTCCATCAAGAGAAACTATCTCCCCACCCAATTTTCGAGATCTAACCCTAGGGCTTCCATTTTCTCCTCCTCCAAAGCAAGGAAAGCAAGGAACGTGGGTCAGGAAGCCTTGGAGAAGAAGAAACTCCATTGAAGAAGCCATCTCCCTAGGTAAAACCCTATTTCTATTCATTTTAATTCTGTTTTCAGATGTTAATGCCCATTAGGAACCCACCCTAAGGTTTAGAATTCGAATTTTAGGGATTCTACATGAAAACCTAGGAGATCTAGGGTTTTGGTGAATTTTCAGGTGTTCTCCCCAAATTTCTGGAACCCTAAACCTAAGGATTTCGTGTAGGCATGTTTACATCTCCTACATTTAGCTTTGATCTTGTTTTTAGGGTTTTGGCTTGGGTATTCATGATTAATAATGTGGGATACGAATTCAGCACGTTATGTGTTTGATGAAATGTGTCTTAGGGTTTTTGCCTAACCCTGTGTTTAAATTTCTGTATTTTGATATACCCATCTATATTCATAAATGTAATTGTGTTGTGAATGGGTTGTGTGTTGTGTGGTGATCACTGTGAATGGTTCTCTGTTCAGTCGGGGGTATCACTGTATTTTGGGTCTCCATTGTGCATTCGGTATAGGTGGTTCAGGGGGTTTGTGTTTGGGGGAAAACTGTGTTAGGGAAGTGAACTGTGCAGTCGGGCTTTTGGTATAAATGTCTGAGTTCAGAATAAATAGGGTCCCTGTGCGTGTGTGTGTATAGATAGGTTGTGTCTATGGGAATTTATTCAGTGTGTGAGTGTATCAAATACATGTACATGTGTTTGTGTGTGTCTCAATATCTGTGTGTATATAGCTGTGTGTAATACTGACAGGGATTTCTGTGTGTGTATCAAATTGAAACCAGTGTGCAGCCTGTTTAAATTAGAGTGTGTGTATTTGAGTGCCAAGGTACTGGACTGAAGGTTCATGTGTGTCAGTTGCACACATGTACAGTGGAGATTTACCTGGTAGCAGCCTTGAGGAAGAACCTGCAGGCAAACCACATCAGTGTGCAGTATCAGTTGCACACTGACTCTCTATTCAAGTGCAGCATGGTTGATGGGTGAGGCAGTGATGTATGTGAGGGTTTAGTGTGAGTATCAGACTTTAGCTGATACTTAGTGTCAGGTTGGATGAGGGGAGTGTATATGCTTGTGTATTGATATGTGTTAGTATGCAACAGATAAGGATCTGCAGTATGTAGGTATAGTTCCTGCACACACAAAAATTAGTTAGAGGGGAGTTTACCTGTGTGTTCTCAGTAAGGGGGAACAGTCAGTGTGTGTGCATGTTGTGTAGAGTTGTCCCAGTTTTAATAGAGTGAACTGTGTGTGTGTGTAGGTAATAAATTTATGTGTGGGTGAGTATCAAATCTGTGTGTGGCTGTGTTATGTACTAATGTGTGCCTATGTGGTATTGGGTTATGGTTGTGTATCAATGTTAATCCATGCCTGTGTAAGAGTGAGCAAGTTCTTACCTATTTGTTTCTGCCAGTAGCCATATAGTTGCCTCAAGATTAAGTCATGTATGTGTATGTCTGAACAGTTCAGACTGTTAACAGTGAAGGGTTCATTAAACTGGATCTTGGCTACTTGAAAGGGGTTTAGTATCAGTTATTGATACGAGTTAGTATTAGTTAGGAAATTAGCTTAGTGAGTACTGTATTGTTTGATTAGTATTTGCCAGTTTCAGATCTCAGTTAGCTATTTAAGATACATGTGTGTGTATCCTTTTTTGAGAGTGAATTATCTAGGTTAAATGTGGATATGTGCAGTGGGTTAGTATCAGTAGGATATGTGTGTATCAGTGCCAATATCTGTGTGTGTGTGTGTGTGTTTCAATGAGCACAGAGGTGTGTACCAGTTCCTAACTGTGTGTTTATGTATCAGTGTGGTACAGCTGGGTATCAAGGGAAGGGGGTGAAGGTAAAAATCAGTAAGGTAAGTGGAGGGTATAGAATGTTAAGGCTTTAACTTAAAAACCATATATATATATATATAAGAGGTATATACTAGTAATGTCTAGTATAGCTAGTAATGAATAGTTAGTTAGGTTTTGTCCAATATGGACTATTAGGATATATAAATGGACTAGTAGGCCTAGTTAACCTAGTATTGACCAGCAGATTTTTAGGATGACCTAGAAGCTTCATTTTCTTAAATTTGTTAAACATGTTATTCTTTTGATTTAATCTGACATTAATATTCCATAAATAGGTCATTGTGATTTCACTTTGGGCATTGATCCTCACGTTTTGCTCAGGACCACAGGCGAGTACATTCTCTGACAGTTTTCATTGTTGATTACTTCTATAAATTGTAGTGTATTACATACTTGATTCCGACACTATGGATACACGGGTTAGCACCCTAGATCCCCATCATGAGGAGTCATGATTGGAATTCATCGTGCTAGCTGGGGGATGGGGAACTATTAGTAGATTATGTGATCATATCCAAATCCTTTACATGCATCATAGCTCACCCCACTTCTCACGTTGGGTGCGGCCTGACCATCTTACATGCATCATAGCTGTTATATATGATTAACCTGACCACTACATGTATCATAGCTAACCATATGGTTAGCCTGACCTACAAGAATCATAGTTAATCATATATAACCAGCCTGATCAAGTCCCAAGCCGATCACATAATAAACTGATAATTCAAACACTTAGCTAGATGTCTATTTTATTCTGATTCACTTGTTCTAGCATTCACTATTTATTGTTCATTGCTAGATGCTCTATTGCCTATTTTATTTCTCCTGTACTTCTCATTTTCAGCATTTATTTCCATCTTGTATCTCTTACACTGTTTATAGATTTTGTCAATTTAATGAAACTGCTGTTAGTGCTTGTGCTTTGCTCCAATCCTGACTGGATAACATTTTTCAGAGGACCTGGAGGATCTTTGCCCCACTCATTATGGCCCAGGATTAGAGGGAGATTTCACCTCAGAAATCCCAGAGGAGTTGCCTAGCCTAGAGGAGAACGTACCTGGCTGCTCTTAGACTACTTTTTCTGCATTATTGTTTTAGACTGAGACTGAGTTATATTTATTATTTGTGACTTTGTGAGGTCATTTAGACCCAGGATTTGAGTTGGATTATTGTAGTTGTTTTTATTAGAACTATTTTTCTATTCTCATCGTGCCATTATTCTTATAGCTTGTGATTGAGTATATCATAGAACTGTGGATTATTTATCATTGTCCTCCGTGCGGAGTTGAGACTATTGACAGGATATATTATATGTTGAGACCTAGACAGCGTTCTACCGCCGATGCTGCGGCGTAGGCTGGACGTACCCACGACTCATGCCCAAATTCCGGGTGCGGGTCGTGACAAGTGCTGCTATTTCTAATACTGCTGCTGCTGCTGTCGCTGAAGGCTGTTCCTGTTGCTAATGCCGCTGTTGCTGCTGTCGCTGAAGCCGCTGCTGCTGTTGCTAATGCGGCTGCTGCTGCTCCCTCTCTCACTCTTAATAACATATACAAATGTATATATTAATATATATACTAACTATATATATTAATATATATATACATACTCCTCTATATATATATATATATATATATATATATATATATATATATATATATATACATCTCCATAATAATACATATAATATAACATACACACATTATAGTAACACATATATATATTCATAATATCACTAATACGTACACGTATATATATAACATACAAATATATATAGATAACATATATATATATACACATAACATATACATATATACACTACTATATTTAATAGTTATTACATATGTAGAAGTATAGGTACATATATACATAACACATAGGTACATAGATATATGATATACTAACACATAAATATATATATAAATAACAATATATATATACACACATGCATATAATTATATATCACAATGACTAAGAATAATAGAAAATAGATCTAGAAATAAATGCACAACACATGGAGTGTATCGCACCCGTATCCCACTAGATCTAGGATACGCTTGCGACACGAGTCCACCACACATCCAAACATATCCCGAAGGACACGAGTAAGTCTAATATATTATTTATGAATAATATAAGAGTGAAACATAAATCTACGTGTCTGTGTCAAAAATGTGACATTCACAAAGTCCCATATCGGAGGGAAAACCCCCAAATCAACACGTATCACCAAATTGTTGGGATACGACCTACACATACCCAATTATGGATACGACACTAGCCCCAAACATATAAACACTTGCCAAATTGATCTATCAGACCAATTAACACACACACAACAAGTGTCAATCTCAAAATTCCTCCAAAATTGACACAAAAAGTACCATAACTTTCTCAATAGGCCTCCTATTAACACAAAATCAAATCCTATGGGTAGCCTATGCATATGGGTTAATTTCTCAAGGTTAAATCTCATATTTAGAACCTAAATTAAGGAGAAAAACTGAATTATAGTTATTGGAAGATGGATTCCCAGTAAAATCTCTAAATGTGATAAAATTGGCCTCCAACTTGTAGATCCTTGCTCCTCTTTGTAGATCCTTGCTTTCTTCTTCTAGATCCTTGCTCCACTAGTCTCCAATGGTGATTTGGGAAAGAATTATGATGAAATTTGGTAGAAAAAATGATGTGGAATGAAGGAATTTGGTGGTAGAAAATTCTATATCTAGTTTTCAATTAAAAAAAAAGAGAGATAAACTTTTCCCCCTTCTCATATAGGCCGGCCCCCCTTACCCCTTCCTCAAGTCACTATGTAATGTCCATTATACCCCTTGGGGCCTCTCATAAAGAAATAATTAAGGAGAGAAGCTTCTAGTCTAATGGTTTAATTAAATTAATCATCCTCCTAATGAATGGGCTTTCTAAATGGGCTCAATTCTAACAATTAATACATGTTGGTCCATGAGTCTAAACTAAACTAGTTAGGTCCACTAACACAAGTCCAAAACAAATAACTAACATCTAACAATAATTAAATAATACAACAAATAATTATTTAACATGCACAATATTTAATTAATTATGAAATTACTAAAATAGCCTTTCCTAAAAAATGTGGTAGTGACATATATATGGTGATTGATGGTTTTATATATATATATATATATATATGTGATTAGTGTGTATATGTATATGTATCTATAGTGTATCTATAGATATGTATATGTATCTCTAGTGCTATATAGATATGTATATATATGTATTGATATGTGTATGTATCTAGTATTATATATATATATATATATATATATATATATATATATATATATATATATATATATATATATATATATATATATATATATATTTATTTATATTCATGTGTGTGTGTGTGTGTGCATAGAGTGTGAGTGAGTGTTGTTTGTAGAGTGTGAGTGGGGGGTCGAGCATAGCAAATTCAGTAGCAGCAACTGCAACAAGACTATAGCAGAATGTAGCAGCAACTGCAGCAGCAGCATGCAGCAAAGCCAACAACAGCAAGGGCAAGAACAATGCAGCAACTGCAGTGGCAACAAGCATGTAACAGCAACTGCAGCAGCACGCAACAACAACTGCATCAACTTCAGTAGCAGCATTAGCAACAACTTCAGTAGCAACATTAGAAGTAGCAAGAGCAACAAGAACAAGGGCAGCAGCTGCAGCAGCTGGGTGGGGGGGGGGGGGAATGCAGAGCAGTAGCTAGAGTTAGTTAGTTTTATTGTTAGACTAATTAGTTATATATATATGTACATATTGATTACTAGTTAGATATATGTATATGTATATATGTATTGGTTGCTAGTTATATATATATATATATATATATATATATATATATATATATATATATATATATATATATATATATATATATATATATATGTATATATAGATAAATACTAGTTAGCATTGATTAGTGGTATTTCTAGATTACCTTGAGACACACCAAGGTAATGAGAGTGAGGTATTTTGGATACGGGTATTAGATATCAATGGGTATGTTAGTATAGTAGTTTATTATAGTATTGTCTTAAGTTTAATACATATTAATGTATAGTGAGGTGTATGGGTACTAGTTATATATTAGATATTGAATTACATTGAGATACCAATGTAATGTCAAGGTATTGGATTTTATCTAAGGTATTGGGTTTGAACATCAAGATAGGTGTGTAGTGGTGTGATACTATATTGGTTCAAAGCCAAGGTATCCACTTAGCATTAGTTTTGTTCGGAATATTATATATTGTTGATTGTATATACATATTATAATATTTTTCTATGTAATAATTGTGTATCTTAGGATACGGTATCTTGTTAGTTTTCTAGTATCCTAGTATAGCTAGTATGGCCTAGTTACATAGTGCATGGACCAAATATCCTAGAGATTGACTCATACAACCTAGAAATAGCTAGTTTGACTAGTTTAACCTAGAGTTGACCTAGTTTGACTGTTTTGACTTAGAAATAGCTTTATGACCTAGAAGTTGACTAGTTTAACTCATTTTTATTCCAAAATAATGTATTGATGCAATATTCCATATTTAGGTCTTTAAGGCACCGTACCATATATCTTTGATACTGTTTACCGGATTTTAGGCGAGTATATTCTCTGATAGTTTCTTATTTATGATATCCTCTATGTCTCTTGTATCTAGTATAGATATCTTTAATTTCTTGACACGATGGTTACACGGATTGGTATATTCGGATCTCGTCATGAGATATTATTCCTTGGTATTTACGGTGTATCTTGTGCAAGCCTTGTTTTCTTGTTATTCTTGTACAAATACAAATATTGGTTCATGAGAAGAGTAGCTCCCTTCTTATGGAAACCCGTGTCATAATGTACCATAGTTGGATCCACTATACTAGTCGGGGGCAAAGAGTATTTAATGTAGATATATGATCATACCCTCCTTGTGCATGTCTTATTCCTTGTGAGTGTTGATCATAAACCGCACGTATGATTAACCAGGCCAAAATTCTTGTGCAAGTTCCCAAGTCGATCACATGTTAAAGCTGGTACCCACTCACTTAGTAGTAGCATTTCTTGTTCATTTCTATATTGCTCATTCTTATATTTATTTATAGTATTCCATTATTGCATATCTCTTGTACCTGTATATTGCATCTTGTATGTTCCCTCTATTTATTGTTACATAGTTTATATCATTTATTAGAACTGTTGTTAGAAATATACTCTGCTCCTTTCCTGATTGGATATATTTTTTCCAAATGACATTAAGGAGTGGTACCCTACTCACTACGGGCCTCAGGACATGGTTGGCTTAGAGCCAGAGACCTTGGCTCAGGAGGGTCTCATCCTGACTGAGACAGACGATCCAGGACTTGTAGCATAGTAGTTTGATTCTATTTGTACTTGATTTGTCTCCAGCTCTGTTATTAGTATTTTTTTGACTCATAGGATATTACTTTGTCTCATGAGTTGTATTTGTGACTCTTTTATTCTTTTATCATATTCGTGCTTTATTCCATCTATAGATCTGTGATTGAGTATATTCATATTATATTGGTGGTATTGTTATGTCTTGATTATTAGATAGATAGTTTACACAAACATCGTTCTACCGCCGATGCTGCGACATAGGCTGGGCATTGTTCACTACTTGCATCCCTACATCGGGTGTGGGTTATGACATATTTTTAGTGGTGGCCCATGTAGGTCTTCAAGGTCATAATTAGTGCGATTCATAGTGGTGCTCTGAAATGAGTGCTATTTCGAGCCTGTTTCATGATATAGGATATAGGCTATAGGCTGAGAATACTCAATCACATCTAGGAAAAACTCTTTTGATTCATTTCAATAGTTCTTCCTTGATATTTATATTTAATCTTTAACTGTCCTTCTTTGAATTTATTATATCATGTGCCATATTTATTCTTTATATTAGCTTTGCCTCAATTCATAGGGCCCAGTCCGAGGTACACCAGAGGCAGACCGACATATTATGGCAGGGCATTGAGAGTGCTCATCAACTTGCCCTTGTCGTAGTAAAGTGAGGAGTTCAGGTCCAGCAGCATGTTGCTTCGTAGGTTGTCCAGCTTCGGCCAGGCAATATCCAGGACTTTAAGAAGTTGGAACCTCGGGTCTTCAAGGGGATGGAGGGCATCATCTACACTGATGATTGGCTCAAGAATATTGAGCGTCTCATGAGGGTGTCCCATCTTGTTGAGGATATGAAGGTTGAGGCAGTAGGACTTCAGCTGTTCGACATCGCCCGCACTTGGTTCAGGAATGAGCCACTTCTTGCTGATGCGGGGTAGTCTTGGGAGGTGTTCAAGGACCTCTTCAAGAGAAAGTTCTTTGCTCGGGTAGACATGTTGGACTTGGGGAGGCAGTTTGAGAGCCTTACTCAGGGGAGCATGTCTGTGGAAGAATATGCCGCAGAGTTTGGTAGGCTGAGCCATTTTGCGGAGTATTTGGTGAGGGAGTCGGAGGTTCGAACTATCCCTTTTTGTGAGGGTCTGAACTGGGAAGTAAATATCCTTATTCCGTCTTTCTATGAGACCTATTCGGAGATACTTGCGGAGGCATGCAAGGTTCAGCGGGAGTTGGGCTTGAAACCCAAGAGAGATCACGATTCCTTTCTGGGGGCTAATAGCAGCACAGTGACTGCTAAGCATCCTTATTTCTAGTCCAGGCCTTTTCAGCAGGCGTTGTTGCACCAGACTCCAGTTAGGGCACCGTTTCACCAGACACTGCAGCAGTAGAGACAGTCATAATAAGCTTCTTTCTACTTCTGCAAGAAGCCCGACCACATCTAGAAAGTTTGCAGGAAGATGTTGAAAGTTTATTTGTATTGTTGTACCGAGGGACATCAACTGAGAGAGTGTCCTTCCAATCATCGTCGTGCAGTTCAGGAAGCAGCTCTAACTCAGAGGACACAGACGAGGCCACATGTAGTACAACCGAGGGGACTGCCATTTTCTACCCAGCAGCAGCGTTATATCCAGCACCCACATCAGGTAGGTGCACGACAGGGATGAGAGTTTGCTATGACGATCAAGGAAGCTGAGTCCACCGAAGATGTTATCGCAGGTTCTATTCTTCTTGATTCTATTTCAGCTTTAGCTTTGTTTGATAGTGATGCTTCCTATAATTTTGTATCTATTTTTTTTGCTCTGAAGCATCATTTGGTAGCTGATTCTTTTCTTAGGACTTGCAAGATCATGACCGTGGAAGCCATTATCCTGGTTAGTGATATTTGCATGGATCGAAGAGTTACTCTGGGAGGACGAGAGCTGAGTGTGTTTCTACTTGTAATGCCACTTTCGAGCTACGATATTGTACTCAGGATGGATTGGTTGAGTAGACACCATGCTAGTATAGATTGTAGAGGAGGTAGAGTTTTGTTTAACCCGCAAGGAAAGCCATATTTGAGTTTGCTAGAGGAGCTGCAGAGCAGGGAGAAGGCATTACCTGTGGAGCTATGGTGGAAGATAAGGAGTTGCCGCATCCATTGATAACAGAGTTCTTGGATGTGTTTCCTGAGGAATTGCTAGGATTGCCGCCAAATCGAGATATTGAATTCTCTATAGACTTGGTGTCAGGTACAAAACCAATTTCATAGTCGAGCTGATGGGTTATAGGATAAGGGGTTTATTAGATCCAGTTCTTTACCGGGGGGAGCCCCGATATTATTTGTACCGAAGAAGGATGGATTGATGCACATGTGTATTGATTACAGGACATTGAATAATCTCACTATTAAGAATAAATACTCGTTGCCACGGATTGATGACCTGTTCGATAATTTGAGTGGCGCCAAGGTATTTTCCAAGATAGACTTGAGATCAGGCTACCACCAGATGAAAGTGAAGCCGGAGGATATTTCGAAGACTTCTTTTTGGACTTGGTATGGCTAGTAAGAGTTCATGGTGATGCCATTTAGGTTGACTAAAGCCCGACGATATTTATGAATTTGATGAACATTGTGTTCCACCAGTACCTTGACAAGTTCGTAGTGGTGTTCATCGATGACATACTCATATACTCGAAGACACCGGAGGAGCACTAGGAGCATTTGCAGATTGTATTAGATGTGCAGAGGAAGGAGAAGCTCTATGGGAAGCTATCCAAGTGTAAGTTCTTCCTGGACAAGGTGGAGTTCTTAGTAAATGTTGTGATTGGTGATATAATTTTAGTGGATCCGAAGATCGCAGCAGTAGAATCTTGGAAGACCCCCAGTTCAGTAGCAGAGATAAGAAGTTTCTTGGGTCTAGCAGGCTACTACAGGAAGTTTGTGTAAGAATTTTCGATGATTGCCGAGCCAATGACTAGACTCACCAGGAAGGATGCAGAGTTAGGTTGGACAGAGGAATGCCAGGTTGCTTTTGAGGAATTGAAGAAGAGGTTGACGTTTGCTCCTATTTTGACGTTGCCATCAGGGTCTAGAGGTTTCAATATTTATAGTGATGCATCGGAGAAAGGTCTGGGTCATGTTCTTCAGCATAATATGAAAGTGATTGCCTATGCATCCAGGCAGTTGCGTCATCATGAGAAAAACTATCCTACCAACGATTTAGAGTTGTTAGCAGTCATCTTTGCCCTGAAGTTATGGAAATACTATTTGTACGGAGAGTGTGTGGAGATCTTTACAGACCACAAGAGCTTAAAGTATATTTTTACTTGAGGAGTTGAACATGAGGCAGCGTCGGTAGTTAAAACTGCTAAAGGATTTTGACATATCTTTGTAGTATCATACTGGAAAAGTCAATGTAGTTGTCGATGCCTTGAGCAGGTATCCGGTAGCTATATTTTGACGCATGATTGGTATTTGTTGGAGGACTTGGAGAGATTGGGCATTGAGGTAATAATTCTTGGTTTTGCTATACAGATGTAGGGGTTGCAGATGCACTCAAAGTTGATAAACAGGATCAAGGCAGCCTAGTATGAGGATGTATCTCTGAAGAGCATCAGAGCTTAGATGAGAGCAAGATTGGAAGATGATTTCACCATTTCTGAAGATGGTTCTTTACGGCATGGTATTAGATTATGTGTTCCTAGTGGGGAGCTACATAAGGAGGTGTTACAGGAAGCACATCGCTCTCAGTATTTGATACATCCAGGTGCCAATAAGATGTATCGGGATATGCGAGAGAGTGTGTGGTCGTATGGCATGAAGAGGGAAGTGACATAGTTTGTATCCAGATGCTTAGTGTACCGGCAACTTAAAGCCGAGAGACAGAGGCCAGGAGGTTTACTTCAGCCATTACCCATTCCAGAGTGAAAGTGGAAGCACATTACTATAGATTTTGTGTCCGGACTTCCAAGATCTCTAGGAGAGAAAGACGTGATTTGTGTCATCGTGGTTGACCAAGTCGGCCCACTTTTTGCCTTTCAAGGTGGATTTATCTACGGAGAAGCTGACAGAGATATATGTATGGTGGATCATCAAGATACATGGGGTTCCCGTCAGCATAGTCTCAGATCAGGATAGTCGTTTTACTTCTTATTTCTTGAGGAGTTTACAGGCGAGTTTGGGTACCCAGCTCAAGTTCATTACTGCTAAACATCCCCAGACAGATTGACAGTCAGAGAGGACTATTCAGACTTTCGAGGATATGCTGTGCACCTGTGTACTAAATTTTGGGAGATCTTGGGAGGACTATCTCTATTTGGTAGAGTTTGCTTACAACAACAGCTACCAGGCTTGTATAGAGATTTTACCATTTGAGGCTTTGTACGGTAGGAGATGTTGTACTCCTTTGTTATGGGTGATATTGGAGAGAGAGTTTTGCTAGTGCCAGAGATGGTTGTGGATGCAGCAAAAAATGTTAAGCTGATCAGAGACAGACTTCGAGTGGTGCAGGACAGACAGCGGCATTGGGCCGATAGCCACTGGAGACCTTTGAAGTTTGAGGTATAATTTTAGATTTTTTTTTGTGCTTGATATTGGTTGTTTTTTATAGATTAAGTTCATAAGGCTGTGTTTTGTTTTAGGTCGGTGCTTTGGTATTTTTGAGGATTTCTTCAACACGAGGCACGATTTATTTCGGTGGAGGCGAGAAGCTTAGTCCGCGATTCATTGGACCTTTCAGTATTCTTGAGAGTGTCGGTGCAGTTATTTATAGACTAAATTTTCTACCTGCATTGGAGGGAATGCACAATATATTTCATGTATTACAGTTGAGATGGTACATGGCGGATCCTAGTCACGTGTTGGATCACTCGAAGATAGAGGTGGGCCATAATCTTAGCTATCCAGAGAAGCCAGTTGAAAATCTGGATCAGAGAGAGAAGGTGCTGAGGAAACAGATTATTCATTTGGTATGCATCGCATGGAGGCATCACTCTTCGGGGGAGTCTACCTGGGAGAGAGAGGATGAAATGCGAGAGCATTACCCATATTTGTTTGTGCCTTGAGGTATGTTCTTTCCTGATTCTGTTATGTTCTTTTCTGTTCTGTTATTTCCTGATTCTGTTCTATTTTCTAGGAGTAGTTTCGTCTTTGAATTTTGAGGACAAAATTATTTTAAATGGGGTAGATTTGTCACAACCATATTTTCTAGAAAAGAATATTTTTGTCATTTCATAATTAATTAAATATTGTGCATGTTATATATTAATTATTATATTATTTATTTATTATTAGATATTAGTTTATTATTTTAGACTTGTGTTAGTGGACCTAACTAGTTTAGATTAGATCCATGAAGCAACATTTAATTCTAGTTAGAATTGAGCCCAATAGTAAGCCCAATCATTAGGAGGAGGATTAATTAAGTTAAACCAATTAGACTATAACCTTCTTTCCTTAATTATTTTTTCATGAGACGCCCCAAGGGATATTTTAGACTTTACATAGTAGCTTGGGGAGGGAAAAATGTGGCCGACCATATTTAAAAATAGGAGAAAATTTCTCTTTTTATTTTTTATTTCCAATATAGATCTAGAATTTTATCTTCCAAATTTCTTCATTCTCACATCAAATTCCATCCAATTTTTTTCCAATTCCTTCCCAAATCATCATTGGAGGCTTTTAAAGCAAGGATCTACAAGAAAGAAGTAAGGATCTATAAGGAGTAGTAATGATCTACAAGTTGAAGGCTCTTTTCACTCAAATTATAGGTTTTATTAGGAATCCATCTCCCAATAGATGTATTTCAGTTTTTACCCTCTAATTAGGCTATAAATATGCGTTTTAATCATTAGAAACTACCCCATATGCTAAGGCTATCCATAGGAATTGAAATTAGGTTCATAGGAGACCTATGGATAAAGTTATATGTTATTTTGTGTCAATTTTAGAGAAATTTCGAGATTGATACATCTTGTGTTTGTCAATTGGTCAATCAGATCAAATTGATATGTGTTTAATTGTGTGTAGCTAGTGTCGTGTCCATAGTTGGATACGTGTTGGCCGTATCTCGATAATTTGGAGATACGGGTTGATTTGGGAGTTTATTTCTGATACGTGGGTTTGAGCATGTCATATTTTGACACAGACACGTAGATATGTAGTTAGCTCTTCGTATTATTCATAATTATGATTTTAGACTTGTTTGTATCATTCGAGGTACGTTTAGTAGTGTGGTGGACTCATATCGCAAGTATTTCATAGATCTAGTATGATACAGGTGCGATGCACTCTACGTATTTATTTTCTTGCATTCCAATTTAGTATAACTTGTTTATAGCTATTAGAGTGTTATATATTGTATGGTTATGTATATATATATATATATATATATATATATATATATATATATATATATATATATATATATATATGGTGATTAGTGTGTATATGTATATGTATCTATAGTGTATATATAGATATGTATATGTATCTCTAGTGCTATATAGATATGTATATATATATATATTGATATGTGTATGTATCTAGTGTTATATATATATATGTGTGTATATATGTATATATATATATATGTATTTATATTCATGTGTGTGTGTGTTTGATAATAAACGAAAGAAATAGAAACAAGGTTTATACGAAACCCGCTCTTTGGTTTACAAACAAGATTGTACAATTAATCCTATACGAGGATATCGAGTATAATTTTTTAATCTAGGTAAATATTGCTATAGGAGTCTGATCTGGAATCGATCACTTTGTCCCTTGGACCACACGATGATGAAGAAGTACCATAGAAGACAGAAAGCAGCTTCGAAGGTTGCTGAAGATAGTGGATGCTCAATGCCAAAGTCGTCGATCACTACTCTTTGCCTGTGCTCTGGATTCTTCTCTCTCAAAGACTCTTTGACTCTCAGTTCCTTGACCTTCAGTTTTTTGACCTCGGTTCTGATACTGGATTTTTTGACCTTTCTTCGACCTTCTTTTTTTTGACCCTGGACCTCTGTCAATAGAGGTCTTTATTTATAGAGTTTTAGTGACAGTGACCACTCAGTCGACGTAGAAATCGAGTAATAGAAAGTACAACACCCTTTTACACGATGGTTACAATAACCGTTGCCCGCGTATAGATGACCTTTTGAATGAGCGTGTGACGCGTGTCCCTTAGAGAGATAATGCGTATAACTGCTGCGAAGATCACGGCGTAAAAGCCACGTAGGTAGTTATCCCTCGCGTAGAAAAGGTTGGCTTAGAAGCCAATAACTGTCACTATGGCGTAGAAGCCAAAGAGTTATCAAACCGACATAGAGGCCGAACAGGCGTAGAAGCCAAGTAGGCATAGAAGATAGCTGATCCTCATCCCCTGACTGAGGCCTTGAGCAAATTCTGGACCGAATAGCCTTAATACGTATCAATGCAAATGTGGCCTGAGTTGGCGTATTCCAAGGAGATAGCGTACAGCGTGCTCCCATAGCTGAGAATAGCCCGATGGCGTAATGTGCCAAAGTGATGATGCGGACATTTTAGCCGAAATTATGACTTCTGGGGATATAATCAAATCTCTTGCATTAAATGCAGAGATCTGCCATCATCCTGCGCATTAAATGCAGAGGCGTGTCTTGAAGATCTGCCACCATTCTGCACATTAAATGCAGAGACGTGCCTCGAGCTCTGTACGAAGAGCAGCTTTTGATGTGGCAGTCTGTTTGTCTTCTGCGGAGCGTAAGAAGCTCACGTCTGCCTGTGTAAAACTAGGCAGCATATTCCAGAGGCGTGTCTCGAAGATCTGCCATTATTCGTGCATTAAATATAGAGGCGCATCTCGAAGTTTTGCCATCACTCTGCGCATTAAATGCAGAGGTGCGTCTCAAAGTTTTGCCATCACTCTGCGCATTAAATACAGAGACGTGCCTCGAAGATTTGCCACCATTCGGCACATTAAATGCAGAGATGTGCCTCGAGCTCTGTACGAAGAGTAGCTTTTGATGTGGCAGTCTGTTCGTCTTCTGCGGAGCGTAAGAAGCTCACGTCTGCCTATGTAAAACTAGGCAGCGTATTCCCTTGTATGCGTAAAAGCAATTTACGCCAAAGAAATGGCACTAAACGACAGCCTGGGTCGTTGTGCCGCGCCATCATTATAACCGTCGTCTGGGTAGTCGTGCAGTACTCTTTGTCAGGAGTCAGACGTCAGGTTTACTGCATGATTTGACAGGTTCATTTCGGGGAATATGAAGCGTTCCTCGTACACTTCAATGCTGCATTAAAGCGGATGAGTTTTACGCCATAAAGGCGATATGGCCCCCTTTTTACGCTGAAGCAGCCTGGACATACTACATTACGCGGATAGTCCTTGAGCTTATATTTTATGCTGTACTTAGCGAAAAATCTCTGTTGTACGCCGATGGCTCTGAAGTCATCTTTTTATGCTGTCCAGCATCAACATGCTGCGTATAGCTATCCAGCGTATTTTTTATGCTTCTACAAGACCCCCTTCAAAACTTTCAAATTTCTCGTAATTTGAAACGCTTTGAATGAAGCATAAAACGGTCAAGTCTGACACGTTCTTCAAGGCTGACTTCTTGGCGGATTACAGGGGATTTGTTGGGATTCAGTGTGATCTCTTTTGCCTATATAAAGGCTGAGGAGTTAACCCGTTCTTCCCACATTCCCTTCACCATACAGAGATGATGGCCGGAGTTCATCGGGTCGACTTGAGGAAGAAGAAGACCATGTTCTTCCAGCATGTAAGGAGCCAAAAAAGAAGGCATCTCCGAGAAAATGTCCTCTACAACGATGGATCATGGAAGGATATCATAGCTTTCTTTGCTCGGGATAATCAACAACTTTATATGGTGGTTCTTCCAGGAGAGAGGAAGGGTCTCATTCGTCCACACAGCTTGCAAGCTGTATCTTCTCCTGTCGTTCGTGGACGAGAGCAGACAAACTAGCTCTGTCCTCGAGTATTGAGTTGGGTGAAATACCTCAACTCAATCTGTCATAGCGTACGGAGCATGGGCTCTGCATGATTTAGGCAGGCCCAGTTTTGTATCCTCCCGCCATTTATCATTTTCTTGTTAATCGGTCGTGGAAACCGACTAACTGCTGAAGAAGACGGAAGAAGATCTCCACCAATACGAGAACTTGGCAGAACAGATTCTGGGGGTGGCCTTCCGATGATGATGAGGAAATCCTTTGTAGATGGGATTTCCCTCATATGTAATCATGATTTAAATAAAATTGTCTTCTTCTGTGCATATGATTATCTTGCCATATACTTTGCTGTGAAGTCTGAATATGTGTAGCTTTGACACGTCTGGTAACTTTACGCCGACTCTGATAGAAAGAGTATTAGGTCCCGTCCTGTCTTTTATGCATAACTAAGGATGCACAGAAAGCAGCTTAGCATTTAAGTCGAGTATTCGAACTGTCCTACTGTTAGGAATGGGGAGTTGCGTAGAATCCTGAACTGTCACTTCTGATAAACATAGTTTTTGTTCAGACCATCATCTTCAAGAATAATTTCTCGAAAATCCCTTGGAACAGGGCGAGAAATGGCTGTCAAACTGAGTCACCATCTTGAAATATAGATGAAATATTCAGACTGGATTCTGGATGAACTTCCAATCGACCCAAGAAGAAGAGTCATTTTCAATGTTGAACTTTGTACGCTTCGGGTACTTGGGATATTTTGAGGTCAAGAAGGAGTATCTTCTGTGTGAACTCTTGCAATTGACCGCCTTGAGAATTATTCAGATATACGCGTACTCTGGCCTGCGTATTCTTAGATATGTGGAAAGGCATAGATCTGTAATGTGGATGAGCGTAAAATCATAAGTTCATAGACTCTCGAGCGTAAAAGCTACTGAGCATGAGAGTATTCGAGCATAGAAACTGTAGATTTGTAGCCTCTGAAAAGAAAATCTTCCGATCGTGAAGTTGTGGATTTGTTGCCAATGAGCGTAAAAGCCACCGAGCATGAAATCATAGATTTGTAACTTCTGAGCGTGAAGTCGTAGGTTTGTAGCCTCTCGAGCGTATAAGCTACCGAGCATAAAAGCATCCGGGCATAAAACCATAGACTTATAGCCTGAGAGCGTAAAACCGTAGATCTGTAGCTGTCGAGCGTAGAAAGCTCCTTAGCGTAAAACCACGAATCTGCTTTGCATGAAAAATTTTCGAATTCGCTGACTGTCTACCTTCTCTGAGTAATAGACTGACGTAGTCCCCAATCATAACCGAATATTAAATATCGGATTTAGTTTAGGATTCGAGGAGTCCATCCGAACTCTATATATACCCCAAGGCTTTCAGAGAAAAACTTTTCATCTGTCTTTTGCAAAAGAAAGCCTTCGACTGTTCGAGTTCTCTCCTTTGTTTCCTCTCCGAGCATTCAGAGTTTTCAACAATGGCCCCAAAACCGATCTCCTCCTCTAAGGAAAAGAAGACTGACTCTTCTTCTCGCTCTTCTGCCCAAGCAAGAGCGACTCCCGTCGGGCAAGGCGAGCTTCGTTCTGAGCGAAGTGTCCAGCCGATGAAGAGTGCACCCGGGATTGAAGGTAGAGCTTTTGGGACGAAAAAGAACGACTAAAATCCTTCGTACATGTTGTACATGATCGCGCTAGGTCATCTTCTGTGCTGATAGCCTCCTCGAGGAAGATGATGCACAGAGATGTTTCATCTTTTACGCCCACATTTCTATTGTGTTAGCGTAAAAACTCCATATTTTCGCAGTCGGGCGTAAAAGCTTTGACTGTCGAAACTTGACATATACTATAAAATTTGAGTGTTACGCTTCTGGATGAAAATTCTGGTGTAATAACTCAAATTTTGGCAGTCTAGTGTAAAATACAGACTGTCGAAACTTTGCGTATACTGCCAGTCTTGAATTTTACGCCTTGGAATGGGATTCCAGCGTAAAAAGCTCAAATTTTTACAGTCTTGGCGTAAAGCACAGACTGTTGCCTTTTGGCATATGCTACAAGATTGTCTAGTATAGAAACTGACGTGTCTTTCTTGCATTTTGCAGTTAACTTGCATGCGTCTCCACTGGCCGAGGTGATGGGTTCTGCTGCCAGGATGCTGTACTCCAACTACCTGGAGGATTTGTCCCACGTGACATTTCCCATCTCTGGACCCCAATATCCTGAAGGAAGGGGGATCCTGATAACGGCTCAAGGCGAGCGAACGCTGTTGAACATGATCAACGGAGAGCCCCTGACGTATATAGACGGGGACCAATATATAAAGCCGGCTTTTCTCTTCGGGGACATGATTGACAAGCAGTCCCTGACGAAGTCCAAGAAAGAACTCTGGGTTTTCCCTGCCGGGGGCTTGGTTCTGTATCTGCCCAAGATGCTGAGAGACTATCCCATATCGACATTCTTCCATGCTACACATCCCAGGAGGATATCGTGGACGCTGACTCCCGATCTTCACGGCCGGCCAGGAAAGATATTTCATCAGAAAGGATCTCACCAGGGGTCATTTTTCAGCCGCCCTTCCGGCTCTGTAATGCCGTTCAGGGGACTGTACCCGGGCAGTGTCCCAAGTGAAGACAGTTTAGTGCTCCAGCCGGTCCAATTATCGACTTTCTATAACGATTTCATGGGGCACGGGGGAGTATACCCTAAGGTGAACTCTCGGACAAGTGAGTGGATCACCCCTACAAATCTTCGATGGGCTCGCTTAGCTGAATGGGCCTTGAAGCATTTTCAGACCGAGCCGGAGAGCATTGGTCTGTACGCAGCTGTGAGTGCTACCAGTGTTGGGTTACCTCTCAACCCCAGCCTATTTCTGTCTTTGATGGAGCGATATATCTCGCTCACCGGGACTTTCGCCACTCTAATGGGAGAGTTGGGTTTGGCCCTCCACGAGATGGCAGAGATCTCGAGACTGCCGATGGGGGATACTCCATATGAAGAGTATGTTCCCACGAACCGGGAGTTGGGAGATTCAGACCCTCGGGTAGTGGCAGTGTACCAGGAGTTGATGTGCCACTACCTTGCTTGCATCACTTTTTATGGTGGGCCCTTAGATTTGGCTCATACCAATAAATGGGCGTCCTACCTCTTCTTTCACTGGGCCAGGACTGCTAAGCCAGATAAGGTCTTGGATAGCAAGGATCAGCCTTTGAATCTTCTGAGCGTGCTTAGTGCTCAGGTAGTTGACAATCTTATGGAGGACGCTGGGGCCCCATATCAGATTCTCGACGAAGAGATAGGGAAGTATCCTGCAGGCACTAAGGCCTACAGTTATTTGAGGCATTGCCGCATGCCTCTGTCCAAGGAAGCTCAACTGGCTGGCTTCCTATCTATATGGCTGCGTCGACTGGTGGTACCCGGGATTGAATCTGCGGACCGCATTCACCGCAACACGCTATGGCCTACAGTTCGTCTAGTGTTCGGGGCAAGACTTGGGTTGCTCCCTGCTATGGTGTGCCGCATACAAGCTGGCCTGAGGGCCATTACTGATGGGCTACTTGCCGATGAAACTCGGCGCGATAGATTTCCCAGGGTAGAACTACCATACCTGTATTTGATGGGATGGTTAATTCTCCATAACCCCAGGGTGATGTCTCCCGGCCCTGTTAGTAGTTCGGGGGGTAGTTTCTTGCTGAATTACAAGAATTTCTCCTGGAACGTGACCACAGTTTTAGACTGTCGACGGGTGCTGAACTTCAGTCACAGCTGGAAGCTTTTCTGCACTATCCCCTCCGTACATCTCAATCAACAGGGGATCAGACTTCAGAATATAGGCGACAGGAAGACCGTTCTTTCTCCTGAGGCTTTTAATTGGTTGGTCTGCATTAGATCTTCCTATTTACTATACAGAAGTGAAGACCATTGCTTCTTGGAGCCCTACCTGCCTAGTCGGTTTGCCAGGCAGTTTGGGTATGACCAATTGCATGTGGGCAATGCCGTTACCAGCTTCAGGTCCAGGGGTGGACTCATTGATGGAGCGAGAGGATGGCGATACTTCATCATGGGTTGCACTGAAGCAATTTTATCGTGTTCGTCATTTCACTCTCCACGGAGCTGCACATTCTCCACTCGTATGCCCAGTTCTATGTGGCAACCAACACCTTCCATCGCGATTTTGATATACGTGGAAGTTTTAGGATGCCCTCCTCTAAGTCTGCGGGAAGAGTCGAAATACCCTCGGTCTCTTCTGACGAGGGTGAAGATTCCGTTAATCCAGATGAGCCTTTGTTGGTGGTACCGAGGGATGAAATACCTCCCCCTGTAGGGCCTCTGGTAATCTCTGGTAAGCGAAGGGCTCCTGTTTTGAAGGAGACTTCCCCTCGCAAGAGGAAGAAGAAGACGGTTACTCGTCCTCTCAGGATTCCCGGCAATGAGGCTCCTAGAAATGAGCCTGCATTTTCCCCTGTTGGGGACGATTCTTTGATTGGAGGTTCCTCGCCTTTTAGAGAGAGAACCTCAACAGTTCCGGCTGGCGGTGCCAGAGAATCTCTGCTTGAGGCTGCTGTCGCTGCTACCGCTTCAGGTTGTGGTATGAGATCGCCTTCGGGGCCGAGCCGAATAAGGATATCTTTATCCAGATCAGCATCGAAAGAAACCCCTGCCGTGTCTGTTAGTGCACCCAGCGAGATTCTGGCCGATGAACCTCGGTTGGAACTAGACGAGGACCTAAAAGAATATTTGCCAGTGTCGGTTGACACACCACCTTCTCCAGGTATGATATCTTGCTTAGCATCATTAAGAAATGATTTAGCTGTACTGGCTGCAGACGCGACATATACGCCATCGGCCATGGGTAAATATCGTCTTTACGCTTCTTTTTTAGGAAAATTAACATCATGTTGATATTAACTTTCTTTTGTCTTCTTTTCAGGGGAAGACATCTACGGGGAGGGTAGTGTTGACGCGCCTTTGGGCACTGTTTCAGCTCCTGGCGACGACATGGAGGTACCCGGCTTCGAAGAGGAAACATTTTTGGGTGCCGGCTCGCCCGAAGTGGTTTCGATATCTCAGGAGGAGGAGGAGGAGCCTGTCATTATGACAATGCCTCCTTTGAGTACGCCAGTCACTCCAACCGTTGTCGGTGCCTCTTCTTTCGCTGCACCACCTGTCGAGGCGACGACTGTGGCAACGTCGTCGGCAGTCATCCCTGGAGGGGGATTCTCTGATATTGCAGCCACTCCCAGCACCCATTTGAATCTCACCAAGTTGGTTGAGCAGTTTTCTACCATTTTCAACGTCACTTTGAAGACGCTGATATCAATGGTGCTGGAGAAGAATTTAGGCTTCGAGGCTATGAGGACGTCCTGCAACCTTACTATAGCATATATTAGATATTTCAGTGACACTAGAAGAGCTGATGCGCTAGAGCAGATAGTTAATGGTTTGGAATAACCCATTAATGAATATTTGTAGCTATCTCGAGGTAGCGTCGACGGTCTCGTTCAAGCTAGGTTCGACTCATTGACTGTAGAGCTTGCTGGGGAACTGGAATCTCTGGACAAATCCGTCCAGGAACAGCAGCAGGAGATGGATCATGATCGTGCCGAACTGGAGTAAGTCATTCCTCAACTGACTCAGTGCGAAGTCGAATATGAGGAAGTGACAGCAAGGGTCCGCAGTTTGAGAGATGAACTCGCTCGAGCGGAGGAGGAGGCTTTCTCTTTGTCGACAACTCGAGATATGCTGAGGAATCGGAGGAAGACCGCCCAGCAGAATCTGACGCATGTGGGTATTGTCCACGCGGGTTTCGTACATGCTCGGTCCGAACTAGCTGCTTTGAACAATGATGCGGCAAGGTTGGAGCGGACTCGCGCCGACGTCTTGAACTCCAGGGATGAGAGAATGGCTGCTCTGGTACGGCAGATTCACGACCTAACCGCTCCCCCAAGTGATGTACTTTTTCGCTTTTCAATATAATTTTGCTCTTTCTGGGAATAATAAAGAGGCTTTCATCTGACTTTGTGGACCCATTATTTTGGAATATAAATGACAGGTTTGGGTGAAAGTGATATCAGAGGTAATATGGACGTGATATACTCTCGGTAAGTTTTAGCAGGACATATCTATTCAGAGGTTATATGGACATGATAGAATATGCTTCAGCTAAAATTTGTACACAAAACACTATCAGAGGTAATATGGACGTGATAGGTCTTGAAATCCCAAATTAGTTAAACATATATATTCAGAGGTTATATTGACATGATAGAATACGATCCAACTAGTTTTATTTTGGAAGTAGTTTTGTCAGAATGAGATCTTCGCCATACTCCACTCGAGCAAAGGAGGTTAAGCATAGTACCTCTTCAGGAATTTGCCATTGATAGGAGCCATCAATAAGTCTCCATTAGGCTTGGCTAACCTGTAAGTGCCGTTTGAGAACGTCATCTCGATCACATAAGGGCCTTCCCATTTGGGATGGAATTTACCCTTACTCCTGTGAGTAAGAATCATCGGCCTTCTCACAGCTAAAACCAGCTCGCCAACTTTGAACACTCTTTCCTTTCTTTTTGATTAAAAGATCTGGAAATGCGTGCCTGGTAGAACGCGATGCGCTGTTGAGCCTGAAGGCGTTTCTCGTCTAATCCTTCTAGCTCTTGAAGCCTTAACAGGTCATTCTTTTCTTGAGTCAACTCGTTAGCCACTGCTATCCTGAGTGACGGAATATGGACTTCGATGGGGAGAACTGCTTCGCTCCCGTAAACCAATGAGAATGGGGTACAACCTGTCGGTGCTCGTACAGTTGTGCGGTATGCCTAGAGACATTCTCCCAGCTTCTCATTCCAATCCCTCTTGTTCGAAGAGACGAACTTTTCAAGAGCTTGATGATGGTTTTGTTGAAAGCTTCCGCCAAACCATTAGCAGCAGGATTATATGCCATAGAGGCCACATTTTTTATCCAATTTTTATCGCAAAATCGATAAAACGCTTGGCTGATAAATTGAGGCCCATTTTCATGAATTATCCTCCGGGATATCCCAAGGCGATAAATGACATGATGCTTGATGAAGCTGATCACATTAGATGCCTTCACCTCAGCAAGAGGGATCGCCTCTGCCCATTTGGAGAAATAATCCGTGATGGCCAGTATGAATCGGTGACCTCTGGAAGAAGACGGGTGAATAGGACCAATGATATCCATAACCCATGCTTCGAAAGGCCAGGTTGCAACCGTAGGATGTAGATGTTCAGAAGGTTGATGGATAAAGTCTGTGTGGACCTGACAGGCTCTGCATTGTCTTTATACTTTATTGCATCTATGATCATAGTAGGCCAGTAATAGCCCATTCTCCTAATACGATCCTGTAGCTTAGGACCGGGTTGATGTTCTCCGCATATGTCATGACCCGTACCCGAAATTTGGGCATGAGTCGTGGGTACGTCCAGCCTACACCGCAGCATCGACGGTAGAACACTGTCTAGGTCTCAAACATATTATATATCCTGTCAATAGTCTCAACTCCATACGGAGGACAATGATAATATAATCTACAGTTCTATAAATATACTCAATCACAAGCTATATGAAAGTAATTGGCACGATGAGAAATGGAAATAAAGAGTTCTATCATAAGCCAAACACAAATAAGTACAACACAAGTACTGAGTCTAGATGTCCTCAAAAGTCACAAATAATAATACAACTCAATCTCAGCTAATATAATAATACAGGAAAAAGAGTAATCTAAGTGCAGGCAGGTAGGATCTCCTCTAGGATAGGCAACTCCTCTGGGAATACTGGAGTAAAATCTTTCTCTAGTCCTGGGCCATAATGGGTGGGGCAAAAGTTCTCCAGGTCCTCTGAAAATGTTATCCAGTCAGGATTGGAGCAAAGCACAAACATTAACAGCATTTTCATTTATGTTAACAAAAACTATAAACAGTGTAAGAAATACAAGATGAAATTAAATGCTGGAAATATAAAGTACTGGAGAATATGAAATAGGCAATAGAATATCTAGCAATGAACAATATACAGTGAATGCTAGAACAAGTGAATCTGAAATAAAGAATAAATATCTAGCTAAGTGTTTGAAATATCAGTTTATTATGTGATCGGCTTGGGACTAGATCAGGCTGGTTATATATGATTAGCTATGATTCTTGTAGGTCAGGCTAACCATATGGTTAGCTATAATGCACATAATGGTCAGGCTAATTATATATAACAGCTATGAAGCATGTAAATGGTCAGGCCGAACCCGACGTGAGATGTGGGGTGAGCTATGATGCTTGTAGAGTTTGGATATGATCACATAATCTACTAATAGTTCCCCATCCCCAGCTAGCATGATAGATTCCAATCACGACTCCTCATGACAGGGATCTAGGGTGCTAACTCGTGTATCCACAGTGTCGGAATCAAGTATGTAATACAACTAAATTTGTAGAAGTAATCAACAAAATGAAAACTGTCAGAGAATGTACTCGCCTGTGGTCCCGATGAATATGTGAGGATCGATGTCCAAAATGGAGTCACAAAGACCTAATTATGGAATATAAATGTCAGATACTGAATTTAAAGGAAATAACATGTTTAACTAATTTAATTATGAGGCCTTTAGGTCATACTAGAACTTCTGGTCAATACTAGTCAACTTGGTCTCATACTAGGCCAATTCCAAAAGATATAAGTATGCTAGGGTTTTCTAGCTAAAAAGATGTGTTGTATATAGCAAATAATATATATAATTATCTATCTTGTATGTTTACCTATGTTTTATAGTACCTTAACTATATCCTAACACTACCTGGACACATAAATACTTGATCCACTCATACCCAGCTACTGTACACTAAACCACACCCAAAATTAAGATACACTCATCCCAAACCCACAGAACTAAACCTGACTGTCATTGACTGCTCACACACAGGCCAATTCTGCACAGTTCCTGCTCTCTCACATACACAGGCAAGCCACACACACACACTCACTGGCCTCACACAAACATTCTCACATAGACACTGGTTGCTGATATATCTACACACTGTCTACTGGAGAATGAACCTGGGACACACAGGAAAACTCACACACTGGTTTACACACCTACAGTTCTACTGAGACACAGAACACTAAATAACCCACACTGCACACAGTCACAAGGTAATGGTTCCTGACTAAACTCCCTTACTGAACTAAGACACACACTCACTGAGACTTAGCTAGGCTCACACTCCCCAGGTACTGATACATATAGACACTCACTGCACTCACACTCCCCAGGTACTGATACATATAGACACTCTCTACACTCACACTGAGATACTGAACTCAGACCTACACCTACACACACACTCACTGTACAGGTTCACATAGACACTGATACACTGGCATTAGGTTCTCACTCACTGACACAGGTATATGCTATACATTAATACAAAGCCCTAACACACAGGCATTAATACACATGCACACACAGGTTACATTACTGAAATTGATTACTAAGGGATACACCTAACACTACAGAACTATACAAAGGAAACACTCTACACATACTACTAACATAGCTACACAACATACTGTTACACATAGTAATCACCTATACTCACACAGTCACACCCTTAGTTATTGGAATACCCACGGATACTCATAGTACCTACACTGATATTTGAATAAAAACCTGGGACACACAGGAAAACACTTACTGCAATATCTAATTGATACACACAGGTTCTGGATACACGGAATACACACAAAATTTACATAGATATACACTCACACACTCCCAAATTACTGCACACACATAGGTTCTCCTATACTGACCTACACAGTACTGAACAACTCCACCCGACTGCACAGTTTTCCCCCAACCACACTGCACAGAACAGTCCCAAAATACCCGACTGCATTGCACATATCAATTTATTCGACTCTACAGGGAAAAATCCAACACACAGCTAACAACTCCAGTAATTACATTATGTATATAGTTAGGTATGCAGAAATTAAATACGGAGATAGGCAATAGCCCTACTAAATATTTTAACAAACACAAAGAGTGCAGAAAAATGGTTTACTCAAGAACATCATGAATCCCCAATCAAAACCTAAGAACTGAGATCTAAACCCATACGTAGGAGAGGTAATTATTCCTACACGAGATCCCTAGGGTTTGGGTTCCAGAAATTAGGGGAAAACACCGGTAGGTCATCAAAAACACAAATCTCTCCTAGGTCTTCATGTAGGATCCCTAGAATTCGAAATCCATACAACAAAGGGGGTTCCTAATGGCCAACTACAACAGAAAACAGAAATTAAATGGATTAAAATTCGGGTTTTACCTATTGGGAGATGGTTTCCCAATGAAGGTTCTCCTTCTCCAAGTCTTCTTGACTCAAGCTCCTTATTTCCCCTTTGTTGGAGAAGAAAGGTGGGATTTTGGGGCTGGATTCCGAATTTGGGGGTGAGGGAAAGGTTTCAAATGGAGGCTAGGGTTTGGTTTCTTTCTTCATGAAGGAATGGTTGAGGGAGGCTCCCCTTTATAATATAGGCTAGGTTTAGGGTTCCTAATGCAAGGGTTAAGTTAATCCTCCATCTAAAGTCATAAAAAATTTAATTAACTAAGGTTTAGTCATCTCTAGGTTTTTAACTTCCTAATTCAAAATGTAAATTAGGGTTTAGTCATTAGGGTTAGACCTAATGAGTTTCTAGGATTTAACCTAAAACCAAACATCAAGAACACCTACTTAATATTTAATAAACTCATAATAATAATTAAATACATAATTAAATCAATTAGGGAAATTATAATAATGCCCTAATCTGGAAATATGGTAGTGACAAGTCTACCCTCCTAAAAAAATTTTGTCCTCGAAATTGGATCGAACTAGAACAAGAACGAAATCAGAAAAGGAATTATACCTCAAGTCTAGAAGAGATACGAGTATTGCTTGCGCATTTTGTCCTCCCTCTCCCAGGTTGACTCCCCTGGAGAGTGATGTCTCCATGCAACACGAACCAAAGGAATAGTCTGGTTCCGTAATACCTTCTCTCTGCGATCCAAGATCTCTACGGGCTGCTCAGGGTAGCTGAGAGTCGGACCAACCTCGATCTCCGAGTGATCAAGTACGTGACTAGGGTCTGCCACGTACCGCCTCAGCTGTAACACGTGAAACACATCATGCACTCCCTCTAGTGCAGGTGGCAAGTCTAGTCTATACGCCACTGCACCTACCCTCGCAAGAATACCGAAGGGTCCGATGTAGCGTGGGCTAAGCTTCCCGCCTCCATCAAAACGAATCGTGCCACGCGTCGGAGAAATCCGTAGGAATACTAGATCGCCAACCTAAAACAAAATAGTCTCAACACGCAGTCTAAATAAACAAACACAAGACAAAAAAATAATAATCTATACCTGAAACTCAAGGGGTCTACGGTGGCTGTCGGTCCAATGCCGCTGTCTGTCCTGCGTCATTCGCAGTCTGTCTCTGATGAGTTTCACCTTTTCTACTGCATCCATGACCATTTCTGGTCCTATCAAGGCTCTCTCTCCAACGTCGTCCCAAGATAACGGTGTATGACACCTCCGTCCATAAAGAGCCTCAAATGGTGACATCTCGATGCTGGCCTGGTAGCTGTTGTTGTAAGCAAACTCTACCAGGTGCAGATGATCCTCCCAAGAACCTCCGAGATCTAAAACGCAAGTGCATAGCATATCCTCGAGAGTCTGAATAGTCCTTTCAGACTGTCCGTCTGTTTGGGGGTGGTATGAGGTACTGAACTTGAGCTGAGTGCCCAAGCTAGCCTGCAGACTCCTCCAGAAGTGGGAAGTGAAACGACTATCCCGATCCGAGACGATGCTCACAGGAACTCCATGAAGCCTAACGATCTGTCGCACATACATCTCTGCTAGCCTCTCTGTCGACGTGCCCACCTTGAAAGGTAAGAAGTGGGCTGATTTGGTCAACCTGTCCACGATGACCCAAATTGCATCCTTCCCTCCTGGAGAACGCGGAAGCCCTAAAATAAAATCCATGGTCACGTGCTCCCACATCCACTCTGGGATAGGTAAAGGTTGAAGCAATCCACCTGGCCTCTGCCGGTCCGCCTTTACCTGCTGGCACACTAGATACCGGGATACGAAGCGTGCTACCTCGCGCTTCATTCCATACCACCATACGTGCTCCCTCAAGTCTCGATACATCTTGTTGGCACCGGGATGCATCGAGTACTGAGAGCGGTGTGCCTCCTGCAAAACCTTCTCGCGCAACTCTCCGCTCGGCACACACATCCTCGTGCCGTGCCGTAAAGAACCATCATCTGCGATAGTAAAGTCGTCCGACAATCCTGCCCGAACCTATGCCCTGATACTCCTCAGAGCCTCATCATCATACTGCGTAGCTCTGATCCTGTCCATCAACTCGGACTGTATCTGCAATCCCCACATCTGAATCTCAATACCGGGAACTAACACCTTAACCTCCAAGCTTTCCAGATCAGCCAACAAATGTCTATCTGTCGTCAAGTACATAGTCATCGGATACCTGCTCAAGGCATCAACGACTACGTTGGCCTTCCCTGGGTGGTACTGTAATGAGATGTCAAAGTCCTTCATCAACTCCAACCACCTCCTCTACCTCATGTTCAGCTCCTTCTGTGTGAACATATACTTCAAGCTCTTATGGTCTGTGAAGATCTCCACACGCTCTCCGTACAGGTAATGTTTCCACAGCTTTAGAGCGAAGATAACCGTTGCCAACTCCAAATCGTGGGTGGGGTAGTTCTTTTCATGAGGGCGTAACTGCCTGGAAGCATAGGCAATTACCTTCCCGTGCTGCTGAAGAACACATCCCAGACCCTTCCCTGAAGCATCACTATAGATGGTGAATCCACCTGTCCCCGCTGGCAACGTCAAAACTGGAGGTGTCTTCAATCTCTTCTTTAGCTCATCAAATGCGGCCTGGCAATCCTCTGTCCAGATAAACTCCACATCCTTCCTAGTCAGCCTGGTCATTGGCGCTGCAATCCTGGAGAAGTCTTGTACAAACCTCCTGTAGTATCCTACTAGCCCGAGAAAACTCCTGATCTCAGCTACCGAACTGGGAGTAGCCCACGACTCTACTGCCTCGATCTTCTGTGGGTTAACCGAGATTCCGTCACCCGACACCACATGCCCAAGAAATTCAACCTTGTCAAGGAAGAATTCACACTTTGAGAGTTTCCCGTACAGCTCCTCCCTCTTGAGAGTCTCTAAGACCAACCTCAGGTGCTCTTCGTGCTCCTCCAGGGTCTTGGAATACACAAGAATATCGTCGATGAATACCACCACGAACTTGTCAAGGTACTAGTGGAACACCTTGTTCATGAATACTGCCGGTGCATTGGTTAAACTAAATGGCATTACCATGAACTCAAACTGGCCGTATTTGGTCCGAAAGGCTGTCTTCGGCGTGTCTTCTCTCTTCACCTTCACCTGGTGATAGCCTGACCTCAAATCTATCTTCGAAAACACCTTCGCCCCGCTCAACTGATCAAAAAGATCATATATCCTCGGCAGCGGGTATTTGTTCTTGATAGTGAGGTTGTTCAAAGCTCTATAATCAATGCACATGTGCACCGTGTTGTCCTTCTACGGTACGTAAAATACCGAAGCTCCCCATGGTGATGAACTGGATTTGATGAAGCCTTTGTCCTGCAGCTCCTCAACTTGCTTCTTTAGTTCTGCCAGCTCGCTGTTGTTGACTCTATAGACATGTTGTGAAATGGGCTCCGCTTCTGGCACAAAGTCTATAAAGAATTCAATATCTCTGTCTGTCGGCAAGCCTGGCAACTCCTCTGGAAATACATCCAGGAACTCCGCTATCAGAGGATGTGGCAACTCCTCTTCTTTCGCCCTGGCTCCGGAAAATGTGCTCCTGCTCTATTCCGCTGCTCCTCTGGCGACCTCAAACTCTGGCTCTCCTGGTGGTCTAAATAATATTCTGCCTCTATAATAATCTATAGTAGCATGATGCCTACTCAACCAGTCCATTTTGAGTACAATATCGTACCCCGGAAGTGGCATGACGAGTAAGCACACGCTCAACTCTCGGCCTCCTACTGACACCCTTCGGTCCTTGCAATAATCACGGACTAGGATAATACCTCCACCAGTCATGATCTTGCAAGTCCTAGCTAATGGTTCTATCTCTAAATGATGTCGAAGTGCATAAGATACAGACACAAAACTGTGGGAAGCGCCAGAGACGAATAAGGTAAATGAGGGAATACAATCGAGAAGAACTGAACATGTAATCAAGTCCCCTGCTGGCTCGATCTTCTTGTCTGCCATGGCGTACGCTCGCCCCTGGGGTGCACCTCTCTACTGCTGGTGCTGAGCAACCTCTGATGTTGCGGTGGAAGTGGTCCCCTCTGTTGTTGGCCTCCTGGTACGGCAGGTACCCTATCTGGTCCTCTCTGGGCGGTTGCTCCACCCTGACCTGGACGAGTCTGGATGGTAGGGCAATCCCTCAGCTGATGTGTCGTCGATCCGCAGGACAAACATGTGCCCAACCTCTTCCTGTAGATCTCTCTGGTGTGTCCTGCCTTCCCGTAGTACGCACACTGGATGGCGGGCTGAGTCTGCCTCTACTGCTGATGCTGGACCTGTCCTCAGGCTGGTGCCTGGTGCTGCTGCTGATAGGGCCTCTGCTGCTACTGATAGTGTGGATGCTTGCCCGGTCCTGTACTACTGTTTGCTCCTGCTGAAACATCACGTCCCCTCTTGGGCCTGAGGTCCAAGTCGTCCTCGGCTATCTGGGCATCCATCAATATGCCCTCGAAGGTAGCGGTGCGACGTCCCAACGTGCGAGACTTGATCTCCATTGCCAGCCCCTTTCTGAACTTCCGGGCCCTGTCTCCTGGATCTCTAATCATCGACGGTGCGAAGCGGCTCAGGCGGCAAAACTTCGCGGCATACTCATCGACGGACGAGCTCCCCTAAACTAAGTCATGGAACTGACTCTCCAAGGCTCTGAGGGAAACATCGGGAAAGAACTTCTCCTTGAAGAGCTCCCTGAAAGCCTCCCAAGTGAGTCCCCCTTCAAAGAGTCTAGGCTCCGTGCGAAACCACATCAGGGCGATATCGAACATCTGGCTGCCGGCGGCCTCGATCTGAAGGGCCTCCGGAAGCTGCGCCAAGCACAAGTTCCTCTCGATGTTCTCTAGCCAATAATTAGCGTAGAGTATCCCTTCGGTCCCTTTGAACTCCCGAGGCATCATCCTCTTGAAGTCCACAATGGTGCCCGGCCTTTGGTGGTACTGACCAGGATGCTGCTGCTGCTGGAAGACTCTCTCCACAGCCTGGAGAGCTACCTAATGAGCATTCTCCATGCTCATCCTCATCATCTCGGTCTGGGCTTGGTGTGCCTCAGCCTGCACCCTCTGGGCCTCTGCCGACGTCCTCTAGGCATCGACCATGCCCTGAATCAATGCGAACTTATGTGCCCCATCGACGGGCATACCTCCTGGATACTGAGTCGGTGGTGGTGGTGGTAGAGGCTCCGTCGTAGCTATGGGAACCCTCTGAACAGGTGGGGGAGGACCCCCGAATAGTGCAGACACCCCCACATGCACGAAAGATGTAGGAGATGCTGCGGATGTCTGTCCGGCAGGGCGAGAGGTGGCAGACCTCCCTGACACTGCTGCTGCGAGTCTCAGGGACCTGGTCCTTGGCGGCATCCTGAAGACAGATCAAAAGATTTAATTAAGGCAATAGACACGATATCATCAAGGAAGGACAGTAAAATTTCTAAAGGAAATAATCATTAAGAGTAGTATTATAAGAATCAGAAATTTCCTAATTGTGATTGAGCATATTCTTGACCTAATTCCTATTTCCTAAAACAGGCTCATGGCAATACTCTAAGCGAGCACTACTACGATATCGCTCTAAATACGAATCTAGACCTGCATGGTCCACCACTAAAAATGCGTCACAACCCGCACCCAAAATTTGGGCATGAGTCGTGGGTACGTCCAGCCTACACCGCAGCATCGGCGGTAGAACGCTGCCTAGGTCTCAAACATAATATATATCCTGTCAAGAGTCTCAACTCCGTACGGAGGACAATGATAATATAATCCACAGTTCTATAAATATACTCAATCACAAGCTATATGAAACTAATTGGCACGATGAGAAATGGAAATAAAGAGTTCTATCATAAGCCAAACATAAATAAGTACAACACAAGTCCTGAGTCTAGATGTCCTCAAAAGTCATAAATAATAATACAACTCAATCTCAGCTAATACAATAATATAGAAAATAGAGTAATCTAAGTGCAGGCAGGTAGGATCTCCTCTAGGATAGGCAACTCCTCTGGGAATACTGGAGTGAAATCTTCCTCTAGTCCTGGGCCGTAATGGGTGGGGCAAAAGTTCTCCAGGTCCTCTGAAAATGTTATCCAGTCAGGATTGGAGCGAAGCACAAACACTAACAGCAGTTTTATTTATGTTGACAAAAACTATAAACAGTGTAAGAAATACAAGATGAGAATAAATGATGGAAATGTAAAGTACTGGAGAATATAAAATAGGCAATAGAATATCTAGCAATGAACAACATACAGTGAATGCTAGAACAAGTGAATCAGAAATAAAGAATAAACATCTAGCTAAGTGTTTGAAATATCAGTTTAATATGTAATCGGCTTGGGACTAGATCAGGCTGGTTATATATAATTAGCTATGATTCTTGTAGGTCAGGCTAACCATATGGTTAGCTATGATGCATGTAATGGTCAGGCTAATCATATATAACAGTTATAAAGCATGTAAATGGTCAGGCCGCACCCGACGTGAGATGTGGGGTGAGCTATGATGCTTTTAGAGTTTGGATATGATCACATAATCTACTAATAGTTCCTCATCCCCAGCTAACACGATGGATTCCAATCATGACTCCTCATGACAGGGATCTAGGGTGCTAACTCGTGTATCAACAGTGTCGAAATCAAGTATATAATACAACTAAATTTATAGAAGTAATCAACAAAACGAAAACTGTCAGAGAATGTACTCGCCTGTGGTCCCGATGAATATGTGAGGATCGATGTCCAAAATGGAGTCACAAAGACCTAATTGTGGAATATAAATGTCAGATACTGAATTTAAAGGAAATAACATGTTTAACTAATTTAATTATGAGGCCTCTAGGTCATAATAGAACTTCTGGTCAATACTAGTCAACTTGGTCTCATACTAGGCCAATTCCAAAAGATATAAGTATGCTAGGGTTTTTTAGCTAAAAATATGTGTTGTATATACCAAATAATATATATAATTATCTATCTTGTATGTTTACCTATGTTTCATAGTACCTTAACTATATCCTAACACTACCTGGACACATAAACACTTGAGCCACTCATACCCCGCTACTGTACACTAAACCACACCCAAAATTAAGATACACTCATCCCAAACCCACAGAACTAAACCTGACTGTCATTGACTGCTCACACACAGGCCAATTCTGTACAGTTCCTGCTCACTCACACACACAGGCAAGCCACACACACATACTCACTAGCCTCATACAAACATTCTCACATAGACACTGGTTGCTGATATATCTACACACTGTCTACTGGAGAATGAACCTGGGACACACAGGAAAACTCACACACTGGTTTACACACCTGCAGTTCTACTGAGACACAGAACACTAAATAACCCACACTGCACACAGTCATAAGGTAATGGTTCCTGACTAAACTCCCTTACTGAACTAAGACACACACTCACTGAGACTTAGCTAGGCTCACACTCCCCAGGTACTGATACATATAGACACTCACTGCACTCACACTCCCCAGGTACTGATATATATAGACACTCACTGCACTCACACTAAGACACTGAACTCAGACCTACACCTACACACACACTCACTGTACAGGTTCACATAGACACTGATACACTGGCATTAGGTTCTCACTCACTGACACAGGTATATGCTACACATTAATACAAATCACTGCACACACATAGGTTCTCCTATACTGACCTACACAGTACTGAACAACTCCACCCGACTGTACAATTTTCCCCCAAGCACACTGCACAGAACAGTCCCAAAACACCCGACTGTATTGCACATCTCAATTCATTCGACTGTACAGGGAAAAATCCAATACATAGCTAACAACTCCAGTAATTACATTATGTATATAGTTAGGTATGCAAAAATTAAATACGGAGATAGGCAATAGCCCTACTAAACATTTTAACAAACACAAAGAGTGCAGAAAAATGGTTTACTCAAGAACATCATGAATCCCCAATCAAAACCTAAGAACTGAGATCTAAACCCATACGCAAGAGAGGTAATTGTGCCTACACGAGATCCCTAGGGTTTGGGTTCCAGAAATTAGGGGAAAATACCCGTAGGTCATCAAAAACACAAATCTCCCCTAGGTCTTCATGTAGGATCCCTAGAATTCGAAATCCATACAGTAAGGGGGGTTCCTAATGGCCAACTACAACAGAAAACAGAAATTAAATGGATTAAAATTCGGGTTTTACCTATTGGGAGATGGTTTCCCAATGAAGGTTCTCCTTCTCCAAGTCTTCTTGACTCAAGCTCCTTGTTTTCCCTTTGTTGGAGGAGGAAGGTGGGATTTTGGGGCTGGATTCCGAATTTGGGGGTGAGGGAAAGGTTTCAAATGGAGGCTAGGGTTTGGTTTCTTTCTTCATGAAGGAATGGTTGAGGGAGGCTCCCCTTTATAAAATAGGCTAGGTTTATGGTTCCTAATGCAAGGGTTAAGTTAATCCTCCATCTAAAGTCATGAATAATTTAATTAACTAAGGTTTAGTCATCTCTAGGTTTTTAACTTCCTAATTCAAAATGTAAATTAGGGTTTAGTCATTAGGGTTAGACCTAATGAGTTTCTTGGGTTTAACCTAAAACCAAACATCAAGAACACCTACTTAATATTTAATAAACTCATAATAATAATTAAATACATAATTAAATCAATTAGGGAAATTACACTAATGCCCTAATATGGAAATGTTGTAGTGACAGCATACGCCGTCGTAAGCTTCACGGATAATCCGCTGTACCTCGTCATCGGAGAGATATCTCAATAGCAGTCCATCGTAGGTCCGGCGATATAGACACTGTGAAGATGCATCAAAATATAAGCGTAATGATCGTCTTTTGACGGATATTGCTTCTTTAGGGTCCTCCGGCAAGATTCTGTATGCCACGAAATCTATAAAGGGACTTCTCCAGTCTCTCTTGGGAGGATCGGTGTTCACAGCATAGTTGCGTTCTATGTGAAAGTTATTTTTCATACGGAATAAATTCCTGTTAAGAAGGATCACCGAATTCTGCCTCCTTATAGGAATAGCTAAATCTGCAGCTAGACTGGCTAGGGCATCAGCTTCCAGATTCTGAGATCGAGGTACATGTTCTAGGAAGAATCCTTTGAATGTCATGGCTATCTCAACTACTGCCTGGTGATAGGGGATGAGGTCTGGATTTCGGACTTCATATATTCCTCTGACTTGATTGACGATCAGCAGAGAATCACCGAAAGCTTCTAGAGATTCGACGTCCAATTCTTTAGCGACTTGGAGCCCGATTAGTAGAGCGTTATACTCTGCCACATTGTTGGAACATGGCTCGCTAAGAGAATATGCTCGATAGATGACGAGTTTATCAGGAGTAACCAGGACAATTCCTACTCCCGAAATCACGTTTCCCCTGGGACCAGTCCTGGAGGCACCATCGAAGAATAGTTGCCATGCATCACTTTCCATTGCGGAATTACATTCTGCAACTTCGTTGGAAATATCCTCGTACAGTTTGAAGGTCTCCGGGATCGGATGAGCAGCTAGGAAATCAGCCAATGCTTGGCCTTTGATGGACTTCTGAGGGACGTACACCACGTCATACGGTGTTAATAACATCGCCCAAGTCGTGAGTTGGGAATTAAGAACACTTGGCTTGTTCATTAGTACCCGAAGAGGATTGATCCTGGAGATAATGTGGATGGTTTGGCCTGTGACATAGTGTCGCATTTTCTGGATAGCGAACATCAGAGCCAAGCATTCTTTTTCTACTGGATTGTACCGGTGTTCGGCTTCGACCATCATCCTGCTGAGGTAGTAGATAGCCTATTCATGACCCATATCGTTCTTCTGTGCGAGAAGAGCTCCCAGAGAATGATCCATCGTTCGAACGTAAAACAAGAATGGTCTTCCTATAACGAGAGGCACCAGAACTGGCGGACTAGTGAGGTAGCGTTTGATATTATTAAATGCTTGCTGACTGGCTTCGTCCCATACGAAGGATACACCTTTCTTTATGAGACGAGAAAAAGGTTGACATCTCCCAGAGAGGTTGGATATAAATCTCCGGATATAAGCCAGACGACCTTGAAATCCCCTGAGTTCTCTAAGATTATGGGACGGTCGCATTTCTAAGATGGCCTTGACTTTATCAGGGTCCACTTGAATGCCTTTGGCGGTAATGACAAATCCCAGGAATTTGCCACTAGATACACCCAGAAAGGACTTTGTAGGATTCATTTTAAGTTGATGTTGGCGCATCAACTCAAATACTGTCTTCAAGTCTTGGATGTGATTATCCTTGAGGCGGCTTTTGACAGCTACGTCATCTACGTAACATTCCACTGTCTTGCGTAAATGCTCATAGAATATGTTACTCATAGCCCGTTGGTACGTAGCCTCGGCATTCTTCAGTCCGAAGGGCAGGACCGTATAGCAATATACCCCCAATGGTGTCTAGAAGGCAGTATGCTTCTCATCTTCAGGATGCATCTTGATTTTATTATATTCTGAAAATCCGTCCATGAAAGACATACGTTCAAAACTGCATGTATTGTCAATCATGACGTCTGTGATGGGAAGAGGAAACTCATCCTTGGGGCAGGCTGCATTCAGATCTCGATAATCGATGCAGACACGTACTTTTCTATTTTTCTTCATGACCGGGACAACATTGGCGACCCAATCGGAATGTTGTTCTTCCCGGATGAAACTGCAGGCTATCAACTTCTTGATTTCTGCTTCAATGGCGTCCATCATATCCGGGTGGAACCGGCGTTGGTGCTGCTTCACAGGCTTCGAATCGTGCAATATATTGAGTTTATGAGTAGCCACCTTTGGATCAAGACCTGGCATGTCCTCATAATTCCAAACAAAGATGTCGATATATTCTTTTATCAGCTGGATAACTTCTTCCCTTTCTTCTTCGGAAAGATTGTTACTGATAAATATCAGCTTTGGCGAAAGTTCATCCCCAACGTCAATCTAGATAACTTTATCTTCAGTGGGAGGTTCTCTCAGCTCGAAGCAGAATTCCCATTGTATATCCATTTATTGAGCCCAAGCGTCATTCTCAAACAGTTCAGATTCTTGATCGTCTGCTTCGAAGGAATCTGTCACTATCGTATTTACTGATAATGTTTGTTCGAGAGCATGAGATGAGTCAGAGGGCGACGAACCGTTTTGAACAGGACAAAAGATATCCTCGTTTGACTCAGAAGCTGCAAGGGAGGTGGTATACCCTAACCCGAAACTGGTTCGTTGATAGTAGGGATCGCCGTACAGTGGCATTCGTTTGCCTTTCCCATAGTTGAGACCTAGTTCCAGCTTCAAGTCATAACCCATACTTTGCTTGATCTTTAAAGCTTGTGGGCTGTATCTGTGAACTTGTATTTTACTAGCATCGTTATCGAAAGAATCTTCTTGTACGGTCGGTTCATTGCACATGAGGTCGAAGACTATTGAACGCTGACTGCTGCAAGTAGGCGGGACAATGAAGATAGAATCCTCATGTGGTCCATATGTCGTGGTGACATTGGATGATGATGCTACTTCCCACACATACGGATGATACGAATCTATAGCTTTCAAGAATTTTTGTGCTATAGGTTCTATATCGTCATGGGGAGAGGATTCCCGATTCGGAATTTGAGCGTCAATATACTGGAAAAGAGGATCTTTATTATCATCAGAAACCACGTTCCCGGTTGCATTTACATCAATCGACTGCCTGTTGCACCGAAGGTTGATGACCAAGGGTGGAGGTTTCTGGTTCAAAGTGATCACTAGAGGATCACCTCCTTTTCCTAACCTATTTTTGTTCAGGTGGATAGCCATAGGCTCCATGGCTTTTGGACGAGTAGTCCGCCCTTTCACCTTGATTGACAGAGGTTGTTCGGCAGAGGGTTCTTCTGACTCCCGGTGGAATTCCTTCTCTGCTTCGCCTGACACCTCTTCCATGTAGTCTTGAGAGTACAACACGGCATCAGAGTAGTAGGATTCTACTCCTTTAAACGGGTTCAGGTCAGCAAACTCCGTTTGTACTATTTTTTGGGCATCTACATATTTAAAGTATTGATGTAGAGTCGAAGGAATGATGTTGTGGTCGTGGATCCAAGGTCTACCCAGCAGAATATTGTAGGACACCTCTGAATCAATAACGTAACACGTAGCCACTGATCTGAGGTCGCCAATCTGGTTCCTCAGGCAAATTTTCCCCAATGGCTTACTTTTCCTGGCGTTGAAACCCACGATTGTAGTGGTGGTGTATGCCAATTCGCTGTTAGGAATCCTCAGCGGTCTGAGCAGACTATGAGGAATGATGTTGATCGATGATCCCGGATCTATGTGAATCCGGTCGACCTCCATGGAACCGACGTACCCGGTGTAATAGAGGGGTCTATCATGCCTGTTATGCTTTAACAGCATGTCATCTTGAGTGAAAGTGATATTCGGTACCACCTCCATCACACTGTGGCATTGAGGACATGCCATGGGTTCTTCGTCAGGGGACTTGAGCTGGGTCAAGTATGCATCCGCCTACATTAATGCTTCACTCAGGGCTTGACGAGTGTCTTGAGAGAGCCTGAGTAGTTCGAAGATGGAAAACCTGATTGGTGTATTAGCCAATTGGGCCAGGATGTCGAAGTTGTATGGCTTCTCTAAACCTTTGTTTTGAATGTTCTTCAAAGGTTTATCGAAACGCACTTCTTTTTGCTTCCCTTTGTCCGCCGAAGTTGATCTCGAAGGACCGGCCTCTGGTATGGCGGATTCTGGTTCCGAAGGCTTGGCAGCTGAAGCGTCTGCCGGTGCATCTTCTTGACTTGCTCCATAGTCCTTGAGTTAAGCTTTCCCTGAACGGGTTCCAGTAGCCAAGACCTCGTCTTCTGATGCCGAGTGTACCGTAACCGTGTAACATGGTTTACGCTTCGAGTTCTTCTTAGACTTAGCCTTATCAGCTTGAGTCTCTTTCTCGATCTTTGACACCAGATCTGGATGAACCCACATGATCTCGCCCTGCTGGGTAGTTAGGGGTAGCAGGTCAAGATTTTGACCCCTAGCTGGAGGGATGTTAACGATGTTCATCGTTGTCCGGGAAATATGTGTAACACCGTCCGGGACTTCTTGGGGAGGCAGATTGCCAAATTACAGAGAGATCATGTTGGCTGTGACCGTCTTCTCGCTGTTGCGCAGAGTGATGACCTTAGCATCGATCCGCTCCTGGATCTTCCTCTTCAGTACATAACACGCTTTTGTAGGGTGGTGTATGTATCTATGGAAGATGCAGTACTTGGGGTTGTTAGTACTGCCGACTTCATTAGGCCGCTTCTCCTTAGGAAGGGTAATCTTGCCTCTTTTGACGAGACACTCGAATATGCTCGGAATATCATCGTCGTCGAAAGAGTATACTTCAATGGGCCTGGAAGTCCCAGGTTTCGTCTGTGTGGTTGCCGCAGTCTTTTGCCTGGACGTATTGATTGCCAGAGCTTCTTTTCCTTTGGAACCATGAGGATGGTCGTTGTTGGGGGATGAACTCTTACCTCTATCGGAGGCAGAGATCATGATGCCATTATCACGCGCCTTCCTACTGTTGTCCTCGGCGGCTACCGCTGAGATGATGAACGAGGGCCAATCATAGAACTGATATGGTCCTGTGAACACCGAGATTACGGGAAGAAGGTTCTTCCTGGAAATGTACACCAATGCCGAGTCTGGAACTCCGGGGGGCATTTGTAAAGTGGCTTAACGAAAACGTTCGATAAAGGTACGAACGTTCTCTTTTTTCTTCTGCTTCACTTCGATGAGAGAGGACATAGACATGTCCATCCCTCCCTCATAGAATTGTGCGAAGAATAAAGCTTTAAAGTCTTCAAAGGAAGTAATACAGTTGTCCGCCAGGCTACGGTACCACTGATAGACCACTCCCGAGAGACAGCCATTGAACACCCGAGTGAGGAGGGCGTTATTCCCTTGTAATAACACCGTCATCATACTGAAGTAGTTCATGTACTGACTCGGTGATATTTTTCCCTCGAACAAAGCCATAGTCTGTGGTTTGTATTTAAGAGGAAAAGGGTCCTCTTCCCAGATAGCCGGGTAAGGCTGGTTGATTCCCAATTTCTTGAGCTGATCTTTGTGCTTCAGGGCATCAAATTGGGCTTTCAACTCCCGTACTGCCTGCATCAGATTTTCAGCCGGTAGCGGGACCACGGAGTAGTGGGGAATCGGTTGCATCGCGACTCCAACGGGAGGTAATACGTTCTCTGAGTGAGGAAGCGAAGGAACTGCTGACTCCTGATCTAGAGCAGGCTCTTGGATCGCGTTGGATGGTGGTAAGTCCATCCCCACACGTATCTGAGTTGGAGAGACCGATGCTTGAGCCATAGTAGCTATGTGTTGAGTCAGCATTATCTGGTGCATGTTCTCCATCATGGATTGCATCTCTTTCAGGGATGTCTCCAGTATAGTGATGCGTTGCTCAGCGCTCCCAGACGGGGAAGCTTCCTCGCATTTATCTCCAATGGCATAAACTCCCATCTCCCTGGGTGTCATTGAAGGATTAGTATAGGTCTCTGTAGAAGTTGACTCTATACTTTCAGTATCTGATTCGGGAGACTAGCGACCCCCAGCATCAAAATTAGAAGAGTACGAAGCCGGTCGTCGTGAGCTCGAACGAGTATTTCGGAATACCCCAGCTTCAGTGTTCCTAAGGAGCTTGTTGAATCTCCTTCGGCTCAGAGTTCTAGAGGGATAACATCTTGAGCTCGATCTTCCTCTAGGTATGTGTGAAGTCATGTTCACTGATGCATGTGTGGGCTCTTCTTCCTGGAAAGACGAAGAGTAGCTCAACCGGTCGAAAACTGACCGTTTTGCTTCAAAACAGCAATAATTAACTACAATCCTATGACTATTACAACAGTGCTCGCTAGGAGGCGTAATAGACAAGCTGGAAGATCCCCTATCCTTGCATTTCTGGATCAGATACTCACGCAGGTCAAGAGGAGTTACAGAAGAAGAAGATGGCTTGTTCCTTCTGTTCACATCAGTGGGCATGCGGATATTGGAAACTATAGTTTTACCTGTGCCACCCGTATACAACAGGTTGGCCATCTGGGTAGCGGATAATCTCCGAGGAGGGTGTCTTTCCGCAAATTGAGCCTTCTTTACGCTGAGGGGATTCCCCTGGCATAATTTGGAGCTCTGCTCAGGTTGGCGTGAAGCTGAGGATGTCCTCAGTCGGCCGTCAGCCTCTCGCGTAATCCGGATGGCGGGCAAATTCTTCCCTTGCTGGCGTAAAGGCCGAGAAGTTGAGCAGTCCGCCGCTTGCTTTTCCTTGCGTATATTGCAGGGATCATCTGCTTTTCCACAGAGGGCAGATGCATTTTTAGGCACAGAGCGTGTTTGGAATTTCTGATTTGGCGCTAAGGCATTGTCAGAAATTCTGTCTGCCACGTCATTGACGGGAGACTGGATTTTACGCGCAGAGCGCGGAGTATACTTCTGGACTAGAGCTGAGGCATTGCCAGATGTTTTGTCTATTCCGTCAGTGACGGGAGACTGAATTTTACGCGCAAGGTGCGGAGGGAGCGATGCGACAACCTCGTTGGTCGGAGAGATCAGAGAGTCGGCAGGAATTGTAGGGGATGTCTTGGGCATCCAGACCTTACGCAGCTTCATATTGTCTTGGACAGAGAGAGAGTGAGAGCTACCCCCTGTTCGAAGCATATCTTCGTAGGCAAACTGGTCGAACTGGACGACCAGGGTCTTCTTCACGGGTCCCACGGATACCGCATCGTATTGAGCAATTGCTTCCTCATCAGAAGAGAAAGATTTCCCCAGCAGAGTCGCCATCTTGTATTTGATAATAAACGAAAGAAATAGAAACGAGGTTTATACGAAACCCGCTCTTTGGTTTACAAAAAAGATTGTACAATTAATCCTATACGAGGATGTCGAGTATAATTTTTTAATCTGGGTAAATATTGCTATAGGAGTCTGATCTTCAGTCGATCACTTTGTCCCTTGGACCACACGATGATGAAGAAGTGCCGTAGAAGACAGAAAGCAGCTTCGAAGGTTGCTGAAGAGAGTGGATGCTTGATGCCAAAGTCGTCGATCACTACTCTTTGCCTGAGCTCTGGATTCTTCTCTCTCAAAGACTCTTTGACTCTCATTTCCTTGACCTTCAGTTTTTCGACCTCGGTTCTGATACTGGATTTTTTGACCTTTCTTCGACCTTCTTTTTTTTGACCCTAGACCTCTGTCAATAGAGGTCTCTATTTATAGAGTTTTAGTGACAGTGACCACTCAGTCGACGTAGAAACTGAGTAGTGGAAAGTACATTACCCTTTTACACGATGGTTACAATAACCATTGCCTGCGTATAGATAACCTTTTGAATGAGCGTGTGACGCGTGTCCCTTGGAGAGACAATGCGTATAACTTCTGCGAAGATCACGGCGTAAAAGCCACGTAGGTAGTTGTCCCTCGCGTAGAAAAGGTTGGCCTAGAAGCCAATAACTATCACTATGGCGTAGAAGCCAAAGAGTTATCAAACCGACATAGAGGCCGAGCAGGCGTAGAAGCCGAGTGGGCGTAGAAGATAGCTGATCCTCCTCCCCTGACTGAGGCCTTGAGCAAATTCTGGACCGAATAGCCTTAATACGCATCAATGCAAATGTGGCCTGAGTTGGCGTATTCCAAGGAGATAGCGTACAACGTGCTCACATAGCTGAGAATAGCCCGATGGCGTAATGTGCCAAAGTGATGATGCGGACGTTTTAGCCAAAATTACGGCTTTTGGGGATATAATCAAATCTCTTGCATTAAATGCAGAGATCTGCCATCATCCTGCGCATTAAATGCAGAGGCGTGTCTTGAAGATCTGCCACCATTCTACGCATTAAATGCAGAGATGTGCCTCGAGCTTTGTACGAAGAGCAGTTTTTGACGTGGCAGTCTGTTTGTCTTCTGCGGAGCTTAAGAAGCTCACGTCTGCCTGTGTAAAACAACAGCTTCAGTAGCAGCATTAGCAGTAGCAAGAGTAGCAAGAACAAGGGCAGCAACTACAGCATCTGGGTGGGGGGTGGGGGGGTGGGGAATGCACAAGTGTAGCTAGAGTGAGTTAGTTTTATTGTTAGACTAGTTAGTTATATATATGTACATATTGATTACTAGTTTTATATATATATATATATATATATATATATATATATATATATATATATATATATATATATATATAATGTAGATGAATACAAGTTAGCATTGAATAGTGGTATTTCTAGATTACCTTGAGATAACCAAGGTAATGAGAGTGAGGTATCATGGGTACGGGTATTGGATATCAAGGGGTATGTTATTATAGTAGTTTAATATAGTATTGTCTTAAGTTTAATACATATTAATGTATAGTGAGGTGTATGGGTATTAGTTATATATAAGATATTGAATTACCTTGAGATACCAAGGTAATGTCAAGGTATTGGATTTTATCCAAGGTATTGGATTTGAATATCAAGATGGGTGTGTAGTGGTGTGATACCGCATTGGTTCAAAGCCAATGTATTCACTTAGCATTAGTTTAGTTAGAAATATTATAAATTGTTGATTGTATATACATATTATAATATTTTCCTATCTAATAATTGCGTATCTTAGGATATGGTATCTTGTTGGTTTTCTAGTATCCTAGTATAGCTAGTATGACCTAGTTACATAGTGCATGGACCCAATATCCTAGCGATAGACTCGTATAACCTAAAAATAGCTAATTTGACCTAGAGTTGACCTAGTTTGACTATTTTCACTTAGAAATAGCTTTATGATCTAGAAGTTGACTTATTTAACTCATTTTTATTCCAAAATCTTTTATTGATATAATATTCCATATTTAGGTCTTTGAGGCACTGTACCGGACATCTTTGATACTGTTCACCAGATTTCAGGTGAGTACATTCTTTGATTATTTTTTATTCATGATATCCTCTATGTCTCTTGTATCAAGTGTAGATATCCTTGATTTTTTGACACGATGGTTACACGGATTGGTATATCCGGATCTCATCATGAGATGTTATTCCTTGGTATTTATGGTGTATCTTGTGCAAGCCTTATTTTCTTGTTCTTCTTGTACAAATACAGACATTGGTTCATGAGAAGAGTAGCGTCCTTCTTGTGGAAACCTGTGTTATAATGTACCATGGTTGGATCCACTATATCAGTCGGGGGCGAGGAGTATTTAGTGTAGATATGTGATCATACCCTCCTTGTGCATGTCTTGTTCGTTATGAGTGTTGATCATACACCGCACGTATGATTAACCAGACCATAATCCTTGTGCAAGTTTCCAAGTCGATCACATGTTAAAGCAGGTACTCACTCACTTAGTAGTAGTATTTCTTGTCCATTTCTTTATTGCTCTTTCTTGTATTTATTTCCATTATTCCTTTATTGCATATCTTTTGTACCTATATATTGCATCTTGTATATTCGCTCTATCTATTGTTATATAGTTTATATCATTTATTAGAACTACAGTTATAGATGTACTCCGCTCCTTTTCGGACTGGATATATTTTTCTCAGATGACACTTAGGAGTGGTACCCCACTCACTATGGGCCTCAGGAATTGGTTGGCTTAGAGCCAGAGACCTGGCTCAAGAGGGTCTTATCCCGACTGAGATAGATGACCCATGACTTGTAGCATAGTAGTTTGATTCTATTTGTACTGGATTTGTCTCCAACTCTGTTATTAGTATTCCTTTGACTCATAGGAAATTATTTTGTCTCATGGGTTGTATTTGTGACTCTTCTATTCTTTTATCATATACGTGCTTTATTCCATCTATAGATCTGTGATTGATTATATTCATATTACATTGGTGGCATTGTTATTTCTTGATTATTAGATTGATAGTTTAACCAAACAACGTTCTACCGCCGATATTGCGGAGTAGGCTGGGCGTTGTTCATTACTTGCATCCTACACCGGCTGCGGGTCATGACACATTTTTAGTGGTGCCCCATACAGGTCTTCGAGGTCACAATTAGTGCGATCCATAGTGGTATTCTTAATTGAGTGCTATTACGAGCCTGTTTCATGATATAGGATATAGGCTAAGAATACCCAATCACATCTAGGAAAAACTCTTTTGATTCATTTCAACCGTTCTTCCTTGATATTGATATTTAATCTTTAACTGTCCTTCTTTGAATGCCTTATATCATATGCCATATTAATTTTTTCTTTCTCTTTGCCTCAGGATGCCAACTAAGACTAGATCACAGCAGGGGAGAGCAGCTTCTGAGAGATCTGTGACTTCCCAAGGGCCTGCACCAGTCACTTCTTCGGTGATTGGCGTATCAGCTGCGTTCAGGGGTCCACCTCCAACTCAGAGGACTGTTCTGACTGTATCTGAGGGACTTCCACCTCCACCTTTGGTGCTGACAGATGCGACATAGGTATTCACACTATTTTGCGAGATATTGGAGGCTCAGAGGGCCCAGTCCGGAGGCAGACCGATATATTGCGGCAGGGCATTGTGAGTGCTCATCAGCTTGCCCTTGTCGTAGTAAAGAGAGGAGTTCAGGTCCAATAGTATGTTGCTCCGTAGGTTGTCCAGCTTTGGCCAGGCAATATCCAAGACTTCAAGAAGCTGAAACCTTGGGTCTTCAAGGGGACGAAGGGCATCGTCTACGCTGATGATTGGCTCGAGGATATTGAGCGTCTCATGAGGGTGTCCCATCTTGCTGATGATCTGAAGGTTAAGATAGTAGGACTTCAGCTGTTCGACATTGCCCTCACTTGGTTCATGAATGAGCCACTTTTTGCTGATACGGGGCAGTTTTGGTAGGTGTTAAAGGACCTCTTCAGGAGGAAGTTCTTTGCTCGGGCAGACATGTTGGACTTGGGGAGGTAGTTTGAGAGCCTTACTCAGGGGAGCATGTCTGTGGAGGAATATCCCTCATTTTGAGAGCCTTACTCAGGGAAGCAAAAGTATATGAACAATATAAATTAAGTTTAAGCAGTAAAATAAGACAAGGTATAATTGCATGGATATCCAAGATGAGAATACTATAATCCTGACTTCGTATCCAAGATTAAACTATCCCAAGAGCCTGTATTTTTATAATAGTATTAAATTTGTCTCCATTCTAGATTTTTCTATGCATGCTCAAGAACACTAACTTATACACATTTTTGATTATGAAACTAGGGTTTTGACACAATTAAAAGAAAACTAGTTCTAGATAATAGTGTTGGTCTTCCGGTCAACTAATAACTCGTTAACCTAAATATTTATATATAACCCTAGGTTGTCATGGTTCCTTATTTACTACTCAACATGTGAATACTTGGTTTTCTTCCTACTAGGATTAGTCATAACCAATGTGACTTAGTAATCGTACCAAAATCTCATATACAAGTGTCAACCTATTTGTAACACTTACTATGGTTCAACCTTAAGTTTTCAATTAAACAACTTACCTAGAAAATCATATTTACACTATTCCTAAATTATTCTAACACATGAAAATATGTCACAATTAGTAAGATTAACTATATTTATTCCTACAACTTGTCAAGGTTGGACTACTTGCAACTTGTGATTGTCAACATGATCAACTTATGAATACAACATCTACCTCCACCTATATGTATAATTTCTATAGTTTTCAACAACTTAAACTATACATTATCAAGTCACAACATGTAATTCATAAGCCTAAAATATAATATAAAAATATATATATAGTAAAATGTGTTCTAACAATAAAATTTGACAAGTTCTAGCACAAACTAGGTGCTAAAATTTATAACAGAAACTTGTGAAATTGATTATGATAAAACATAATTTTAAAACGGTTTCAAGCATTGATTTGAGGATATATATCATGGAAAAATTTTGGTATATATTCATGTGAACATCAGACCCAAAATAAATGTAACATGTGCATTTGTGTACAAAAAATGACATATTTCAGTTATGAAATTTTATGTTTGTGACTGAGTTTATCATGTTTAAACATAGATTTTCATATTTTAATTATGATTTCTACCTAGGTCAATGAAGCAGCTATTTAGTTCGTGAAGGTTTGGGCACTATAAAGGAGAATTATGGGAACATACCTCTTTTGAGAACGTTCAATCGCAGTGTTGCTCAACAGAATTTAGCAGCATTCAAGGTATGATTGACAACAACTAAGGAAGAAAAATGACAAGAAGACATTGAAAAAATATAAGAAATTATGGGAAAGGGTTGTAGATGTAAGGGTATAAGAGGCTTGAAGGGTTTTTACCTATTTTTGGATGATGTACAGCCGTGTGAAGAGTCTCTTCTCCACAGAAATCAGCAGTCTCCTATACAATATTCGGCCAAGTCATGGTGAGGAAGGAGAGGGACAAATGAGAAGGAAATGGAAAGAAAAGAATGATGTGGATGTAGAAAAGGGAAGTGGGGAGTTATGACCTTAATAAAAGGAGAGTATGGGGAGTGCGAAGGTAGTTTTTGCAACCTACAACATGATGGAACATCCCCAAACCTGTGAGTAGGACCACCCCCGCTTCAACTACTGTACACCAAAGTTAAGTGCATGGTTTAGGTCCCCATACACCCATTTATGTTTGGTACAAATTTGGGTATCAATTGGGTTATTTTTCTAGCTCAAATTGAACCAAACTAGAATAGTTACACTATGTTGAGTTGTGCTAAAAGTCTAGTCCTAACAAAGGTCACATAATAGATTGTCTAAAAGTTCAACACTAATGTTATATATATATATATATATATATATTACACTAATGCTATATATTCACACTATATTACGATTAGCTAAACATATATACACATATACGATATTATGATTCGCAACACAATTTTTCTTAATCAACAATATATAAATTTTTGGGGGTGAGGGTTACAATCTTCCCAACTTATAAAAATTTAATCCTCAAAATTTAAAATAATCATGGTAGAGAAGAATTAGAAAATTCACTTTTGAAGGAAGTTAAATACCACTTGTCGTATCAAATTTCTTAATATTAAAAATAATGCACGATCTAAATATAAAGAATACAAAGCGGTAGAAAAGAATTTAGGTATGCAAGGTCATACCTTAATTCTCGAAAGATGGGGGATACAACTACCAATGGAATTCTATGTTGACGTCATTTTCTAAGAGTTAGGGTACATTTACTTCGAGACACTACCCAACTTATAGAAATTAAGTTGGCAGTAAAAACTCTAGTCATGATCGTATATATAAGGTTTATGAAAATGTCTAGTTCCAATGAGAGATACGAAAATATTAGGTATTTCAGACCGTAATCACAAACCTTCAATGGAGATATAGGTAATAACATAGGGTATTTGGGTTAATAACTCTATAAGAGAAATTATTACCAATTCAACACTGCTCCAATATAAGTTATGTCTTTAACAAGACAATAGGAAATGACTAGGTCGGATATAACTAGGGTGAGATGGTACAGAGGGTTACGATTATCGCATAGCATGGATGACAAAAGACAAGATTGAGGAAATCACGAAAAAGTATTTGCAGAACAAGATGAGGGAGAATTATGGTTAGTTCAAAGAGTATTTGCACATAAATTTGGTTTGAAAATAAGGCACGATTAGGTAGGCATATGGAGAATTAAGCCATAGTGACCAGGTCAAGAAAATTAAAACAGAAGGAACTGGTAACCTACAGTGATATGGATTTAAAACACAAAGAGAGGTTCCAATCAATGAGTTGGTTTTCGAATTTTTGGCACAACTAGGGAAGAAGTAAGGAGTCTACTCAATTACGTAGTTAGAATGTTGCCACGACAAAATTATAAGATTACAATTGAGAAATAAGATAAGTTATCACATTTAAAAGGATAGTGGTACGGTCAATGGAAATTTAGAACTTCTGGTCATCGAAATAATATTGGATTTCACATATTTAAATAGACTGGAGAAGATGCATACTTAATCTTACTAGAATATAGTCTTATCTATTCTGGTTTCGTAGGATAACATTTGGTTCTTATCAATGCGACTATCAAAACTTTAAGCCTGAATTTTTCCTATATTGCCTCATAATTCTCATATCTTAATTCTACCCAGTTTACTCACTCTTGTAGCCTGATTTTTCATTTGCCTCCTCTAACAACTTGGTGTTAACATACTAGAAATGCAGCCTACTAAGTCCAAACCATCCTCGATCCTTGAAAATTAGCAAGATATTTTTATTTCTGGCCCTTGTCTCTGTTTATCATTCAAATATACTTTTAAGATTTTCATACTCATAAATCATAACTCAAACTCTAGGTATCATTTATCAATATATTTATGGATACCTTAATTCTATTTTATTCTTATATTCCAATATTAAAAATTTATTCCTCTCCCCATCTCAAGCGATTTTACTACTCGTTTGGTTCCTAAAAGTCTTGTACGTAATCATGAGCCTGAAAATAATCTATGATACTAGTTCCTCTATTCTCTTATGAAAATGTTCATATATCATAACGATTTTCTAACATTTCTCTTATCCATTACCAAGCTTGTACTCTCTATTTTTTCGATCTAAGCTTCTCATCCTTCTTTTGAGTCTCTCACTTTATGGCTAAATTTACAGCTACCCCTTTGTTTATGTCATTCACTATCCATAATCTTTGTTACGTCATTATAGATAATATTTATTGTAATCCTCGACTCAATTTATCTTTTGACACTCTTCAATTTTCATCCTTAAAATTTTTCTTGCAATTTCATCCTTGCTCCTCTCAAATTATTCAACTTAAATTTAGTACAGGTTTTATAACTCTTCCCATCTTCATAACTATTATATTTCCCTAATTCAATATAACCGCTTTAGTTACATTCTCATGAGATTCCTAGCTAACCTGTATCGGTTAATGGCTTAACATAGCTATAGGTACCAGACTACTTATGTCAAGAGATCTAACTATAATCCCAACTCCTTATTTAAGACTACTCACATAAGCTTGAAAAATTAAATTAAATCATTAAACTTTATCCTTTACTCCTATAAGTTATACCTTAAATCTTCTTAACAATACAACTAACAATTTACCTCTTTTCTAATCATAAACAAGATATACAATTCTTACAAGTACGTCTAACTATTCTTATACCTAACTTAATAGGTAAGGGTCAAGGCAAAGTTAAGCAGGTACTTAAATCAAATACACCTGACATACTATATTATATTAGATAATCCTTAAATTGTGGTTTGATTGGTCATTCTAATACTAGTCTAACCCATATAGGAAGTATTTGTCTCGATCAAATTTAAACTCATCCACTCTTCCAGATGTCCCATTGTATTATTATCCACCCTTGCCTATTCTCCTCTTTCGCGACATATCATCCTTTTGATAAGATTTATCCTACTAGTGAAGGTCCTCTCGACTAGGCTACTATCTTATCCAAAGTTTATTCCTAACTTAAGCACAGTATCACCATTTTATATCCTCCAAGTGAGAGAATATTTTCTCAAACTCGATACAAGTATAAAATTTCTATAAGAATTTATATCCATTCATAAATGCCTATCAGATTATTCTATTCATAACGAGGCCCTCAAGTCCTGCTTCTTAAGTCTTCCATATGGCTGGTACTATTGTGTTTTGAGAGTTACAACTAATCCCAAAGTTTAACTGCATATATCCTCAGATCATATACCTAGTCATTTCTGATATCAAAAAATGCAATCTTATCCTCTAACCAATCTTTACTAATGTGTAACTTCTAAACCAACTCTATCTGTTCAAGTAAATACTAGGAGTTAGATTCGTTGACAAATTTTTTTTCCTATTAGGGTTAAACCTCATATGTAAATCCAAACTGCTATTTTGTTCTATTCTTCTCTCTATTAGAGTTATAAATCCTAACCATTACTAACTTAGTTAATCATTTTCTTATAAATACTCTATTAACCTTGCTTCTATGCTATAATAAAATATCATCGAAAAGATTCTTCGAGCATGAGTGTTTGTCTTCCTGAATTAGGAGAAGACAAGAAATAATAATAAGGAGTTAAAATAAGGTCTGAATGAAAGCAAATACGAGGTTCAAGGACAGTATTAGAAATCAAAGAGGTTTTAATACCAGTTGTGGATTGACATCCTAATACACTTGTGCAAACACATGCTCGTTCATTATAGTAATATAACCAAAACGATATGATCGGACCTGCATGAGCCACCATAAAAACTATGTCATGCCCTACTCCCAAATTATGTGGGACCAGCCATGTGGCAATGGCAAGCTGGTAAGACTCTGAAGGGTTTTCCAATTTAATAGACCCGTCAGAGCTTACTTGCGCTATCCAAGGTCAAGTAATTGAGCTATATATCTCTAATATTCAACAACTAACTATATAGCAATCCAAGATATATAAATCTTAAGAAATAACGATATACATCAGTAGTCTACAGCCTAATAATACCTTCGTTCGAATAGGCCAAGAGAATAATATAGGCCTATAAACACAAAACTATAATAGTAGAAAATAAGCAATAAGAACATAATAGATGAACAACAAAAGACTCGATACAAATACCTAATAACGATACCTGTATAACGAGTAGCTCTAGTAGAAATCGAGGTCAAACAACACTTCAAATCCGGTAGGGAACCAGGTCCTCAGAGGGACGTAACATGATACAAAATTATATGTCATAATTTAAATATTGAATAAACATAAGGGTGAACTAATCAACTAAGTGAATGCACTTTGAATACAACTTTGGTGCGTATACGTAGGTAAAATAAGAATTCTGGCATAGTCCAAGACTAGAGGCCATATATATGCTGCCATATATCATCAACCAACATAGCTCAGAGCTAGCGACTATCGCCTGATATACCAACGAATATATATGCCCATAACCGGGTAACTATGAGCCCATAACCGGGTAACTATGAACTAGTAAATCATCAGGATCATAATCCTGTAGTTTTCTCTGATGACTTCGGTAGACAGATTGTCTGTCCTATACGCCTACTAATTGTCTTTTCTGCCCAATGCCAATGTACACGTCGTGGCTATAACATGGATATCTCATAACTATAATACAAAGTCATAAATAAGCTAGAGCTAATTCAACTACACGATATACTATCACACGTGCTACTCGCACCGATAGCCAGTCTGGTGCGTAAGCTCGTGTCCTAACATAAACTCTTTTTGTGTCGTATAATGATATGTGTCAAGGCCTTAGGAGTTATAATAATAACTCCATAATTTTAGGTATGTCCACTAGAGACTAGGTTAATACACAAGACTAAGTATCGACGACTTCGTCGACTGCACTCGAGGCATTCTTAGACTCGCATAATTATATTATATTTCGAGCAGATGTATATAAACAATGTAAATTAAGTTTAAACAGTAAAATAAGATAAGATATACTTGCTTGGATCTCCAAGGTGAAAATACTGCAATCCTGACTCCGTATCCAAGATTGAGCTGTCCCAAGATCCTATATTTATATAATAGTATTAAATTAGTCTCCATTATAGAGTTTTCTATGCATGCTCAAGAACACTAACTTATGCACATATGGTTGATTCTGAAACTAGGGTTTTGACACAATTAAGAGAAAACTAGCTTTAGAAAATAGTTTGGGTCTTTCGGTCACCTAACAACCTGTTAACCTAAATATTTATATATAATCTTAGGTTGTCATGATTTCTTATTTGCTACTCAATATATGAATACTTTGTGTTCTTCCTACAAGGATTAGTTATAACCTATGTGACTTAGTAATCGTACCAAAATCTTATTACAATTGTCAACATATTTGTAACAATTACTAGGGTTCAACCTCAAGTTACCAACTAAACAACTTACGTATAAAATCATATTTTTACTATTCCTAAACCATTCTAACAAATGAAAATATGTCACAATTAATAAGTTAACTATATTTATTCCTACAACTTGTTAAGGTTGGACTACTTGCAACTTGTGATTGTCAAAATGTTCAAGTTCTCAATACAACATACACCACCACCTATATGTATAATTCCTATAGTTTCTAATAACTTAAACTATATATTATCAAGCCATAATATGTAATTCATAAGCCTTGTTACTCTCGGGGATTAATCAAAGATAGCAGAACCAGAAGTTGAAGTCGAGATCAGGAGTTCACAAAAAAATTTCCTCACAGATGTACCTCAATTACAGCGAATAACTAATAATATAATTCTGATTACAACTTGCTTATAAGATAACAAAAGAATCTAAAAAAATTAACTCCCCGTTCTTCCTTTCAATCGCAGTTGCATACGAACATAATAGAGTTACAATATGAATAAGAGAAGAGGAAGAGGAAGAGGAAGAGGTAGAGGAGGAAGAAGAAGAAACTCTGTTTGCTGGGGTGATGAAGTTCATCGTTGCTCAAAGCAAGATTTGTCCCACACGATCTGTTTCCAGTAACCAGCAAGTTCATAAAAAACTTTTGTAATGCTCGCTGTTACCTCCTGCTTTGACTTGAATGAACTTCCTGGACTTTAATAGCGGCAACAACAACTCTCTTCGTCTTCTTTATTTCGAAGTATGTCCTTAATGGAGGCACAAAGAGAGTATTTATAGAGGAACTAGACTGCCCATTAGTTATAAAAAGATAGGAATAAAATAACAGCAAATCCCACAAAGATAGGCATAAATTAATTTGAATCCCACAAAAAATGGATCTGAATAACTGACCATATCTGTCCATAACCATTCAAATATATCCGATAGCAGCGGCCACACAAGCAACCTCTCATGTGGTCGCTCATGTAGTAGCACATGCGACCGTGCAAGCAACAGCGCATGCGGCCTTATATACAACAGCGCATGCGAAGTGCAAAGTACGCCAGCAAAGTGCCACTTTATACCCTTTAGCCCGAGTCCAAGTTCGAGTCGCTAAGTCCCTTCGGGGCTTAGTTTCTATGGAATAAATTTCAAGAGCATGATAAAAAGCATAAATACTTTCATTAAGGATTTAATCTATTTTGCTCCTAATAAAATACTCCAACATGGCACCCATGTGCCCCACCATACCCCATGTGCATACCTCAACTCATACAAAGTATTATATTGAGATACCCACTTGGTGGTGTAGCCAATGTGGAACTATTTTTCTTAGTCTAAAGATAACAACACCAATATTCCCCCACATATATCAATATATGGGTTGAGCGTTCCCCACAGTGACTGCCCATCATGCATTAGGATAGATGTCGTTTCGACTTGAATCTTTTCGCATGGATCAAATACCAGTATGATACAAGAATAAACTAGGCCTTGAATTCTGCACCATAGTTGCAATTTTTTTTACTCATACAATGACATTAGCTGTGCTTCCGGTTGCACATTAAAGGCCATGTGTATGCCTGGTTTTGATATATGTATCTTGGGCGTCTATAAGTTTACCCTCAAGAGATGGCCTATATCTTTTTCTATATACTCTAGGTGAGTTCTTTTAAAGAGTCCTTGGCATAAAGCCTTGTGCTTCTTTGCTGTGCTACTCCGCTATAACATAGCCCAAAGCCGAGGTCCCACCTCATTGTGGTGTCATCTACTATAGCATGAGGTCCCAGCCTCTTTGCAGTGCCAAACTACCTAGTATGAAGCCTTGTGCTTCCTTGCGGTGTTACGCCAATGTGACATGGCTCACGTAGCCGAGGCTTTACCCTCTCTAGGTACCTCTTGGTGGTAACATACCACTATAACATAAGGTCACCGGCCTCTTTGTAGTACTTTTTACTACTCTTTATTTTACAGTATTAGGCCACCTACCTAAATACGGTGCTACACCGCTGTGACATGGCTCACGAAGCTGAGGCATTATCCAATCGAGGAACCTCATGGTGGTGTCACCCACTATAGCATTGAGTCCTCCACTCCTTTGTAGTGCTATGCTACCTTACTTCCTGTAGAGCACGTCGGACATTTTAAATGCCCTAAAACTCATTAATGTGTCTAAGCCATCTTCCCACAAGACTTTGTTTTACTCTGAAAACAAATAGTAGACAACAGTGGTTCTGGGTCCGTAACCCCTCTATGTGTCAAAGGACTACCCACTGTTCCTGATATTTTTCCAATCAATGATCCTTCTTTGACCCAAAATCTAGATGCCTAGTAGATTTCTCTTTGAACTAATAGCATAAAACTTTATGGTAGAATTACAAAGACAGAATATCATAATGTCTTCAAGCCTATTTTAATTGTTGTGTCATCGACTAGCTGGCGCTTGGGACCTTTGGTGAATGGATCGGCAAGATTCTTCTCGTTTTGAACATTAATCACGATAATGAATCCAGTATTGATAAGATTATTTAATTCCCTATGTCTCAGATACACAGTCCTCTTCTTAATATCGAAGAGGTCATTTGATGCCACTGTTGCAGTCACCTGGTTGTCGCAGTATATCGGTACCGCCAAAATCTGTGCACTAACTACTGAAAGATCATATATGAGCTCCCAAATCCACTGTGCTTCATTCGCTGAAACCACCAGTGCATAGAACTCAGATTCCATCGAGCAATGAGAGAGCATTGTCTGCTTCTTCGACTTTCATGATATAACACCTCCACCCATGGAGAAGACATATCCTCCTATGGACCTTTTGCTCTCTACTTCTGAATACCCGCTTGCATCACTGAAGTCTTCCACTATTGTCGGTTACCCGCTATAGTGCAGTGCATAATTCTGAGTCCTCTTGAGATATCTCATCACTCTCTTCACAGCTTTCCATCGCTCAACACTTGGATTGCTCGTGAACAGACTCAGCATCCCCACGGTGAAAGCTATGTCATATTTTATTGCAGTTGTTGCATACATCAAACTTGCGATGACGCTTGAATACTCCAACTGCCTGACACTTTTCCTCGAATTTGGCTTTAGCTTCTTGTCATACCTGTACAGAGTATCGATCCCTGAAAGATCCTGATATCCATAGCGTGAGAGAATCTTCTCAAAATAATGAGATTGTGACAATGCCACTCTAGTATCCGTCTGGATGATCTTTATCCCCAAGGTAATATCAGCTTCCCCTAAGTCTTTCATATTGAACTTAGATGAGATAAACTTCTTTGTCTCAGTGACACGTGCTAGATCCGTACCTAGAATTAGCATGTCATCCACATATATTCAAATGATGACCCTTCCCCCTTCAGCAAACTTTGTATAAATACACTTGTCCGTCTCACTAATCCTGTAGCCGTTTGATCTTATAACTTTATCAAACGTCTCGTGCCACATATTGGGAGCTTATTTCAGACCGTATAACAATTTTATCAACTTGCAGACTTTGTCATCAAGGCCTTTGACGATGAATCATTCTGGATGTTGTATATAAATCTTTTCGGTCAATTCACCATTCAGAATAATATTTTCATATCCATATGATGTATAACTAGCTTATGAATTATAATTATAGCAATCAATTTCCTGATGGTCATCATCTGCGCTACTGGAGCATATTTGTTGAAGTAGTCGATCCCCTACTTATGAGAAAATTCCTTGGCTACCAGCCTTGCCTTGAACTTGTCAATAGTTCCATCGTCCTTCACCTTCTTATTGAAGATCCACATGGATCCGATTGGTTTAGCTCCTTCAGGTAGATCAACCAACACCTAAGTGTTATTGGAGGTTATTGAGTCATACTCATCATTAATAGCCTCCCTCCAGAAGAAAGCGTCTCTAGTCTTCCAGAAGAAAGCGTCTCTAGTCTTCATCGTCTTATCATAGGTAAGCGGATCTGCTTCCACATGATAGGTAAAAAAATTATCTACGTAGTCCTTTTGTCTCCTCACTCGCTTAGTTCTTAGTTCTTCGAGTTCTGGTTCAAATGTTGTCTTAGGAATGACAACTTATTCTTGGACCATATCTTCTTTGGAAGTGTTAGCCTCCGTTGCACTCACATTATTCTCCGGAATGTCCGCGATAACAACGTTCTTGTGCCTTACAAATTTATCTTCGAAGAATTTTGCATCTTGAGATTCAATTATATAGTTAGACTCGATATAAAGGAACCTCCGAGCATTACTCTTTTTAGCATATCCCAAGAATATAGATTTTGCAGTCCTTATCCCCAGCTTCTGAATCTTCAAGTCCGGAAGCTTCACATATGCCAGACATAACCACTCTCAAATAAAATTCAAATTAGGTCTTATCTTGAACAAGAGTTCATGAGGAGTACCATCAGAAGTTGCGTATAATACTCTGTTCAGAATGAATGAAGCCGTTAGCACAGCTTCTCCCCAAAAGTAGTTTAGAAGAATCGTAGTTAACATCATAGAGTTCATCATCTCTGTCAATGTCCTATTCTTCCTTTCTGCTACTCCATTTGATTAAGGAGAATACAAATCAGTTGTCTCATTGATGATTTTATGTTCTTTGTAGAATAATGAAAATTCAATAGACCTAAACTTTTTGCCTCGATCACTTCTGAGTCTCTTGAGTTATTGTCCAGTTTGACATTCAGCTTCAGCCCTAAACTCCTTAAACTTCTCGAATGTTTTATCTTTATACTTGAGCAGATATACGAACGCATAATTTGAGTAGTCATCGATAAAAGTAATAAAATACTTTATCCCTGCCTTTGTGGAGAACTGTTTGAAGTCACATATATCTGAGTGCATAAACTCGAGAAGATTTGTACTTCTGTTTACCCTTTCAAATGGTTTTCTTGTGATCTTTGTCTGCGCACAGACCTCACACTTCTCCACCTTCTTACCCCCATATTTGGAGATAAGCCCTAGACTATGTAATGCCCCGCTCCGTATCGGCATTATGTATCAGGTGAGTGGGCAGAACTTCGTTCACTGATTCTTGTACGCCTTAATAATAACCTGAGTTTTTTCTTGCAATATTTTCATAAAAGAATGATAGAAACTGCCTTGCATGTTAATGAACGAACTCACCTAGCTTGTCTTTGAAATGATAAGTCTGCTTAACGAGAATCCTTAAACGCTTTTCTAAGAGTGCATGAACATGTTCACTATCGTCTATGCTTCGAGAGAACCATATTGTGCCTGAATGTGTTCAAGTGATAAGTCAGATTGTCCCACAACAAAGATTATATTCTGATGGTTCATCTCGTCTGCATACTAGAGTTTATTTGATAGTGTTCCATGCATTCGCATATGGTCAAACAATGGCTATTGGTGGAGAACTGAATTGCATGTGTCACGGCTGCTACAGAGATAGGGGAAAGCAACCATGAGTCACAGCAGCCTCTAGCATCAGATAAAGAGTCATTGGTATGCTGTACAACCAGCTGCCTATCCTGAGATACTCGGGGACCGCCCTGCATATAGCTAAGTCATTGTGTTGGCTTGGATAGATGGACTGCCCCTATGATCGTGCATCTGTGTCTAGCTATGCATTTGACCCTGGAGTCTCACGAGACACGCTGCGCACACCCTGAAATAGAACAAACGGCTTGTTTGCTTGCATATTCAATATGAAACTCTGTTTTAAAAGATGTTTCCAAAATAATGTAATATAATTCCGTTCTTCTGCTGCATGAAACGAACCTAGGTAAAACTAGAAAGATCACTAGTAATGTAATATTTTATAACATGATTACTTAGTGCTTGGTTTTATTGAATGCTTGTAGCTATTTAGTTGTTTTATCTCACCAGTACTTATAAAAGTGCTGACCCACCAACAGTTTACTTGCTTGCATGTACTAGATCGTTCGAGGGAGCGATAGGCATGCTACAGTCCCTAAGACCCAAAAATCCTGGTTTTGATTATTGCCCCGAGATGCTATCGTATAAGGGGGCATAATGTATGGAACAAACGAATTCCTTTGCATAAAGTAACCCAAGTCCCTCGATTGTCCCGAATACTCAGTTGGCTAAATGCATTGCATTACAACAAGTCCCTTTCCGCTGCTTACTCGATTGATGCGATGATAGCCAACTATCAAGTTAAATGATTGGCCTTGTGCGGGCGCAACCCCAGGCTCGCATGGCATCACATCCCCGATACACTCGTGCGGGCTACACAAAATCCCTTCCACGCACCCACGGGACGGGCGCGGTGATTCGTGACCGGTTCGATAATCCGGCTATACGGGGGTGGGGCAAGGCGGGGCGGCGGCCCGGGCGGGTCTGGGGCATGACAGACTAGACATCTTGTTTACCCTTTTACAATGAACATGTCCTAGTCTATTATGCCATAACTCAAGAGAATAACCAGAAGAAGAGACTGCATTAATGGTAATGGCAGGAGTTATAAGTTAAAGTTTAAATATTCTTTTGGTACAAAAAGCCTTTTCAAAGTATATTCCTTTATAGAACATTACCATCTGCCCAACATTGATGTCCATCCTCAAGCCTGTATTGCAGAAGAGACTTCCTGAGATTAGGTTCTTGGCTATCACTAGTACGTACTTCACATCCTGAAGAGTTAGCGACTTCCCCGAAGTCAGATTCAGTACCACTATCCCGATATCATGTACTTCAGCTCATGACTTATCCGCCACTATAACCTTCTCGGATGTAGGTCTATAGGTGGTGAATAACTCCTTATTTGAGCAAATATGGTAGGATGCGCAAGTGTCCACCTACCAATCAGTATCGATGCCAGCCGTAGCAACCTGCGCAATCATGGCAACCTTGTTAGGCTCGCCTGGCTCTTTCTGTTTGGACTTGTATCTACAGTCTCTGTTGGAGTGGCCTTTCTTGACGCAATTGAAATAAGCCCCATAGTTCTTAGGCTTTGGTTTGAACGATGCCGACTTCACCTTTATATGGTTGAAGTCATTTTTCTTGTTGTGAAAAGCCTTTTGCTTTTCCTTAGAGTCACCAATATGAACTAAGTTAGCCTTTGCCAATAGTTTGGACAGTGTGTCCACTTTGTTTTGAGCCCTTAACTCATTTTCTATATGGATATTGTGCATTAGTTGATCAAGACTCACCTCCATCTTCTTTTGGTGCACATCTGAGATAAACTTGCTCCAACCAGGCGGGCGCTTGACAATAATACTTCCCACGATGAAATAGTCGACCAAGGGCTTGCTATCATCCTCAAGTTGTTGACGTAAGTTGAGAAATTCCTTGACTTGAGGCAACATTGTCTTATCGTCCTCAAATTATATCTTTCAGACTTTTTTAGTCACATGGATCTTGTTGTAGTTCTCATCCTCCTTGTAATATTTTTCTAGAGCTTCCCATACGACCTATGCATGATCCGTCTTGCTGTATGACTCTACCAGAGTATCTTCCATGGAGTTGAGAATCAGCAATTTACAGAGGTTATTGTCTCTCCTCCACTTTTTTCTGCTTAGATCTTACATTTTCAATCGCCCAAACAAAAATATTATTACCCTCAGGAACAATATGCTCAGGATCTGTTAACACGTTGTCTACATCTACGAGTTGAAGATTAAGGCTGACCTTTCTCTTCCAGACATTGTAATTCTCCCTGTCAACTTATCAAGTTTGTTAAAACTTGTGTTGAGAAGACTTGCATGATTGTTCTCCATCTTGCTCCTATCTTGCTTTGAGATTGTTACTCTCGGGGCTTAATCAAAGATGGTAGAACTATAAGTTAAAGTTGAGATCAGGAGTTCACACAAAATTTTCCTCACTGATGTACCTCGATTCCAACGAACAACTAATAATATAATTCCGATTACAACTTGATTACAAGATAACAAAAAAATCAAATAAAATAAACTCATCGTTCTTTCTTATAATCGCAGTTGCAGACAATCAAAACAGAGTTACAACATGAATAAGAGTAGAGGAAGAAGAAGAAACTATGCTTGCTGGGGTGATGAAGATCTTTGTTGCTCAAAGCAAGATTTGCCCCCACCCGATCTGCTTCTAGGAACCAACAAGTTCACGAAGAACTTCTGGAACGCTCGCTGTCACCTCCTGTTTGGATTCCCACGAACTTCTTGGACTTTAATAGCGGCAACAATAACTCTTTTTGTCTCCTCTATTTCGATGTAAGTCCTCAATGGAAGCACGAAGAGAGTATTTGTAGAGGAGCTAGACCATCCATTAGTTACGGAAAGGAATAAAATAATAACAAATCCCATAAAGATAGGCACAAATTAATTTAAATTCCAAAAAAAAATGGATCTGAATAAATGACCATATCTTTCAATAACATTTTAAATATATCCGATAGCAACGGCCACCCAAGCAGCCGCTCATATGGCCGCTCATGCAGCAGCACATGCGGCCGCATTCAGCCACGCAAGCAGCAGTGCATGCGGCCACGCATGCACTCGCGCATAATTGAGTGCATGAACATATCACAATGCACACAAGCGCCATGCGCCGATGCTGACATGCTAAGTGCAAAGTGCGCCAACAAAGCTTCACTTTGTGCCCTTGAGCTCGAGTTCGAGTTCGAGTCTGAGTCCGAGTCTGAGTCATAGTCCGGGTCACTAAGTACAAAACCCCTTTGGGGCTTAGCTCCAATAGTATAACTTCCAAGAGCATGACGAAAAGCATAAATGCTTTTATTGAGGAGTTAATCCTTTTTTCTTCTAATAAAATACCCACATATGGCACCCATGTGCCCCACCATACCCCATGTAAATACCCTAACTCATACAAAGTATTATATTAAGATACCCACTTGGTTGTGTAGCCAATGTGGGCCTATTTTTTTTAGTATAAACAAAACAACACCAACAATCCCCCACATATCTCAATATAGGGATTGAGCATTCCCTACACTGACTACCCATCATGCATTAGGATAGATGTCGCTTTGACTTGAATATTCCCGCATGGGTCAAATAATAGTATGATACAAGAATGGACTAGGCCTTGAATTATGTACCATAACTATAATTCTTCTACTAACACAATGATATCAGTTGTACTCTTGGTTTCACATTAAAGGCCATGTGCACGCATGGTTTCGGTATATGTATCTTGGACATCTACAAATTTACCCTTAAGCGACAGCCTATATCTCTTTCCATACACTCTATGTGAGTTCTTTTAAAGAGTCCTTGGCATGAAGCCTTGCGCTTCTTTGCAGTACTACTCAGATATAACATGGCCCAAAGCCGTGGTCCTACCTCATTGTGGTGTCATCCACTGTAGCATGAGGTCCCAGCCTTTTTGTAGTACCAAACTATCCATCATGAAGTCTTGCGCTTTCTTACGGTGTTACGCCGCTGTGACATGGCTCGCGTAGCTGAGGCTTTACCCTCTCTAGGTACCTCTTGGTGGTATCATACCACTGTAACATGAGGTCACCATCCTTTTATAGTACTGCCTAGTACTCTTTATTTCACAACATTAGGCCACAAGCCTATATGCGGTGCTACGCTGTTGTGACATGGCTCGCGAAGCCGAGAAATTAACCTATTATGGAACCTCATGGTGGTGTTGCTCATTGTAGCATGGAGTCCTACACTTATTTGTAGTGCTGTGCTACCGTGCTTTATGTAGAGCACGTCGAACATTCTAAATGCCCTAGAACTTATTAAGGCGTCTAAGCCATCCTCCCACAGGATTTTGTTCTACTCAAAGAAAAATAGCAGAGAACAGTATTTCTGGGTCTGTAACCTCTCAATGTCTCAAAGGACTACTATCACTCCCCGTTCCCGATATACGTATTTAGGATATTAGTTTTCCTACTTATAATATTTTTTGCTTGCATGGTTATTAGATTGCATTTCTTGGAGACTAGACCTATTCTTTGGTTCAATTATACTCATGGTTTAATTGTTGGGTTGGTTTGGTCATGAGTGAACCCATGGTCTAAACCTTAACCCTAGCATATATAAGCTAACTTATTTGTCATGACCCGCAACCTGGATTTGGGCATGAGTCATGGGTACGTCCAGCCTATGACGGGGTGTCGGCGGTAGAACGCTGTACAATAAGCCACAAGTAATCTACAACTCACAACAGATATACATCTCTGCACTATACTCAATCACAGGCACTAGTTTAATGAATATACCAAGAAAATAATAAAATAATAGTCTTGATGCGGGTCCAAGGAATCTTTCCAAAAACTAAATACCCAAAGTACAATATTCAAAATACTTTAGAAAAATTGCCGGAGAACAATCCGGTCCAAAATAACTAACAAAATCAACTACTACTAAGCTACTCCATTGCAGACGGTATCTGAGCTGCTAACTCTCCCTGATCCTCCGGAAGGGCAAGATCGGTCTCTATTATGTCTCTAACATATGGTCCATATTGTGTACGGTTTTCATCCTCATTGTAGTAACCTAAAATGTGGTTATCCAGTCAGGAAAGGAACGAGTATATCATAGTGAAAATAGTTTCAACACATAGTAGAAGCTACAAGAAATAATAACGAATATATGACAGCAACAAAACCGAAACCACAATAAGACAACTAGAATAGATAAATGCTAAAGTCCTTTCATGGTAACATATAATACAATATCTCCAAGCAACAAAGAAAATAATTGTAATGTATGGAAGAACAGATAGGAAAAACTACTCTATGTGATTTGAAATACCTTGTTGACATATGAACGGTTAAGGGATAAAATTCGACAAACCACATGTGTCGTGCATGGCTGCTATTATTTCAGTAAGACCATCGAATAAAAATGGTAGTTCACACGTCTACTAAGTATTTCCCCTCCCCACGAGTACAACATGGATTCCGAACCAGTCACGAAGAAATAATAATAATCCAGAACAGTCACGTATCTCATAATAAGAATCCATCACACTAATCCGTATAGCAAGTGTCAAGAATCAAATAATTAATACTAAGAATGCATTATAGAGACTATCAAGTACTGAAAGTAATCACAAAAATGTACTCGCCTGTGATCCTTAGCTGATATGAGTCAGTGTCCAATTCACAGTCCAAATAGCCTATGTAGTACAAATTTACCATCTCAAAAGATAAGTTATTTTAATTTATTTAATTCTAGAATAATTACTCTAAAATCCTATTTTAATCTTATTATTCTAATTTTTAGGTTAATTCCTAAATTTTGTCCAAAGGAACTGAATTTTATTAACTCGAGACTCATGACACGCAAATTGAGGCAATCTGTTGACCGAAAAGTCAACCAATACAAACTTAACTTTCATGCATGGTTTCCTATAGATTTCAGTATCACAAACATGCTAGAATTTATGGCTCATCCGGATTCAAGTTTATTTGGAATTTATTGCACATACAAAATCGTATTGTGCAACGGTGGTTGATTGTTAACCTAGAAGTTCTACAGAATTAACACTACCAAAATATATTATTATTAAATCTTGTAAAAAATATATGTCAATGATCTCGACATTAGATTTTTGAAACTTCAAACGGTTCATGATTATGATTTCTGGTTCTCCCAAAATCGTGAAAACACCGAGACACATCTATTTTCGGACATACTGTTCTCTACAAATTTTATAGAATTTAATATTCTGAATTTTGTGAAGCAATTTATATATTCAGAAAATTGACCTTAATACAGTTCTAACGCAAGAAACTAGGCCACGTTTGGAGTCCGGAGTTATGAGTAATGGCTTATGGAAGATAAAGGAAATCCTAGATGATAATTCTCCAAAATTGGCTTAAAGAAAATTATAGAAATTATAACTTAGTACTACATATAGAGAGGAGAAAGAAACCACAGTGGCTCAGAGCACGCCATGTGGCAGCCATCCGCTGCTTCGCGCTTGGATCGAACGGCCAGGGTTCAACCCGGCTTGGCTCGGCTGAGTCCGAGTCGGATTAAGACTCGGCTCGGCTCGACTCGCACTCGCACTCGCCCCCTCTCATATACCGCTGGGCCCTGTTGTCTGGGCCACGTTGGCTGACACACGGGCTAGGCTGGCTGCTGACTAGGCAGGTTAGATTTTATTAGGGGTTTCATTTTCTGTAAATTAGTTTTTAATTCATTTTTGCATAATTAACTCAAAATAAATGCTAAAAATAATCAAAAAATTGTTAATTTTTTTTAGAAAAGATACTTGATTATTTAGAAACTAAAATAAAATTTTGGAACATTTTTAATTATGTTTGACCCTAAAATAAATTATTAAAAGTCCTAGAAAATTAGTGTTACTAGTTTTTAATTAACCAAAAATTATAAAAAAACCCCAATAGCCCCTAATTAGCCTAATTACAACATTTGAGCTAGAATTTTATGATACGAAGGTTACAAGTCTATCCTCCTAAAAAAAATTTGTCCTCAAAATTTAGGACAAAACAAATACAAGAAGAAAACTCATGGTGCAAAAAGATAGGGGTAACGCTCTCGCATCTCCTCTTCCTGCTCCCAAGTAGACTCATCGGGAGAATGATGCCTCCAAGCGACGCAAACCAAGGGAATTACTTGGTTACGAAGCAGTTTATCTCTGCAGTCTAGGATCTCCATAGGCTGCTCCGGATAACGGAGGCTTGGTCCAACCTCAAGCTCCAAATGATCTAATACATGGCTAGGATCTGCCATATATCGCCTCAGCTGGGACACATGGAACATGTTGTATACCCCTTCTAATGTAGGTGGTAAGGCTAGTCGATAAGCTACTGCCCCGACCTTTTCAAGAATATTGAAAGGTTCGATGAATCTTGGGCTAAGCTTTCCACCTCCACCAAAATGAATCATACCACCTGTCTGAGAGATCCTAAAGAACACTAAGTCGCCAACCAATGCCAAAATAGGAACTTAACTCATAATCTAAGAACATAATCAAAATTTAAATAAACAAATTGATACCTCAAACTCTAGCGGTCTCCTGTGGCTATCGGTCCACTACTTCTGTTTGTCCTGAGCAAGACGAAGTCTCTCTCTAATATGCTTTACTTTTTCTGCAGCATCAACTACCATCTCTGGTACCAAAAGTACTCTCTTCTACGTCGTTCCAAGATAATAGAGTTCGACATCTCTTACCGAACAAAGCCTCGAAAGGAGACATCTCGATACTGGCCTGATAGCTATTATTGTATGCAAACTCTACCAGGTGAAGATGATCATCCCACGAGCCACCAAAATCTAGTACACATATCCGAAGCATGTCCTCGAGCGTCCGAATAGTCCTCTCTGACTGTCCATCCATCTGAGGGTGGTAAGCAGTACTAAATTTGAGTTGGATACCCAAGCTAGCCTACAAACTCCTCCAAATATGGGACATAAATCTACTATCCTGATCGGATACGATGCTTACTGAAACTCCATGCAGCCTGACTATCTGTCTCACATATAAATTGGCAAGCTTCTCCGTGGACAATCCCACTTTAAAAGGCAAAAAGTGGGTTAATTTGGTCAGCCTGTCAATAATCACCCAAATCGTATCCTTCCCTCCTGGAGTGCGTGGAAGTCCGAAAATAAAATCCGTCGTGATATGCTCCCATTTCCACTCAGGAATCGATAGTGACTGTAGCAATCCTCCTGGTCTCTGCCTCTCGGCTTTGACCTACTAGCACACTAAACATCTGAAGATAAAATATGCTACCGCTCGCTTTATCCTATACCACCACACGTGTTCTCTCAGGTCCTTATACATCTTATTAGCTCCCAGATGTATAGAATACTGGGAACGATGAGCCTCCTGCATGATCTCTTCCTACAGGTCCCCACTAGGCACACATAACCTAGTTGCGTGCCTTAGTGAACCATCCTCAACAATAGAGAAGTCATCCATCAATCCTGCCTGTACTTGAGCTCTGAGGCTTCGCAGACCCTCATCCTAGTACTATGTCTCTCTGATCTTCTCTATCAATCCCGATTGAATCTGCATGCCCATCATCTGTGTCTCCACTCCTGGAACAATAACCTCGATGCCCAGGCTATCCAAGTTTACTAATAAGTGGCGATCCGTTGTCAAGTACATCACTATTGGATATCTGCTTAAGGCATCGACAACCACATTAGCCTTCCCTGGATGATACTATAGTAAAATATCAAAATTGTCATGCCCCAGTCCCAAAATATTTAGGACCAGACATGTGACAATGGCTAGCTGGTACGACTCTGTAGGGCTTTCCAATTTAATAGACCCGACAAAGCGCACTTACGCTGTCCATGGTCAAATAATCTAATTAATAATCTAAATTCTAACATGCAACAAGTAAACTAAATCTCAATCCATAGTAAATAATCTCAAGAAAGAACGATACACATTATCAGTCTACAGCCCGATAATACATCCATTCGAATAGACTAGAACAATAATATAGGCCTATAAACACTAGGCTATAAAAGCAGAATAAAAAATGGAAAGTAGAACATGACTGTAATGGTTGAAAATATAAAGATACCTGCAACTATGTCTACACTCCCTTAGATCAAGCATCCTGTAAACTGCACAAATAACCTGGAAGGGAACCAGGTCCTCAGAGGGACGTAGCAAGATACAAAAATATATGCCATAAAGTAAATACTGTAAAAACTCGAGGGTGAACTAACCAACTAAGTAAAATACAATTTGAGGACAAATTAGTGTGTATGGAAAGTGTAGGCTAGACATATGCTGACGTAATTCACCAATCACCGTGACTGGCTAGTATATGCCACATATGCCCCCATAGCAAGGGCACTCTGCAATATAATAACGTCCAGCTCCGAAGAGCGTAGCATCTGAATAGTATAACGTCCATATCGCTCCATAGAAGGTAGAATCTGAATAGTATAACGTCCATTTCATTCCAGAGAACGTGGAATCTGAATAGTATAACGTCCATATCATTCTGTCGAACGTAGAATCTGAATAAAGGAAGTAGGTGTCCCATACACCTACTAGTTGTCCTTCCCGCCCAATGCTCTACGCTTGTTGTATACACAACACTCTTTAGCTACTAAGGCGAGACGGAGTGTAAGTATCAGCATCGTAACTTTGGCTAATAGCCTATCGTTAGAACAATAGCCCAACCTTACAAACAAATAAGGACAAGGATTGGACCACCGTACTACAATAGTCTATGTTCCTGGACTACTAATAACTGTTAAGTCTTCTAACATGCATCACTATTAGCAGTTATACCCTATCAATCGTACGACCTACACGTACAGGTGACCAACTGAATACACAAGTCCGTATCCTACATGAGACTCAAAACTCGTGTAAGAAATGTGTCAAGGACTGGGGAGTCATACTGATAACTCCACGACTTTAGGTGCGTCCACTACACACTAGGTCAGACACAAGTCCTAACGTCAACGCCTACGTTGACTGCGCCCGAATCTTTCTCGCACGTGAACAGTTATATAGTATTTAAAGAATAAAACATGCAACTAAAAACAACTGAATTTAAATAGTACAATAAGGCAAGGTATACTTGCCTAGGTCCTCAAGCTGCGAGTGCCAATATCCTTCTCCCAAAGTCTCGCAGGACGATCCAATGGTCATATATATATAATACAATACAATATAGCATCAGCCATTACACTAGCACACACGCAAACACGATTACACTAAACTCAGAAACTATGCAAGTTAGGGGTGGTACTGGTCAACTAGCAGGGTCAAGTATGCGTCTAAATGCTGTGCATGATCATACAGTCAACTCACTAACACATGTCTAAGCTAGTACGTCGATGTACACAAGGGAGTCAATTTACAAATTCTTAGGGTCATACAGTCAACTGTGAATACGGGATATCCATAGTTATACTAGGGTCATATAGTATATACATATACAGTCATAACTAGTATTAGCATTTAATTACCATAGAATATATATATATATATATATCAATTTAATTATTATACACATACGCATACGCACACTAGTCATTAGGTTCACCGACACGGGTCTGCAATCACATCAACTAAACTGAACCATCATGAAATGATATGCTAAACCTTACACTATTTACACATGCACAAATATACAATATGAAAGAAGAGAAAATAGGTTTGAACCTCGGGGTGCACGTGATCGAAGAGGGTGCTCAAGCTCCGGCGAGGGTGGTGATGATGGCGATAATGTTGATGATGATGATGGTGATGATGATGGTATGATGAAGGTGATAATGATGAAGGTGATGATGATAAGGATGTTGATAATGCTTCAAGGATGGCCGAAGAGGAGAGTTCAGGCAAAGGGCGCTATTATCGAGGGAAGAACGTGGTGGTTGTGGCGGCCGATTTAGTCGACTCCGGCGGAGACTATGGTCAAAAAGAGGAGAAGATGGTGTCACTACCACAATTTCAGATTACGACACTATTATAAATTTCCATGTTTAATTTATTACGTAATAAATATGTGTGATGAGTTTTATTAAATAAAATATAAGGTGTTCTTAATGCATAGATTTTAGGTTGACCTAAAAACCTATTTGGTTTAACCCTTGTGACTAAACCCTAATTGGCATTTTTAGTTTTAGATTTAAACCCTAGGTGAATGACTAACCCTAATTAATTCTTGTTCTTCATGACTAATCATGGAGGGATAATTAAACCTTAGCATTGGAAACCCTAAACCTAGTCCTATATAATGAGGGAAAGCCTTCCTCAAGCTTCTTCATTCATAAAGAAAGCCCTAAACCTAGCCTCTATTAGAAAAACCCTTCATTCCCCATAAATTTTAGAAAATTAAAACCCTAGAAACCCATTTCCTCCTCCATCAAGAGAAATCTAGGAGCTTGGACCAAGAAGGCTTGAAGAAAGATGACCTACATTAGGAAACCATCTCCCAATAGGTGAGAATCTAAATTTAACCCCTTTTATTTCTGTTTTTCATTATTGTTTGGCCATTAGGAGCCCACCATTTGTTTTAGATTTCATTTTTGGGGTTTCTCCATGAAGACCTAGGTGAATCTAGGTTTTAGGTGTCCCAACGTTGACTTTCCCGCAAATTTCGTGAACCCTAATTATGAGAATGTGTATTTCTACAGGATTACATCTCCTACCTAAGATAATGATCTCGATTTAGGGTTTTGATTTGGGTTTTCGGGAGTTCTTGGTTTGGAATCCGATTTTCAGCCCTAGGTGTTCGATGAAATGCCTCTTAGGGGTTTACCTATCTAATGTATTCTAATACTGCATGTTTTGATATACATAAATATAAACATAGGTATATTGCATATGTGTATAGATAGGTTTGTGTGATTTGGAGAAGGAAATGCATTAGGGAGGTTACTGTACAGTCGGGTTTTCCCTATGACCGTGCATGACCTCGAGATTCACTGTGTGAACTATGTGTCCAGTGTTGAGCAGTTTGTATCAGCTCACTGTGTTCTGTGTATCAGTATGTGGAGTAAAGGACTTGTGTTTTGGCACTGTGGGAAAGTTCAGAGTGTAGAGTCGGGTTTCCAGGTTCTACAATATCAGTAGCAGTGTAGGATCTCTGTGTGTGTGTGTGTATACTTGTGGGTGAATGTGTCATGTCTGTGGGAGTATGAGTGTCTCGATGACACTGACACTTGGGTCCTGTGTATAATTTTTTGAGTGAGCTGTGGTTAGTGTATCAATAGGATTGTAGGTTCAGTGTATCAGTAGGTATTAGGGGGTGAGTTCCTGATATTGTGTATCAATGTACCAGTATTTGGGGAAATATTGGTTTGAGTTTATGTGTATCACAGTACCAGTGTCAGTGCCTAGGGAGTGACAGTGCTGTGGTGGGTAGTAGATAGGTTTGTGCACTAGTTACTGTGAACTGTGTGTGTCAAGTTTTCCAGTGTGTGTGTGTGTTGTGTATCAGCACAGCAAGGGAGATAGGGGGATTTGAGTATCAGGTATTCTATTGTGTAGTAGTTTTTGCATTAAAAGAGTATCAGGATTTTGCTGTGACTGTAGGAGTTTCAGTTCAGTCCCCTGCTGTGCAGTGGTGACTGCATAGAAAGATCACTTTGGGGGAACTGTGTCTGTGCAAGTTTGAACAATGTTCAGACCTTCCTTTTGATCCTGCCAGTAGTCATACTTGTCTTAGATTAATTCAGGTATGAGAGTCTGAACAATTTCAGACTGTAAAACTGTGAAAACAATTCAGTAAGCTCTAGAGGCCTGTGTGTGTGTGTGTGTATCAGTGAGCTGATACTGTATCAGTATTTTTTTGTTGTGAGTATTAGTTGCTAGATTTTAGGCTATGCATGTTGCCAGTAGTCATATGCTTCTCTCAGGTTTTAGCCATGTATATATGGTAACTTGGTTTCAGTGAGTGCTGAGTTTAGTGAGTTTCCCTATGCTAGTTGTGTATCAGTGTCTGTGTGGAGGGAAGGTTTAAGTATCAGTGAGGTGTGAGTATTTTGAATAGGGTAAAATAGGCCTTGGGGTACAACAGTTAGTATTGGTTAGCTGCCCTTATTTTGGCTACTTGTGTACCCTGTTCAGTGGTATTTAGGTGTAGTTATGGTGGAGATGTTTTGCTACTTGTGAACTGTAAAGGGTTCATTAAATCAGAACCTTGGATCGATGAATTGTTAAGTATAGGTGACTGTGTAGTAAGTTCAGTACCATTGTAGGAGCAGTGTGTATGTAGGAGTATCAGGTTTCAGTGAGTCTAGCTAGGTCCTTGAGCACACATGTGGATTTGTGATTCAGTGGGTTCCTAATACTGAGTATCAGTTCATCCATGTTGTGTATGTGCTATATATGTATCAATTGGTAGGTGTGCTTCATATTGTTGGTGAGTTGAGTATTGGTTTGGGTTTTAGTATAGATATTGTCTAATATAGTCTAGTATTGGCTAGGTATTAACTATTATAGCCAGGATACCTGAGTACAACCTAGCAAAACCTAGTACAACCAAGTGTTGACCAAGACAACCTAGTATGGACTTAGATATGACCTAGAGGCCTCATATTTAATTAGTTAAACATGCTTATGCCTATAATTCAGTATCTTAACATTGATATTCCATAACTAGGTCATTGTGATTTCATCTTGGACATCGATCCTCGTACCTTCCTCGGGACCACAGGTGAGTACATTCTCTGACAGTTTTCATTTTGTTGATTAATTCTATAATTCCAGTTGTATACTATACTTGACTCTAACACTGTGGATACACGAGTTAGCACCCTAGATACCTGTCATGAGGAGTCATGATTGGAATCCATCGTGCTAGCTGGGGATGGGGAAATATTAGCAGATTATGTGATCATACCCCACCTTACATGCATCATAGCTCACCCCACATATCACGTTGGGTGTAGCCTGACCATTTATATGCCTCATAGCCAGATATTTATGATTAGCCTGACTATTGCTCGCATCATAGCTAACCGGATGGTTAGCCTGACCTCACATGTATCATAGCCAATCATATATATCAAGTCTGATCTCGTCCCAAGCCGATCACATAATAACTGATATTTCAAACACTTAGCCAGATGTTTATCTTTTATTTCATTGCTAGATATTCTATTGCCTATCTCATATTCTCTCGTACTCTATATTTCCAGTATTTATTTTATCTTGTATTCCTTATATTGTTTTATAGTTTTTGTCAACATAAATGAAACTGCTGTTTAGTATTTGTACTTCGCTCCAATTCTGATTGGATAACATTTTCAGAGGACTTGGAGGATTTTTGCCCTACCCACTAAGGCCCGGGAACAGAGGGGAGATTTCATACCAGAAATCCCAGAGGAGTTACCCATCTTAGAGGAGATTCCACCTACACACACTTAGATTGTCTTATTTTATGTATTATTGTTCTAGACTGAGATCTGGGTTGTATTATTGTTGTGACTTTTGAGGACATCTAGACTCTAGACTTGTATTTATTTTTGTGTGACTTATGTCAGAACTCTTTATCCTTATTTCTCATCGTGCCATTTACTTTCAAATAACCTTGTGATTGAGTATATTATAAACTGTGGATTCTTGTATTATTATTGTCCTCTTTATGGAGTTGAGACTATTGACATGATGAGTTATGTTTGAGACCTAGACAGCGTTCTACCATCGATGTTGCAGCGTAGACTGGACGTACCCAAGTCTCATGCCCAATTTTTGGGTGCGGGTCATGACACATTTTTAGTGGTGGCCCATGCAGGTCTAGATTCACATTTAGAGCGATATCGTAGTGGTACTCGCTTAGAGTATTGCTACGAGCCTATTTTAGGAAATAGGATTAGGCCGAGAATATGCTCAATCATAATTAGGAAATTTCTGATTCTTATAATGCTACTCTTAATGATTATTTCCTTTAGAATTTTTTTTTGTCCTTCCTTGATGATATCATATCTATTACCTTAATTGATTCTTTCAAACTGTCTTTAGGATGCCACCAAAGACCAGGTCCTTGAGTGTCACTACCACTTTTTCCATGTAAGGGTATTTCTGTAATTTAACTACTTAAATAATTATGTATTTAATTAATGGTTGAGTTTTATAAGTAATTATATATTGTTAATAATATTTAGTTTTAGGTCTAACCCTAGAAATCCATTAGGACAACCCTAATGAGTAAACCCTAGTTAGAAAACCCTATTCTAGCAAAACCCTAGAATGACTTAACCTGAGTCTATTAGGTTCTACATGAGAGGAAAGGGGTTTAACCTAAAAAGACTAGGCATAGAAACCCTAAAACTAGGTTTAATATAAATAGGAAGCTTTCTCAAAGCCATCCTTCATGTAGAGAAAAGGAAACCCTAGCCTCCAGAGAGAGAAACCTATTTCCCCACCCCATTTTCGAGATTAAACCTAGGGTTCCATTTTCTCCTTCTCCAAAGCAAGGAACGAGGGTCAGGAAGCCTTGGAAGAGAAGAACTTCATTGAAGAAACCTTCCCTGCAGGTAAAACCCTAGTTTACATTCCTTTAATTCTGTTTTTCAGATGTTCATGGCCATTAGGGAACCCCCTTTTCTGTGTAATTCGATTCTAGGGCTTTGGATTAGGTTTTGGTGACCCACATGGGGTTTTCCCCAATTATTAAGAACCCTAACCCTAGATTTGGTTTGTAGACAGATTTTTCCCCATTCATGTAGATATAAATTCGATTTTAGGGTTTACTTATCTAGGTATTCTAAATTCTGTGTATTGATGTATGAATCTATATGTATATATATGTATTGTGTGTTGGGGGCATTCATTTGTACATTAAGATTTGATACTGGGTACAGTCGGGCAGAATTCTCTGTTCAGTCGGGTTTGGTTCAGAGTTAGTGAAGGTTGCTGTGTATTTCTGTGAGTTAATTGTGTCCCAGTTAGAAATCAGTGTGTGTGTTTTGTGTTAGGGATTTCAGTGTCTGTGTGTGGCTGTAGGTCAATAACTTGAAGGTTACCATGTGCAGATATCAGTTTTTGTTGTGAGGTTTGTGTGCATCAGTAGGTTGCATACTGTGTGAATTGGATACTGTACTGTGTGTGTGCTGTGTATTTCTGTAGGGTGAACTCAGGTGATTGTGTACATCAGTATACATGTGTGTGAGTATTATGTTAAATTCTGTGTGTGTATGTGTGTGGAGGTCTAGGTGTGGCAGTATATTATTCTCAGTGTGCAGACTATAGGGGTGTATTACCTCCATGAGGAATCAGTGTAGGTTATTGGGAGTGAGCAGAATTCATTAGGTGCAGTAGGTATCAGTAAGATTTGGGGAAAACAGGGTGCTCGAGTTGTGGCTGTGTATGTATCAGTCAATTTAAGTTGTATGTGTGTGTTTGTGAGGCCAGTTTTGGTGAGAGCAGGATGTGCACAATGGGGTATCAGCAGTTAAGGGATTCCAGTGTGAGTGCCTGTGAATTGAAAACCAATGTGACAGTATCAGTGTTGGTGTTAGGTTGTGTGAGTATTCCAAAACTCAGTGAGCAGTGAGCAATTGTGTTTCCTGTGTGTAATTCTGAGAGTGTTTCAGTGAGTGAGTGAGTGATGCAGTGTTATGTATCAGTATAGTGAAGTATGTGAGTACCTGTGTTCAGACTGTGGACTTGTGTACAAGAGTGTACATGTGACTGTGTGAGAACTGAGAATGGTTCTTTGGATCAGTTTTCCTGTGTATCAGTTAGGTGTAGTTGGGTATCAGTGCAAGTATGAGGACTGTGAGTGCAGTAAGTGATTTGTGAGACTGTGTGAAATTTCTGTGAGTGTTGTGAGTACCCTAGAGCCAGTACCTTGTGTGCATATGTGTGCTGTGTGTGTATGTGCAGTGAATTGGGAGTTAGATGCTTGAGAGTGTATCTGTGTGTGTTGATATATGGCTGTGTGGTTAAGTATCAATGACTTATGCATTGTGTGTGTGTGTTTTAGCATGTTAGGTATCTGTCAAAGGAAGAGAGGCAGAGTAATAATCTAGGGTGCAGTAGTAGTTCAGTAGGTCCAGTGTTTTGTACCAGTAACTTTGGGTATATGTGTGTAGGATTTTTATGTATTAGTGTGTGTAAGTATGGGTGAAACTGGATGTACCAGCCTTCAGTTTTACACTGGTATGCACCAGTTTCTACAATGGGTTGACATCAGTCCTCACACTAATGTGTATCAGTTATACACTGATATGTGTTGGGGAAACTGTGTATGTATCAGTATATCAGTGTGTGTGTAGTGTGTGTCCCAGGTTATTTCAATTTTAGTATAGAACCTGTGGAAGGAGGTGTGGTTCAATGATCTGTGAGTGGTACAAGGGTGGTATCAGTGAAGTCAGGTGTTAACTAGTATGCCAGTTAAGTAAAGGGGTATTGGTCAAGTGTGAGAAATAGCATAGAGTATAAAATTATAACTAGAATTAGTTAAGTACTAACTAATATAGCTAAATTACTTTAGTATTAACTAGTATAGGCTAGGTAATAGCTAGTTGTAGACTAGTATTGACTAATTGACCTTGTTAAGCCTAGAAAACCTAAGTATTGACCTAGTTTGACTTCCAAGACCTAGTTTTGGCCTAAAAATTTATATTTCAACATAGATATTATAAATTATCATTTCAAATCACCTTTTGACATTATTATTCCATATTTAGGTCAGAGTGACTCCATCTTGGACATCGATCATCACATTTTGCTCAGGACCACAGGCGAGTACATTCTCTGACAGTTTTCATGGTTGATTATTTCTATAAATTGTAGTGTATTTCATACTTGATTCCGACACCATGGATACACGGGTTAGCACCCTAGATCCCCATCACGAGGAGTCGTGGTTGGAATCCATTGTGCTAGCTGGGGGTTGGGGAACTATTAGTAGATTATGTGATCATATCCAAACATTTATATGCACCATAGCTCACCCCACTTCTCACGTCGGGTGCGGCCTGACCACTTATATGCTCCATAGCTGTTATATATGATTAGCCTGACCACTATATGCACCATAGCTAACCATGCGGTTAGCCTGACCTAAAAGAATCATAGCTAATCATATATAACCAGCCTGATCTAGTCCCAAGCCGATCACATGATAAACTAATAATTCAAACACTTAGCTAGATGTCTTATCTTTATTCAGATTTACTTGTTCTAGCATTTACTACTTATTGCTCATTGCTAGATGCCTACTGTATATTTCATTTTCTCCAGTACTTCACATGTTCAGCTTTTATTTCCATCTTGTATCTCTTACACTGTTTATAGATTTTGTCAATTAATGAAACTGCTGTTAGTGCTTGTGCTTCGCTCCAATCCTGACTGGATAACAACATTTTCAGAGAACCTGGAGGACTTTTGCCCTACTCATTACGGTCCAGGAATAGAGGAGGATTTCACCCCAGAAATCCCAGAGGAGGTGCCTATCTTAGAGGAGAACTTGCCTGCCCATGCTTAGATTATTTTTCTGCATTTATTGTTTTAGACTGAGACTGAGACTGAGATGTATTTTATTTTATTTGTGACTTTGTGAGGTCATTTAGACCAGGATTTGAGTTGAACTTCTTGTGGATGGTTTTATTAGAACTCTTTTCAATTCTCATCGTGCCATTATTCTTATAGCTGTGATTGAGTATATTATAGAAATGTGATTTATTTATCATTGTCCTCCGTACGGAGTTGAGACTATTGACAGGATATACTATGTTGTGACCTAGACAGCGTTCTACCGCCGATGCTGCGGCGTAGGCTGGACGTACCCACGACTCATGCCCAAATTCCGGGTGCGGGTCGTGACACGTTTTAGTGGTGGCCCATGCAGGTCTAGTCTCCAGTCATAGTCTTAGACTGTTTTAGGAAATAGGAATTAGGCCAAGAATATACTCAATCACAATTAGGGAATTCTGATTCTTATGATACTATTCTTAATGATTAATTCCTTTAGAAATTTTCTGTCCTTCCTTGATATCATATCTATTGCCTTAATTGAATCTTTCGATCTGTCTCCAGGATGCCGCCAAGAAGGTCCCAGAGACTCGGAGCAGCAGATTCAGAGAGGTCTGCCACCTCTCGCGCTGCCGGACAGACATCAGCAGCACCTCCTACATCTCCAGGACAGGTGGGAGTGTCTGCAGCATTCGGGGGTCCTCCACCACCAGTTCAGAGGGTCCCCACAGCTACGACGGCACCACCACCTCCACCACCCCCAGCTCAGCATCCAGGAGGTGTGCCCGTCGATGGAGCACAGATGTTCGCCTTGATACAGGGCATGGTCGACGCCCAGAGGACGTCGGCAGAGGCCCAGAGAGTGCAGGCTGAGGCACATCAGGCCCAGACAGAGATGATGAGGGTGAACATGGATAATGCTCACCAAGTGGCTCTCCAGGCTGTGGAGAGAGTCGCTCAGCAGCAGCAACAACCTGGTCAGCAACAACAGAGGCCGGGCACCATTGTGGACTTCAAGAGGATGATGCCTCGGGAGTTCAAGGGGACAGAAGGGATACTCTACGCCGATGATTGGCTAGAGGACATCGAGAGGAACTTGCGTTTGGCGCAGATTCCAGAGGCGCTCCAGATTGAGGCCGCTGGCAGCCAGATGTTCGACATTGCCTTGACGTGGTTTCGCACGGAGCCGAGACTCTTGCGCGGGGGACTCACTTGGGAGGCTTTCAAGGAGCTCTTCAAAGAAAAGTTCTTTCCTGATGTCGCCCTGGGAGCTTTGGAGAGTCAGTTCCATGACTTAGCCCAGGGGAGCTCGTCCGTCGACGAGTATGCCGCAGAGTTTTCCCGCCTGAGCCGCTTTGCGCCGTCAATGATTAGAGATCCGGGGGACAGGGCCCGGAAATTCAGAAAGGGGCTGACAAGAGAGATCAAGTCTCGCACGTCGGGACGTCGCACAGCTACCTATGAGGGCATATTGATGGATGCACAAGTAGCCGAGGATGACTTGGACCTCAGACCCAAGAGGGGACGCGATGTTACCGGAGGGGCAAACAGTAGTGCGGGAACAGGCAAGCGTCCACACTTTCAGCAGCAGCAGAGACCCTTTCAGCAGCAGCATCAGGCACCAGCCCGAGGGCAGGTTCAGCAACAGCAGCAGAGGCAGAACCAGCCCGCCATCCAGTGTGCGTACTGCGGGAAGATGGGACATACTAGAGATATCTGCAGGCACAGATTGGGCTCATGTTTGTCCTGCGGATCGACGACACATCAGCTGAGGGATTGCCCTACCATTCGGACTCGTCCAGGTCAGGGTGGAGCAGCCGCCCAAAGAGGACCAGGCAGGGTACCTACCGTACCAGGAGGCCAACAACAGAGGGGACCACTTCCACCGCAAAATCAGAAGTTCGCCCAGCATCAGCAGCAGAGAGGTGCGCCCCAGGGGCGAGCGTACGCCATGGCAGTCGAGGAGATCGAGCCAGCAGGAGACTTGATCACAGGTTCGGTTCTTCTCGATTGTATTCCTGCATTTACCTTATTCGATTCTGGCGCTTCCCATAGTTTTGTGTCTGTATCATATGCACTTCGACATCATTTAGACACAGAACCATTAGCTAGGACTTGCAAGATCATGACTGGTGGAGGTATTATCCTAGTCCGTGATCACTGCAAGGACCGGAGAGTGTCAGTAGGAGGCCGAGACTTGAGCGTGAGCTTACTTGTTATGCCACTTCCGGGGTACGATATTGTACTCGGAATGGACTGGTTGAGTAGGCATCATGCTACTATAGATTGTTATAGAGGCAGAGTATTGTTTAGACCACCAGGAGAGCCGGAGTTTGAGGTCGTCAGAGCAGCAGCGGAACAGAGCAGGAGCACATTTTGCGGAGCCAGGGCGGAAGAAGAGGAGTTGCCACATCCTCTGATAGCGGAGTTCCTGGATGTATTTCCAGAAGAGTTGCCAGGCTTGCCGCCAGACAGAGATGTTGAATTCTCTATAGACTTGGTTCCAGGAGCGGAGCCCATTTCACAACACGTCTATAGAGTCAACAACAGCGAGCTGGCAGAACTGAAAAAGCAAGTTGAGGAGCTGCAGGACAAAGGCTTCATCAAATCCAGTTCATCACCATGGGGAGCTCCGGTATTGTTCGTACCGAAGAAGGACGGCACGGTGCGCATGTGCATTGATTATAGAGCTTTGAACAATATCACTATCAAGAACAAGTACCCGCTGCCGAGGATAGATGATCTTTTCGACCAGTTGAGCGGGGCGAGGGTGTTTTCAAAGATTGATTTGAGGTCAGGCTATCACCAGGTGAAGGTGAAGAGGGAAGACACGCCAAAGACAGCTTTTCGGACCAGATACGGCCAGTTTGAGTTCATGGTAATGCCATTTGGTTTAACCAATGCACCGGCAGTATTCATGAACTTGATGAACAAGGTGTTCCACCAGTACCTTGACAAGTTCGTGGTGGTGTTCATCGATGATATTCTTGTGTATTCCAAGACACCGGAGGAGCACGAAGAGCACCTGAAATTGGTCTTAGAGACTCTCAGGAGGGAGAAGCTGTACGGGAAACTCTCTAAGTGTGAATTCTTCCTTGACAAGGTTGAATTTCTTGGGCATGTGGTATCGGGTGACGGGATCTCGGTTAACCCACAGAAGATCGAGGCAGTAGAGTCGTGGGCTACCCCCAGTTCGGTAGCTGAGATCAGGAGTTTTCTCGGGCTAGCAGGATACTACAGGAGGTTTGTACAAGACTTCTCCAAGATTGCAGCGCCAATGACCAGACTGACTAGGAAGGATGTGGAATTTGTGTGGACAGAGGAGTGCCAGGCTGCATTTGATGAGCTGAAGAAGAGGTTGACGACAGCTCCAATTTTGACGTTGCCATCAGGGACCGGTGGTTTTACCATCTACAGTGATGCTTCAGGGAAGGGTCTGGGATGTGTTCTTCAACAGCACGGGAAGGTAATTGCCTATGCTTCCAGGCAGTTACGCCCTCATGAAAAGAATTATCCCACCCATGACTTAGAGTTGGCAGCAGTTATTTTCGCTCTAAAGCTGTGGAAACATTACCTGTACGGAGAGCGTGTGGAGATCTTCACAGACCACAAGAGCTTGAAGTACGTATTCACACAGAAGGAGCTGAATATGAGGCAGAGGAGGTGGTTAGAGTTGATGAAGGACTTTGACATATCATTGCAGTACCATCCAGGGAAGGCTAACGTAGTCGCCGATGCTTTGAGCAGGTATCCGATGGCTATGTACTTGACGACAGATAGGCATTTGTTGGCTGATCTGGAAAGCTTAGAGATCGAGGTGTTAGTTCCCGGTACCGAGATTCAAATGTGGGGATTACAGATACAGTCCGAACTGATGGACAGGATCAGAGCTGCGCAGTACGATGATGAGACTCTGAGGAGTATCAGAGCCCAAGTTCAGATGGGATTGTCGGACGATTTCACTATCGCAGATGATGGTTCCTTACGGCACGGCACAAGGATATGTGTGCCTAGTGGGGAACTGCGCGAGGAAGTTTTGCAGGAGGCACACCGCTCTCAGTACTCGATGCATCCCGGTGCCAACAAGATGTATCGAGACTTGAGGGAGCACGTATGGTGGTATGGAATGAAGCGCGAGGTAGCACGCTTCGTATCTCGGTGTCTAGTGTGCCAGCAGGTAAAGGCAGACCGGCAGAGGCCAGGAGGTTTGCTCCAACCTTTACCAATTCCAGAATGGAAATGGGAGCACGTGACCATGGATTTCGTTTCAGGGCTTCCACGTTCTCCAGGAGGGAAGGACGCGATTTGGGTCATCGTGGACAGGTTGACCAAATCAGCCCATTTCTTACCTTTTAAAGTGGGCACGTCGACAGAGAAGCTAGCAGAGATGTACGTGCGACAGATTGTTAGGATTCATGGAGTTCCTGTGAGCATCGTCTCAGATCGGGATAGTCGTTTCACTTCCTACTTCTGGAGGAGTCTGCAGGCTAGCTTGGGCACCCAGCTCAAGTTCAGTACCGCATATCACCCCCAGACAGACGGGCAGTCTGAGAGGACTATTCAGACTCTCGAGGATATGCTACGCACTTGTGTGTTAGATCTCGGAGGTTCTTGGGAGGATCATCTGCACCTGGTAGAGTTCGCTTACAACAACAGCTACCAGGCCAGCATCGAGATGTCACCGTTTGAGGCTCTTTATGGACGAAGGTGTCGTACACCGCTATCGTGGGACGACGTTGGAGAGAGAGCCTTGCTAGGACCAGAAATGGTCGTGGATGCAGCGGAAAAGGTGAAACTCATCAGAGACAGACTGCGAGTGGCGCAGGACAGACAGCGGCATTGGGCCGACAGCCACCGTAGACCCCTTGAGTTTCAGGTATAGATTGTTAATTTTCTGTTTTGTGTTGTTTGCTTAGACTGCGTGCTAAGACTGTTGTTTTAGGTTGGCGATCTAGTTTTCCTACGGATTTCTCCGACGCGTGGAACGATTCGTTTTGGCAGAGGCGGGAAGCTTAGCCCACGCTACATCGGACCCTTCAGTATTCTGGCAAGGGTAGGTGCAGTGGCTTATAGACTGGATTTGCCGCCTGCATTGGAGGGAGTGCATAATGTGTTCCATGTGTCGCAGCTGAGACGGTACGTGGCAGACCCTAGTCACGTACTTGATCACTCGGAGATTGAGGTTGGTCCGACGCTCAGCTACCCTGAGCAGCCCGTAGAGATCTTGGACCGCAGAGAGAAGGTGTTGCGGAACCAAACTATTCCTTTGGTTCGGGTTGCATGGAGACATCACTCTCCAGGGGAGTCGACCTGGGAGAGAGAAGACGAAATGCGCGAGCAATACCCTTATCTCTTCCAGACTTGAGGTATATTTCCTTGCTGATTTCATTCGTGTTGTAGTTCAGTCCAATTTCGAGGACGAAATTTCTTTTAGGAGGGTAGACTTGTCACTACCACTTTTTCCATGTAAGGGTATTTCTGTAATTTAACTACTTAAATAATTATGTATTTAATTAATGGTTGAGTTTTATAAGTAATTATATATTGTTAATAATATTTAGTTTTAGGTCTAACCCTAGAAATCCATTAGGACAACCCTAATGAGTAAACCCTAGTTAGAAAACCCTATTCTAGCAAAACCCTAGAATGACTTAACCTGAGTCTATTAGGTTCTACATGAGAGGAAAGGGGTTTAACCTAAAAAGACTAGGCATAGAAACCCTAAAACTAGGTTTAATATAAATAGGAAGCTTTCTCAAAGCCATCCTTCATGTAGAGAAAAGGAAACCCTAGCCTCCAGAGAGAGAAACCTATTTCCCCACCCCATTTTCGAGATTAAACCTAGGGTTCCATTTTCTCCTTCTCCAAAGCAAGGAACGAGGGTCAGGAAGCCTTGGAAGAGAAGAACTTCATTGAAGAAACCTTCCCTGCAGGTAAAACCCTAGTTTACATTCCTTTAATTCTGTTTTTCAGATGTTCATGGCCATTAGGGAACCCCCTTTTCTGTGTAATTCGATTCTAGGGCTTTGGATTAGGTTTTGGTGACCCACATGGGGTTTTCCCCAATTATTAAGAACCCTAACCCTAGATTTGGTTTGTAGACAGATTTTTCCCCATTCATGTAGATATAAATTCGATTTTAGGGTTTACTTATCTAGGTATTCTAAATTCTGTGTATTGATGTATGAATCTATATGTATATATATGTATTGTGTGTTGGGGGCATTCATTTGTACATTAAGATTTGATACTGGGTACAGTCGGGCAGAATTCTCTGTTCAGTCGGGTTTGGTTCAGAGTTAGTGAAGGTTGCTGTGTATTTCTGTGAGTTAATTGTGTCCCAGTTAGAAATCAGTGTGTGTGTTTTGTGTTAGGGATTTCAGTGTCTGTGTGTGGCTGTAGGTCAATAACTTGAAGGTTACCATGTGCAGATATCAGTTTTTGTTGTGAGGTTTGTGTGCATCAGTAGGTTGCATACTGTGTGAATTGGATACTGTACTGTGTGTGTGCTGTGTATTTCTGTAGGGTGAACTCAGGTGATTGTGTACATCAGTATACATGTGTGTGAGTATTATGTTAAATTCTGTGTGTGTATGTGTGTGGAGGTCTAGGTGTGGCAGTGTATTATTCTCAGTGTGCAGACTATAGGGGTGTATTACCTCCATGAGGAATCAGTGTAGGTTATTGGGAGTGAGCAGAATTCATTAGGTGCAGTAGGTATCAGTAAGATTTGGGGAAAACAGGGTGCTCGAGTTGTGGCTGTGTATGTATCAGTCAATTTAAGTTGTATGTGTGTGTTTGTGAGGCCAGTTTTGGTGAGAGCAGGATGTGCACAATGGGGTATCAGCAGTTAAGGGATTCCAGTGTGAGTGCCTGTGAATTGAAAACCAATGTGACAGTATCAGTGTTGGTGTTAGGTTGTGTGAGTATTCCAAAACTCAGTGAGCAGTGAGCAATTGTGTTTCCTGTGTGTAATTCTGAGAGTGTTTCAGTGAGTGAGTGAGTGATGCAGTGTTATGTATCAGTATAGTGAAGTATGTGAGTACCTGTGTTCAGACTGTGGACTTGTGTACAAGAGTGTACATGTGACTGTGTGAGAACTGAGAATGGTTCTTTGGATCAGTTTTCCTGTGTATCAGTTAGGTGTAGTTGGGTATCAGTGCAAGTATGAGGACTGTGAGTGCAGTAAGTGATTTGTGAGACTGTGTGAAATTTCTGTGAGTGTTGTGAGTACCCTAGAGCCAGTACCTTGTGTGCATATGTGTGCTGTGTGTGTATGTGCAGTGAATTGGGAGTTAGATGCTTGAGAGTGTATCTGTGTGTGTTGATATATGGCTGTGTGGTTAAGTATCAATGACTTATGCATTGTGTGTGTGTGTTTTAGCATGTTAGGTATCTGTCAAAGGAAGAGAGGCAGAGTAATAATCTAGGGTGCAGTAGTAGTTCAGTAGGTCCAGTGTTTTGTACCAGTAACTTTGGGTATATGTGTGTAGGATTTTTATGTATTAGTGTGTGTAAGTATGGGTGAAACTGGATGTACCAGCCTTCAGTTTTACACTGGTATGCACCAGTTTCTACAATGGGTTGACATCAGTCCTCACACTAATGTGTATCAGTTATACACTGATATGTGTTGGGGAAACTGTGTATGTATCAGTATATCAGTGTGTGTGTAGTGTGTGTCCCAGGTTATTTCAATTTTAGTATAGAACCTGTGGAAGGAGGTGTGGTTCAATGATCTGTGAGTGGTACAAGGGTGGTATCAGTGAAGTCAGGTGTTAACTAGTATGCCAGTTAAGTAAAGGGGTATTGGTCAAGTGTGAGAAATAGCATAGAGTATAAAATTATAACTAGAATTAGTTAAGTACTAACTAATATAGCTAAATTACTTTAGTATTAACTAGTATAGGCTAGGTAATAGCTAGTTGTAGACTAGTATTGACTAATTGACCTTGTTAAGCCTAGAAAACCTAAGTATTGACCTAGTTTGACTTCCAAGACCTAGTTTTGGCCTAAAAATTTATATTTCAACATAGATATTATAAATTATCATTTCAAATCACCTTTTGACATTATTATTCCATATTTAGGTCAGAGTGACTCCATCTTGGACATCGATCATCACATTTTGCTCAGGACCACAGGCGAGTACATTCTCTGACAGTTTTCATGGTTGATTATTTCTATAAATTGTAGTGTATTTCATACTTGATTCCGACACCATGGATACACGGGTTAGCACCCTAGATCCCCATCACGAGGAGTCATGGTTGGAATCCATTGTGCTAGCTGGGGGTTGGGGAACTATTAGTAGATTATGTGATCATATCCAAACATTTATATGCACCATAGCTCACCCCACTTCTCACGTCGGGTGCGGCCTGACCACTTATATGCTCCATAGCTGTTATATATGATTAGCCTGACCACTATATGCACCATAGCTAACCATGCGGTTAGCCTGACCTAAAAGAATCATAGCTAATCATATATAACCAGCCTGATCTAGTCCCAAGCCGATCACATGATAAACTAATAATTCAAACACTTAGCTAGATGTCTTATCTTTATTCAGATTTACTTGTTCTAGCATTTACTACTTATTGCTCATTGCTAGATGCCTACTGTATATTTCATTTTCTCCAGTACTTCACATGTTCAGCTTTTATTTCCATCTTGTATCTCTTACACTGTTTATAGATTTTGTCAATTAATGAAACTGCTGTTAGTGCTTGTGCTTCGCTCCAATCCTGACTGGATAACAACATTTTCAGAGAACCTGGAGGACTTTTGCCCTACTCATTACGGTCCAGGAATAGAGGAGGATTTCACCCCAGAAATCCCAGAGGAGGTGCCTATCTTAGAGGAGAACTTGCCTGCCCATGCTTAGATTATTTTTCTGCATTTATTGTTTTAGACTGAGACTGAGACTGAGATGTATTTTATTTTATTTGTGACTTTGTGAGGTCATTTAGACCAGGATTTGAGTTGAACTTCTTGTGGATGGTTTTATTAGAACTCTTTTCAATTCTCATCGTGCCATTATTCTTATAGCTGTGATTGAGTATATTATAGAAATGTGATTTATTTATCATTGTCCTCCGTACGGAGTTGAGACTATTGACAGGATATACTATGTTGTGACCTAGACAGCGTTCTACCGCCGATGCTGCGGCGTAGGCTGGACGTACCCACGACTCATGCCCAAATTCCGGGTGCGGGTCGTGACATTGAGACTCGGAGCAGCAGCTTTCGAGAGGTCTGCCACCTCTCGTCCTATTGGACAGACATCCGTAGCACCTCCTATATCTCATGTGCATGTGGGAGTGTCTGCACTATTCGGGGGTCCTCCTTCCCCACCTGTTCAGAGGGTTCCCACAGCTGTGACAGAGCCTCTTCTTCCACCACCGACTCCGTTTCCAGGAGGTGTGCCCGTTGATGGGTCACAGATGTTCGCGCTGATCCAGGGCATGGTTGATGCCCAAAGGACGTCAGCGGAGGCTTAGAGGATGCAGGCAGAGGCGCACCAGGCCCAGACCGAGATGATGAGGGTGAGCATGGAGAATGCTCATCAGGTGGCTCTCCAGGCTGTGGAGAGAGTTGCGCAGCAGCAGCATCTTGGCCAGCACCACCAGAGGCCGGGCACTATCGTGGAATTCAAAAGGATGATGCCTCGGGAGTTCAAGGGTATTGAGGGGATACTCTACGCCTAAGATTGGCTATAGGATATAGAGAGAAAATTGCGCTTGGCGCAGCTTCCGGAGGCTCTTCAGATCGAGGTCGCCGGCAGCCAGATGTTCGACATCGCCCTGACGTGGTTTTGCACTGAGACGAGACTCATTGTTGGGGGACTTACTTGGGAGGCCTTCAGGGGGCTCTTCAAGGAGAAGTTCTTTCCTGATATTGCCCTGGGTGCCTTGGAGAGTCAGTTCCATGACTTAGTCCAAGGGAGCATGTCCGTTGATGAGTACGCCGCGGAGTTTTGCCGCCTGAGCCATTTTATGCCATCGATGATTAGAGATCCAGGAGATAGGGCCCAGAAGTTCATAAAGGGGCTGGCAAGGGAGATCAAGACTCGCACGTCGGGACATCGCACTGCTACCTTCGACGGCATATTGATGGATGCCCAGATAGCTGAGGATGACTTGGACCTCAGGCCCAAGAGGGGACGTGACACTTCAGGAGGAGCAAACAGTGGTGCGGGACCAGGCAAGCGTCCACACTTCCAGCAGCAGCAGAGGCCCATATCAACAGCAGCATCAGCAGCACCAGGCACCACCCCGAGGACAGGCCCAGCACCAACAGCAGAGGCAGACTCAGCCCGCCATCCAGTGTACGTACTGCGGGAAGGCATGACACACTAGAGAGATCTGCAGGAAGAGGTTGGGCACATATTTGTCTTGCGGATCGACAGCACATCAATTGAGGGATTGTCCTACCATACAGACTCATATGGCGGTCGAGAAGGTCGAGCCAACAGGAGACTTGATTACAGGTTCAGTTCTTCTCGGTTGCATTCCAGCATTTACATTATTCGACTCTGACGCTTCCCATAGTTTCGTGTCTGTATCTTATGCTTTTCAACATTATTTAGAGACGGGACCATTAGATAGGACTTGCAAGATCACGACTGGCGGAGGTATTATCCTAGTCCGTGATTTTTGCAAGGACCGGAGAGTATTATTGGAAGGCCGAGAGTTGAGCGTGTGCTTACTCGTCATGCCACTTCTGGGATACGATATTGTATTCAGAATGGACTGGTTGAGTAGGCACCATGCTACTATAGGTTGTTATAGAGGCAGAGTGTTATTTCGACCACCAGGAGAGCCGGAGTTTGAGGACGCCAGAGGAGCAGCAGAGCAGAGCAGGAGCATATTTTGTGGAGTACCTACCGTACCAGGAGGCCAGCAGATGGGACAACTTCCACCGCAGCAGCAAAGTGCTCAACACCAGCAGCAGAGAGGTGCACCCTAGGGACGAGCATACACCATGGCGGTCGAGGAGGTCGACCCAGCAGGAGACTTAATTACAGGTTCAGTTCTTGTCTGTTGCATTCCAGCATTTATATTATTCGACTCTGGCGCTTCCCATAGTTTCGTGTCTGTATCTTATGCTCTTCAACATCATTTAGAGACGGGACCATTAGATAGGACTTGCAAGATCACGACTGGCGGAGGTATTATCCTAGTCCGTGATTATTGCAAGGACCGGATAGTATTATTGGGAGGCCGAGAGTTGATCGTGTGCTTACTCGTCATGCCACTTCCGGGATACAATATTGTACTCGAAATGGACTAGTTGAGTAGGCACCATGCTACTATAGATTGTCATGGAGGCAGAGTATTATTTCGACCACCAGGAGAGCCAGAGTTCGAGGTCGCCAGAGGAGCAGCAGCAGAGCAGGAGCACATTTTGCGGAGCCAGGATGGAAGTAAAGGAGTTGCCACATCCTCTGATAGCGGAGTTCTTTGATGTATTTCCAGAGGAGTTGCCAGGCTTGCCACCAGACAGAGATATTGAATTCTCTATAGACTTGGTGCCAGGAGCGGAGCCCATTTCACAACATGTCTATAGAGTCAACAACAATGAGTTGGCGAAACTGAAGAAGCAAGTAGAGGAGCTGCAGGACAAAGGCTTCATTAAATCCAGTTCATCACCATGGGGAGCCCCGGTATTGTTCGTACCGAAGAAGGACGGTACGGTATGCATGTGTATCGATTATAGAGCTTTGAACAACCTCACTATCAAGAACAAATACCCGCTGCCGAAGATAGATTATCTTTTTGATCAGTTGAGCGGGGCGAAGGTGTTTTTGAAGATAGATTTGAGGTCAGGCTATCACCAGGTGAAGGTAAAGAGAGAAGACACGCCGAAGACAGCCTTCCGGATCAGATATGGCCAGTTTGAGTTCATGGTAATGCCATTTGGTTTAACCAATGCACCGACAGTATTCATGAACTTGATGAACAAGGTGTTCCACCAGTACCTTGACAAGTTTGTGGTGGTGTTCATCGACGATATTCTTGTGTATTCCTAGACTCCGGAGGAGCACGAAGAGCACCTGAGGTTGGTCTTAGAGACTCTCAGGAAAGAGAACCTGTACGGGAAACTCTCAAAGTTCAAATTCTTCTTTGACAAGGTTGAATTTCTTGGGCATGTGGTGATGGGTGACGGAATCTCGATTAACCCGAAGAAGATCGAGGCAGTGGAGTCGTAGGCTACCCCCAGTTCAGTAGCTGAGATCAGGAGTTTTCTCGGGCTAACAGGATACTACAGGAGGTTTGTACAAGACTTGGATTGCAGCACCGATGACTAGGCTGACCAGGAAGGACGTAGATTTTGTTTGGACGGAGGATTGCCAGGCCGTATTTGATGAGCTGAAGAAGAGATTGATGACAGCTCCAGTTTTGATGTTGCCAGCGGGGACAGGTGGATTCACTATCTACAGCGATGCTTCAGGGAAGGGTCTGGGTTGCGTTCTACAGCAGCACGGGAAGGTAATTGCCTATGCTTCCCGGCAGTTACGCCCTCATAAAAAGAACTTCCCCACCCACGACTTGGAGTTGGCAGCGATTATCTTATCTCTAAAGCTGTGGAAACATTACCTGTACGGAGAGCGTGTGGAGATCTTCACGGACCATAAGAGCTTAAAGTACGTGTTTATACAGAAGAAGCTGAACATGAGGCAGAGGAGGTGGTTGGAGTTGATGAAGGACTTCGATATCTCATTGCAGTACCACCCAGGGAAGGCCAATGTAGTCGCCGATGCCTTGAGCAGGTATCTGATGGCTATGTACTTGACGACGGATAGATATTTGTTGGCTGATCTGGAAAGCTTGGGAATTGAGGTGCTAGTTCCCGGTATTGAGATTCAGATGTGGGGATTGCAGATACAGTCCGAGCTGATGGACAGAATTAGAGCTGTGCAGTATGATGATGAGGCTCTGAGGAGTATCAGGACACTGGTTCGGACAGGATTGTCAGACGACTTTACTATTGCGGATGATGGGTCTTTACGGCACCGCACGAGGATGTGTATGCCGAGCGGGGAGCTACGCGAGGATGTTTTACAGGAGGCACACCGCTCTCGGTACTCGATGCATCCCGGTGCCGACAAGATGTATCGAGACTTGAGGGAGCACGTATGGTGGTATGGAATGAAGTGCGAGGTAGCACGCTTCGTATCCCAGTATTTAGTGTGCCAGCAGGTAAAGGCGGATCGACAAAGGCCAGGTGGATTGCTTCAACCTTTACCTATCCCAGAGTGGAAGTGGGAGCACGTGACCATGGATTTTGTTTCAGGGATTCCGCATTCTCCAGGAGGGAAGGACGTAATTTGGGTCATCGTGGATAGGTTGACCAAATCAGCCCACTTCTTACCTTTCAAGGTGGGCACATCGACGGATATGCTAGCAGAGATGTGCGTACGGCAGATTGTCAGACTTCATGGAGTTTCTATGAGCATCATCTCGGATCGAGATAGTCGTTTCACTTCCTACTTCTGGAGGAGTCTGCAGGCTAGCCTGGGCACTCAGCTCAAGTTTAGTATCGCATACCACCTCTAGACAGACGGGCAGTCTGAAAGGACTATTCAGACTCTCGAGGATATGCTACGCACTTGCGTTCTAGATCTCGGAGGTTCTTGGGAGGATCATCTACACCTGGTAGAGTTTGCTTATAACAACAGCTACCAGACCAGTATCGAGATGTCGTCATTCGAGGCTCTATATGGACGAAGGTGTCGTACATCGTTATCTTGGGATGACGTTGGGGAGAGAGCCTTGTTAGGACCAAAAATGGTCGTAGATGCAGCAGAAAAAGTAAAACTCATCAGAGACAGACTGTGAGTGGAGTAGGACAGACAGCGGCATTGGGCCGACAGCCACTATAGACCCCTTGAGTTTCAGGTATAGATTATTATTTTTTTGGCTTGTGATTGTTTTGTTTAGACTGTATGTTGAGATTGTTTTGTTCTAGGTTGGCGATCTAGTGTTCCTATGGATTTCTTCGACGCGGGGCATGATTCATTTTGGTAGAGGCGGGAAGCTTAGTCCACGCTACATCGAACCCTTCAGTATTCTTGCGAGGGTCGGTGCAGTGGCGTATAGACTAGACTTGCCACCTATACTAGAGGGAGTGCATAACGTATTCTATGTGTCACAGCTGAGGAGGTATGTGGCAGACCCTAGTCACGTACTAGATCACCCGGAGATCGAGGTTGGTCTGACTCTCAGCTACCCTGAGCAGCCCGTAAGGATCTTGGATCGCAGAGAGAAGGTGTTGCGGAACCAGAACATTCCTTTGGTTCGTGTTGCTTGGAGACATCACTCTCCAGGGGAGTCGACCTGGGAGAGAGAGGACGAAATGCGCGAGCAATACCCGTATCTCTTCGAGACTTGAGGTATAATTCCTTATCTTTTTTCGTTCTTGTTCTAGTTCAATCCAATTTTGAGGACAAAATTTTTTTTAGGAGGGTAGACTTGTCACTACCACATTTCCAGATTAGGACATTATTGTAAATTGCCATGTTTAAGTAATAAATATGTGTGATGAATTTTATTAAATAAATTATAAGGTGTTCTTAATGCATAGGTTTTAGGTTGACCTAAAAATCCATTTGGTTTAACCCTTGTGACTAAACCCTAATTGGCATTTTTAGTTTTAGATTTAAACCCTAGGTGAATTATTAAACCCTAATTAATTCTTGTTCTTCATGACTAATCATGGAGGGCTAATTAAACCTTGGCAGTGGAAACCCTAACCCTAGTCCTATATAATGAGGGAAAGCCTCCTTCAAGCTTCTTCATTCATAAAGAAAGCCCTAAACCTAGCCTCCATTAGAAAAACCCTTCTTTCCCCATAAATTTCAAAAATTTAAAACCCTAGAAACCCATTTCATCCTCCATCAAGAGAAATCTAGGAGCTTGGACCAAGAAGGCTTGAAGAAAGAGGACCTACATTGGGAAACCATCTCCCAATAGGTGAGAATCCGAATTTAACCCCTTTTAATTCTGTTTTTCATTATTGTTTGGCCATTAGGAGCCCACTATTTGTTTTAGATTTTGTTTTTGGGATTTCTCCATGAAGACCTAGGTGAATCTAGGGTTTAGGTGTCCCAACGTTGGTTTCCCCTAAATTTCGTGAACCCTAATTATGAGAATGTGCATTTCTACAGGATTACATCTCCTACCTAAGGTATTGATCTCGATTTAGGGTTTTGATTTGGGTTTTGGGGAGTTCTTGGTTTGGAACCCGATTTTCAGCCCTAGGTGTTCGATGAAATGCCTCTTAGGGGTTTACCTATCTAATGTATTCTAATACTGCATGTTTTGATATACATAAATATAAACATAGGTATATTGCATATGTGTATAGATAGGTTTGTGTGATTTGGAGAAGGAAATACATTGGGGAGGCTACTGTACAGTCGGGTTTTCCCTATGACCATGCATGACCTCGAGATTCACTGTGTGAACTATGTGTCCAGTGTTGAGCAGTTTGTATCATCTTACTGTGTTTTGTGTATCAGTATGTGGAGTGAGGGACTTGTGTTTTGGCACTGAGGGAAAGTTTAGAGTGTAGAGTCGGGTTTCCAGGTTCTACAGTATTAGTAGCAGTGTAGGATCTGTGTGTGTGTGTGTGTATATACTTGTGGGTGAATGTGTCGTATCTGTGGGAGTATGAGTGTCTCGATGACACTGACACTTGGGTCCTGTGTATAAGTTTCTGAGTGAGCTGTGGTTAGTGTATCAATAGGATTGTAGGTTCAGTGTATCAGTAGGTATTAGGGGGTGGGTTCCTGATACTGTGTATCAATGTACCAGTATTTATGAGTTTAAGTGTATCACAGTACCAGTATCAGTGCCTAGGGAGTGACAGTGCTGTGGTGGGCAGTAGATAGGTTTGTGTACCAGTTACTGTAAACTGTGTGTGTCAAGTTTTCCAGTGTGTGTGTGTGTGTTGTGTATCAACACAACAAGGGGGAGAGAGGGATTTGAGTATCAGGTATCCTGCTGTGTAGTAGTTTTTGCATTGAAAGAGTATCAGGATTTTGCTGTGACTGTAGGAGTATCAGTTCAGTCCCCTGCTGTGCAGTGGTGACTGCATAGAAAGATCACTGTGGTGGAACTGTGTATGTGTAAGTTTGAACAATGTTCAGACCTACCTTTTAATCCTGCCAATAGTCATACTTGTCTTAGATTAATCCAGGTATGAGAGTCTAAACGATTTCAGACTGTAAAACTGTGAAAACAGTTCAGTAAGCTCTAGAGGCCTGTGTGTGTGTATATATAACAGTGAGCTGATAATGTATCAGTATTTTTTTGTTATGAGTATTAGTTGCTAGAGTTTAGGTTATGCATGTTGCCAGTAGTCATATGCTTCTCTCAGGTTTTAGCCATGTAAATGTGGTAACTTGGTTTTAGTGAGTGTTGAGTTTAGTGAGTTTCCCTGTGCTAGTTGTGTATCAGTGTCTGTGTGGAGGGAAGGTTTAAGTATCAGTGAGGTGTGAGTATTTTAAATAGGGTAAAATGGGCCTTGGGGTACAGCAGTTAGTGTTGGTTAGCTGCCCTTATTTTGGCTACTTGTGTACCCTGTTCAGTGGTATCTAGGTGTAGTTATGATGGAGATGTTTTGCAACCTTGAGTATCTTATATACTTGTGTGGAGTATCCTGGGAACTTTGTGTTTCCCTGTTATTGCTTCCTAAGTCTTTTTGTAGCTGCCCTATTCCAGTTCAGTATCCTTAGGCTTGTTCCAGAGGTTAAGCCATGCATGTGTAAGTATGAACAAATTCAGACTGTGTACCTGTTAGTTTCTGCCAGTATCCTATAGTTGTCTCAAGATTTAACAGGTATGTGAAGTCTGGACAATTTCAGGCTATGAACTGTGAAGGGTTCATTAAATCAGAACCTTGGATCGATGAATTGTTAAGTGTAGGTGACTGTGCAGTGAGTTCAGTACCATTGCAGGAGCAGTGTGCATGTAGGAGTATCAGGTTTCAGTGAGTCTAGCTAGGTCCTTGAGCACACATATGGATTTGTGATTTAGTGGGTTCCTAATACTGAGTATCAGTTCATCCATGTTGTGTATGTGCTATATATGTATCAATTGGTAGGTGTGCTTCATGTTGTAGGTTAGTTGAGTTTTGAGTATTGGTTTGGGTTTTAGTATAGATATTGTCTAATATAGTCTAGTATTGGCTAGGTATTAACTATTATAGCCTGGATACCTGAGTACGACCTAGCAAAACCTAGTACAACCAAGTGTTGACCAAGACAACCTAGTATGGACTTAGATATGACCTAGAAGCCTCGTATTTAATTAGTTAAACATGCTTATGCCTATAATTCAGTATCTTGACATTGATATTCCATAACTAGGTTATTGTGATTTCATCTTGGACATCGATCCTCGCACCTTCCTCTGGACCACATGAGAGTACATTCTCTGACAGTTTTCATTTTTGTTGATTAATTCTATAATTCCAGTTGTATACTATACTTGACACTGACACTGTGGATACACGGGTTAGCACCCTAGATACCTGTCATGAGGATTCGTGATTGGATTCCATCGTGTTAGCTGGGGATGGAAGAATGTTAGCAGATTATGTGATCATTCCCTACCTTACATGCATCATAGCTCATCCCACATATCACGTCGGGTGTAGCCTAACCATTTACATGCCTCATAGCCTGATATATATGATTAGCCTGACTATTGCTCACATTGTAGCTAACCAGATGGTTAGCCTGACCTCACATGTATCATAGCCAATCATATATATCAAGCCTGATCTCGTCCCAAGCCGATCACATAATAACTGATATTTCAAACACTTAGCGAGATGTTTATCTTTTATTTCAGATTACTTGTTCTAGCATCCACTTATATATTTTATTCATTGCTAGATGTTCTATTGCCTATCTCATATTCTCTCATACTCTATATTTCCAGTATTTATTTTATCTTGTATTCCTTACATTGTTTTATAGTTTTTGTCAACATAAATGAAACTGCTGTTTAGTGTTTGTGCTTCGCTCCAATCCTGACTGGATAACATTTTCAGAGGACTTGAGAGGATTTCTGCCCTACCCACTACGACCCGGGAACAGAGGAAGATTTCATACCAGAAATACCAGAGGAGTTACCCATCTTAGAGGAGATTCCACCTACAGGCACTTAGATTGTCCTATTTTATGTATTATTATTCTAGACTGAGATCTGGGTTATATGATTGTTGTGACTTTTGAGGATATCTAGACTCTAGAATTGTATTTATTTTTGTGTTGACTTATGTCAGAACTTTTTATCCTTATTTCTTATCATGCCATTTACTTTCAAATAGCCTTGTGATTGAGTATATTATAAACTGTGGATTCATGTATTATCATTGTCCTCCTTATGGAGTTGAGACCATTGACATGATGAGTTATGTTTGAGACCTAGACAGCGTTCTACCGCCGATGCTGCGACATAGGCTGGACGTACCCACGGCTCATGCCCAATTTTTGGGTGCGGGTCTTGACAGATGGAGAAGAGGAGGGTGTCGATTATGGAAGTTCAGGCGAGGGGTGTTCAGGTGGTGGCATGGAGGGGAACCATGGACGAGGATGGCTCAGGAACGGTGGAGAAGGATGGCTCAGGCGGGGAGGGTCACCGAAGATGATGAAGACGTTGGTGATGGTGTCTACGGTGGTGTAGATGAGGTCCAGGCGATCGTTCTCGGCGGAGGAGGAGAGAAGTCGGGGAAGGTGCAGTCGGCTGAGGAGGAGATCGGGGAGTTCTGCTGTGAAGGCGGGGGATTCGACGGTGGCTCTGTGGTGCTCGGCGGAGGATTGGTCGGGGAGGCAAAAATGAGAACAGGGAAGAGGGAACGATAGAGGTCGAGGCTGTGGAGGGTGTTGGTTGACATGCGGGGGCTTGGTGTGGGGATTGGTTGTGGTCAAGGTCGTGGAGCGGGTGGTTGTGGTGGTGGACTCGGGGTCGAGTCGGGCTGGGATGGCCAGAGAAGATGGCCGGGGAAGAGACTGCTCCAGCGGGGAAGATTTAGGGTTAGGTTTAAATTTGAGTTATTGTGATGTAGGTGGTGATGGAAATAATGGAGGAAAGGAGAGGTTTGCATGTAGAAGAAGAGGTTGATGGTGACATCCTAGGGATTAGGGCCGGCTGTGCCTTGAGATGGGGTTGGCATTGGGAAATGGGTTAGGATGAGGATTATATATAGGGAAGTGTGTGTGTGGTGAGGATGTTGCTCCATTTAAATGGAGGGCCATGATTAATCATGAAGAAAAATGCACAAACAAAAAGGGATGAGAGGGAGAGAGTGGACCGGTCAATGAGGGAGGGGGGTTGGTTCTTCATGTGCCTCGACCAATAGGATGGTGACACCTAATTGCACTTTTATAATAAAGTCCCCAATAATTAGAAAATTGCACAAAAGTGGGTTTTTGAGATTTAATGAGGAAAAACACCATGTTTGGTATGATATAATGGCTAGAAAGGGTGTGTGGTGTTTAGTATGAGTCTTGAGGGTATGCACGGGGTTTTGGTTTGGTGTTGGGTTTAGTTTTGGGTTAAGTTGGGTCCTTACACCAATTAAATTAAAATTAGTGTAATTGGTGTTCTAAAATTAATTGGAAGCACATGGGATTAAAATTAGATGGGACACAAGTGTAAACCCCCTAAATTTATTCTGTGGATAGTTAGAGTGGACCAGGAAAATTTTTATAGAAATTATTGATGTTTAGAATAGAGTATATTTATCTGGAATTTTAATCCAATTAATTAAAACCCTTGGCGCGCACTATCGTTGTCTAATTATTCGGAGCCCATTTTCAGCCCATAAATTCCATACAAATATTGTACTTCTGACTAGACCCGCCAAATTAGGCACTGAACTTTTCCGTCACAAAAAGTCAGATTCCGTTGTGCTCTAAATTAATTGCACAATTTTTCGAATTCGAAATTCATATTTAATTCGGTGTCGGACTCCTGTGTCGTTACTCTAAATTTTTGGATACCTACTTAACCCGTTGAGCCGGACCAACAAAAGGGTCCAAGTCGGACTCCAAGCCCCCACCATTTTTGGCTTTTGTGCCATTTCCGGATATTGACCCCAAGTGCCCCAAATTAAATTAAACTCGCGGGACGCTTATTTCTATTTAATTCAAGATTACCAACTTGGTAAATCCCATTTAAATCCTAAATTAATCCCAATGCCCATTTAATTATACCCGTTCCTCACCCACACTACCCCCTCGTCATACAATTTAATAAATACAATTTTTGGCACAATTTTTGTGTCATTTCATGTGTTTGTACAAGTTCCCGAACTTAAGGGGCTAATGTGCAAAAGTAGCAATAGGTGTCACTTTCTCATTGGTTTGGGCCAATGAAGAAAGCCTTCCCCCTCTTTGGACCGGTCACAACCCACCCCCTCTCTCTCTTAGAAGAATTCATCCATCATATTGAATCTCAACCATCCATTCAAATAATTCCAATCATTTGTAGCCACACATTCACACACTCTCTCATATTTAATTCCCCCCTCACACACCTATCCCTAGGCCGGCCCTAATTTCTAGGAGCATTGGAAAACCCCCCTCCCTCTCTCTCTCCCCTCCCTCTCCCTATTCGGCCGACCCCCCTTCCCTTTTCTTTTCTTTTCTTTTCTTCTTCTTCTTCTTTTTCTTCTTCTTTCCTCCTTCTTCACCACTTAATTCCCTACTTCACCAACACCTTCTTTACTCCACCACCACCACCTCAGCCCCTTCCCACACTCCCACGGCCGTGCACAACCCACCCCCACTGTGTACACTGTGCACAGCCCCTCCCCTCACCATTTCACCATCACTACCTTTATTTCTTCATCACCACCTTTATAACTACTTCACCACCACCTCATTCAACTTCACCACCCCCAACCAGTCACTTCACCACCACCATCCAGCCCCACGACCACCACGAGCACCATCAACTCCGACGAGCCTCATTGAGGTCCATTCCTCCACCTCTTATGTATTAAATTCCAGAATATTAATTGTGTTAAATAGGAAGTTTTATATAATGGAATGATATTTAATTATGGAGATGTTTATATATTGTTAGAGTGTATATTGTGTGGATTAGTTTAGAGTATTTGTGAACATGAATAAGTGTCATGGATAAATGCATGGTTGAAGGAAATGATAAATAAATTACATGTGGATTAATTACATTTGAAAGAAGGATCTTGAATATATATATATATGGTTAGTGTAGGTTTACTTTGGATTATGTGTTAAGAAATACTTTGGTTATTTCAAATGAGATTTTATGTGAATGCATATGAAAATTAAAATGACTTGAGGATGGGTTTTAATGAGGTTGACATAGTTTAAATATTTATAGTGAGCATGTATCTTGTATTTGATAAAGTTGGACTGTGGATTAGAGATTGTCTTCGACTTGAAATATAACAAATAAAATTAAATTATGAATTTGAGGTAAAGTGAGTTTGTGACATTTAAATAAATAATCGGGATATATGGTTCATGATAGAATTTATTAATTTAATGTTGGAGAATTAAATTGAGGAGAGCGTATAGATGACAAGTTGATTTGACTATCGTACCGAAAGTCAACTGTAGTCAACCCCCTAGTGTCTAGTCTCTGTTAGTCGTAGTTGAGATTGCGTCTAGGAGTAGATATGTCTAGCACCCCTATCTGTTGTAAAATAGATTATTGATTCTAGTTTGTAATTCAACTCTAGGTATTGTGGGACCCGAGGACTTGGACGCGGTACTGGGACCCCGACATCAGCAGCCTCGCCCAGGCAAGTATACCTTACCTTGTTGTACTGTTTAAATTCAATTATTGTTGGTTACATATTTATTCATTATATAAATGTGCGCGTCCGAGCAGACTCGGGTGCAGTCAACGAAGGCGTTGACGTTAGGAGTAGTATCTGACTTAGTGTCTAGTAGACCCACCTAAAGTTGTGAAGTTATTGATATAACTTCCCAGGCCTTGACACGTATCATTACACGACACAGAGTGAGTTCATGTAGGGACGCGTGCCTCATGTACGATTGGCCATCAGTATGAGCAACACGTGTAGCGGTATGTAGCTCAGTTGTTTATTTCATAGAGACTTGCATCATAGTATGAGATGTCCACGTCGTTTTTACGATTTGTACATCTACATTGGGCAAAAAAGACATCTAGTAGGCATATGGGACACCCCCCCTGATATATACTCAAGTTACCATGCTCTTCGGAGATGGGGATTACGGTATATATAGCGAGTTACCATGCTCTTATGAGATGGGGAGTTGCAACATATTTCGGGTTACCAAGCTCTTCGGAGATGGGGAGTTGCAACATATTTCGGGTTACCATGCTCTTCGGAGATGGGGAGTTGCAACATATTTCGGGTTACCATGCTCTTCGGAGATGGGGAGTTGCAATATGTTTCAAGTTACCATGCTCTTAGGAGATGGGGATAGCATCAATGCCCTTAAACGGGGGCATATGTAGCATATACTAGCCAGTCCCGACGATTGGTGAATTACGTCAGCATATGTCTGAGCCTACACATTCCCATGCGTACTACCAGGTCCTTAAATTGCATTCACTTAGATGGTTAGCACACCCCCCTTTATTTACTCAGTACTTACTTTATGGCCTGTATTTTTGTATCTTGTTACGTCCCTCTGAGGACCTGGTTCCCTTTCAGGTTGTTTGTGCAGTTGCAGGATACTTGATCTGATAGAGTGTGGACATCATTGCAGGTATATTTACATTTCTAGCTATTTCAGTCTCGTATTACTTCCATTTTATTCTGCTTATATAGCCTAGTATTTATAGACCTATATTGTTCTTCTGGTCTATTCGAACGGATGTGTTATTGGGCTGCAGACTGATAATGCGTATCGTTCTTCCTTGAGATTACTTATCCTGGATTGAGATCTAGATTTAGTTGTTGTATATTAGCAATAGATTATTACTTGGATTACTTGACCATGGACAGCGTAAGTGCACTTCGTCGGGTCCATTAAATTGGAAAGCCCTACGGAGTCGTACCAGCTGGCCATTGCCACGTGTCTGGTCTCATAGATTTTGGGACTGGGGCGTGACATGGTTTTAGTGGTGGCCCATGCAGGTCTCAGAGAAAATCGTTTCGGTTACGTTACTGTACCGAACGAGCCTGCAACTTAGGATTAATGTGAATAAGATCTCAATCCATAATCGATTTTAAAACTCCTCTTGTATGTGATTATCGCCCTTGGACTTCCAATTTACATTCGTTCAATCTTCGTCAATATCGCTATCCTTGTTCCTCGTCCCCTATTGTTCAGGGAGACGAATGCTTGTGACTGATGACTTCCCTCCAGAAGAAGATCGAAGACCAGACGACAGAAGATAGAATTCGTATACCTTTCTCGGAGAAGATTGTTACCTTATCAGGATAGATTGATGGGTTCTTTGGATTCTAGAACTAGTATGGAAGGTTGGCAAGAGAGTTAGACCCAGTAGTACCCTATTCGTACTCGAGATAGCAGTGAATCTCGGAAGTACAAGGAGCTGGAAGGATTATTGATCATGGCTTAGAATAGTCTAAGGAAATACATAGCCCGATGCTGGAAACTAGTGGTTGCATGTTATAACAATATCAGGAATGATATTATGGACTAGAGAAGATAAAATTTCAGGCTCTCAATTGGGAGATAATGATCTGATTTCAAGAAATGTGCTTGAGTGATTCCATTATTGTACTATGTGACTTGGAGAGATAAATAATGAAAAGAAGAAATTTGAGGAATGAAATTTTAGAGAAAATTTGAGAAGAGAAATTATATTTTAGACAGGGAAGAATTTTTTTTTTCTTCCAGAGGATTAGTGTGGTAAACAGAACAGGAGAATTTATTTTGAGGATTAAGTCTGGATGATGACACCGTCCTAGCATGAGTTGATTGAGCCAATACCACGCGACACTAGATTGTCGACGTAATTACGTTATTTATGGCCACCAGATTATCCTGAGTTGAGTTACTTCAGGGAGCCTGGGAGCATGGTGCCCATCTACCTTAGGAGTATACAACGCATGAGGTGAACCAGTGTACCACCATATTATATCAGGGTTGAGGATGTGATTCTAGATAATCTTCCAGGCCTGCCACCTGACAGAGAGATAGAGTTGCTATAGACTTGACTCCAAGAGCCGAGCCAGTTAATTTTTCGTCTTCATACTAGCACCGATAGAATTGGTTGAGTTGTGGGTCCGTCGTAGAGGATCTCTTAGACAAGGGTTTCAGTCGGGCTAGTGTTTCTCCATGGGGCAATACCCATCCTAATTATGACGAAGAAAAATAGGACGGTACAGTTGAATCAGCTAAGTGGCGCATATGTATTTTGAAGATCGATCTCAGATCCAGCTATCATCAGATCTAGGTACGGAGAGAGGGCATTCCTAAGACGACTTTTCGGACGTAGTATGGACACACTGAGTTTCTAGTCATAACGTTTGGTTTAACCAAGCGCCAGCAGTATTTGTGAGCCAAATGAACAATGTCTTCCACCAGTACTTGGATAAGTTCATGGTGGTATTTATAGACTACATCTTGATATATTCCAAGAGCCAGGAGGAGCCTGAGAGGCATCTCAGAATCGTGTTGGAGACGCTGAGACATGAGAGGCTGTACGCCAAACTCAGCAAATGTGAGTTTTGCTTGGATAGAGTACCATTTCTGGGATACATAATCACCGGAGGTGGACTATCAGTTGATCCAGAGAAGATAGCTGTAGTAGAGACCTGGCCTACCCCTACATCAGTTACAGAGGTTAGGAGTTTCCTCGGACTTGCCGGATATTACCGGAGGTTCGTGGAAAACTTTTCGAGGATAGCTGCGCCAATGACGCGACTGACGCGTAAAGGTGAAGAGTTTATCTGGACCGACGAGTGTCAGGCGGCTTTCGATGAGCTGAGCAAGCATCTGACATCAGCACCGATTTTGACACTACCCTCAGGATCAGGAGGATTGTAGTGTACAGTGATGCGTCAGGGAGCGGATTGGGATATGTACAGCTGCAACACGGCAAGGTGATAGCCTACGCATCGAGACAGTTGAGAGTTCATGAGAAGAACTATCCAACGCACGACTTGGAGCTAGCTGCGGTGATATTTGCACTAAAGCTATGGAGACATTACCTTTAGGGTGAGCGTGTTGAGATTTATACAGATCATAAAAGCCTGAAGTACTTCTACACGCAGAAGGAGCTCAACATGAGGCAGAGACGTTGGCTAGAGTTGATGACCGATTATGACATTGAGTTGCAGTACCACCCTGGCAAGGCGAATGTCGTAGCAGATGCCTTAAGCAGGAAGCCCATGGCATACTTTTTGACGACGCAGCGACGGTTGCTAGAGGATCTCCAGGAGTTTGGGATAGAGATAGTATTGCCAGGCATGGATGGACAGGACAGATGGCCAGCCTCGAGGTTCAGTCTACCCTGATTAAGAGGATCAGGGCAGCCCTGCCAACAGATGCGAGATTTCGACGTCTACGAGAGAGGACAGAGGCCGGCATACAGACGGGACTCAGGATTCACGAAGACGAAATATTGAGGTGTGGAGATCGCCTATATGATCCGAGAGGTGACCTACACAAGAGTTGATGGCCGAGGCTCATTGCTCGATTTAATCTATTCATCCCGGGGGTACGAAGATGTACCGAGACTTAAGGCAACATTACTGGTAGCATGGGATGAAGAGAGAGATTGAGAGATTCGTGGCAAGATGCTTGGTATGTCAGCAAGACAAGGCTAAATAACAGAGAACTGTAGGACTAATACAGCTGCTTCCCAATTTTTGAGTGGAAGTGGGAACACATTAATATGGACATCGTCACAGGATTCCCGCGGAGCCCTAGCGGGAAGGATGCAATTTGGGTTGTCATAGACAGACTCACCAAGTCTACCCATTTCTTGCCCCTCAGAGTAGGGCAATCCACAGAGATACTAGCTGATATGTATATGAGACAGATAGTACGACTACATGGAGTGCCTGGCAGCATCGTATCGGCTCGTGATTCCAGATTCACGTCATATTTTTGGCGGAGTATGTAGGAGAGCTTAGGAACTCGTCTCAAGTTCAGCACTGCATATCATCCACAGACTGATGGACAGTCAGAGCGCACAATACAGATATTAGAAGATATGTTGAGAGCGTGCATGATTGATTTTGGAGGATCTTGGGAGGACCATCTACACTTGGTAGAATTCTCCTACAATAACAGTTACCAGGCCAGCATACAGATGGCACCTTATGAGGCACTGTACGGCAGAAAATGTAGGTTGCCAGTTTGTTGGAGTGACGTGGCAGAGCGTCAGATACTTGGTCCGGAATTGGTGACACAAACAGTAGAGAAGGTCAAGCAGATTCAGAGCCACCTGCGTGCAGCACAGGACAGACAGAAACACTGGGCAAATGCGCACCGCAGGCCATTGGAGTTCAAGGAAGGTGACCACGTATTTTTGAGGATATCGCCCACTCGTGGTACCATCAGATTCAGAGGCAAAGGCAAGCTGAGTCCGAGGTATATCGGACCTTTTGACATTCTGGAACGAGTTGGCGAAGTGGCTTACCGTCTTGCATTACCTCCATCATTAGAGGGAGTACATGACGTATTTTACGTATCGCAGCTGAGAAGATATGTCGCAGACCCTAGCCACGTGCTTGATCATTCAGAGATTACAGTTGGACCTAGTCTGTCTTACGTAGAGCAGCCGGTCGAGATTCTCGATCGCAGTGAGAAGACTTTGAGAGGACAGACGATTCGACTGGTCAGAGTGGCATGGAAGCACCATTCACCAGGCGAGTCTACTTGGGAGCGCGAGGATTCTATTCGGCAGCGATTCTCGTACTTATTTGAGGAGCAAGGTACGAATTTACGTAAGGCAATTTAATTACTAGTTATTTTAAATTCTTTTAGATATTATTGTGCTTTACTTTTAATTTCAGGGACAAAATTTTTCTAAGTTGGGAAGAGTGTAAACCCCCTAAATTTATTTTGTGGATAGTTAGAGTGGACCAGGAAAATTTTTATAGAAATTATTGAGGTTTAGAATAGAGTATATTTATCTGGAATTTTAATCCAATTAATTAAAACTCTTAGCGCGCACTATCGTTGTCTAATTATTCGGAGCCCATTTTTAGCCCATAAATTCCATACAAATATTGTACTTCTGACTAGACCCGCCAAATTAGGCACTGGACTTTTCCGTCACAAAAAGTCAGATTCTGTTGTGCTCTAAATTAATTGCACAATTTTTCGAATTCGAAATTCATATTTAATTCGGTGTCGGACTCCTGTGTCGTTACTCTAAATTTTGGGATACCAACTTAACCCATTGAGCCGGACCAACAAAAGGGTCCAAGTCGGACTCCAAGCCCCCACCATTTTTGGCTTTTGCGCCATTTCCGGATATTGACCCCAAGTGCCCCAAATTAAATTAAACTCGCGGGACGCTTATTTCTATTTAATTCGAGATTACCAACTTGGTAAATCCTATTTAAATCCTAAATTAATCCCAATGCCCATTTAATTATACCCGTTCCTCACCCACACTACCCCCTCGTCATACAATTTAATAAACGCAATTTTTGGCACAATTTTCGTGTCATTTCATGTGTTTGTACAAGTTCCCGAACTTAAGGGGCTAATGTGCAAAAGTAGCAATAGGTGTCACTTTCTCATTGGTTTGGGCCAATGAAGAAAGCCTTCCCCCTCTTTGGACCGGTCACAACCCACCCCCTCTCTCTCTTGGAAGCATTCATCCATCATATTGAATCTCAACCATCCATTCAAATAATTCCATTCATTTCTAGCCACACATTCACACACTTTCTCCTATTTAATTCCCCCCTCACACACCTATCCCTAGGCCGGCCCTAATTTCTAGGAGCATTGGAAAACCCCCTCCCTCTCTCTCTCTCCTCCCTCTCCCTATTCGGCCGACCCCCCTTCCCTTTCCTTTTCTTTTCTTCTTCTTCTTCTTCTTCTTCTTCTTCTTCTTCTTCCCTCCTTCTTTACCACTTAATTCCCTACTTCACCAACACCTTCTTTACTCCACCACCACCACCACCTCAGCCCCTTCCCACACCCCCACGACCGTGCACAGCCCACCCCCACTGTGTACACTGTGCACAGCCCCTCCCCTCACCATTTCACCATCACTACCTTCATTTCTTTATCACCACCTTTATAACTACTTCACCACCACCTCATTCAACTTCACCACCCCCATCCAGTCACTTCACCACCACCATCCAGCCCTACGACCACCACGAGCACCATCAACTCCGGCGAGCCTCATTGAGGTCCATTCCTCCACCTCTCATGTATTAAATTCCAGAATATTAATTGTGTTAAATAGAAAGTTTTATATAATGGAATGATGTTTAATTATGGAGATATTTATATATTGTTAGAGTGTATATTGTGTGGATTAGTTTAGAGTATTTGTGAACATGAATAAGTGTCATGGATAAATACATGGTTGGAGGAAATGATAAATAAATTACATGTGGATTAATTACATTTGAAAGAAGGATCTTGAATATATATATATGGTTAGTGTAGGTTTACTTTGGATTATGTGTTAAGAAATACTTTGGTTATTTCAAATGAGATTTTATGTGAATGAATATAAAAATTAAAATGACTTGAGGATGGGTTTTAATGATGTTGACATAGTTTAAATATTTATAGTTAGCATCTATCTTGTATTTGATAAAGTTGGACTGTGGATTAGAGATTGTCTTCGACTTGAAATATAACAAATAAAATTAAATTATGAATTTGAGGTAAAGTAAGTTTGTGACATTTAAATAAATAATCGGGATATATGGTTCATGATAGAATTTATTAATTTAATATTGGAGAATTAATTTAAGGAGAGCGTATAGATGACAAGTTGATTTGACTATCGTACCGAAAGTCAACTATAGTCAACCCCCTAGTGTCTAGTCTCTGTTAGTCGTAGCTGAGATTGCGTCTAGGAGTAAATATGTGTAGCCCCCCTGTCTGTTGTAAAATAGATTATTGATTCTAGTTTGTAATTCAACTCTAGGTATTGCGGGACCCGAGGACTTGGACGCGGTACTGGGACCCCGACATCAGCAGCCTCGCACAGGCAAGTATACCTTGCCTTGTTGTACTGTTTAAATTCAATTATTGTTGGTTACATATTTATTCATTATATAAATGTGCGCGTTCGAGCAGACTCGGGTGCAGTCAACGAAGGCGTTGACGTTAGGAGTAGTATCTGACTTAGTGTCTAGTAGACCCACCTAAAGTTGTGAAGTTATTGATATAACTTCCCAGGCCTTGACACGTATCATTATACGACACAGAGTGAGTTCATGTAGGGACGCGTGCCTCATGCACGACTGGCCATCAGTATGAGCAATACGTGTAGCGGTATGTAGCTCAGTTGTTTATTTCATAGAGACTTGCATCATAGTATGAGATGTCCACGTCGTTTTCACGATTTGTACATCTACATTGGGCGGGAAAGACATCTAGTAGGCGTATGGGACACCCCCCTGATATATACTCAAGTTACCATGTTCTTCGGAGATGGGGATTACGGTATATATAGCGAGTTACCATGCTCTTATGAGATGGGGAGTTGCAACATATTTCGGGTTACCATGCTCTTCGGAGATGGGGAGTTGCAACATATTTTGGGTTACCATGCTCTTCGGAGATGGGGAGTTGCAACATATTTCGGGTTACCATGCTCCTCGAAGATGGGGAGTTGCAATATGTTTCAAGTTACCATGCTCTTAGGAGATGGGGATAGCATCAATGCCCTTAAACGAGGGCATATGTGGCATATACTCGCCAGTCCCGACGATTGGTAAATTACGTCAGCATATGTCTGAGCCTACACATTCCCATGCGTACTACCAGGTCCTTAAATTGCATTCACTTAGATGGTTAGCACACCCCCCTTTATTTACTCAGTACTTACTTGATTGCCTGTATTTTTGTATCTTGTTACGTCCCTTTGAGGACCTGGTTCCCTTCCAGGTTGTTTGTGCAGTTGCAGGATACTTGATCTGATAGAGTGTGGACATCATTGCAGGTATATTTATATTTCCAGCTATTTCAGTCTCGTATTACTTCCATTTTATTCTGCTTATATAGCCTAGTGTTTATAGACCTATATTGTTCTTCTGGTCTATTCGAACGGATGTGTTATTGGGCTGCAGACTGATGATGCGTATCGTTCTTCCTTGAGATTACTTATCCTGGATTGAGATCTAGATTTAGTTGTTGTATATTAGCAATAGATAATTACTTGGATCACTTGACCATGGACAGCGTAAGTGCACTTCGTCGGGTCCATTAAATTGGAAAGCCCTACGGAGTCGTACCAGCTGGCCATTGCCACGTGTCTGGTTTCATAGATTTTGGGACTGGGGCGTGACAATAAGTATCATGGATGTAGAAGACTCAGAATAGAATATTATCATAAATTGGGTTATACAAAATGGGTCGAGGTTTGTCTCCAATTTCGATTGGAACCTACAAGGATGCAAAGTTGGATTTATTTGAATTTAAGAACGTACATTTGTAACGAATATTGTGCGACTAAAATGAAGCACAAGGGAGGTTATTTATGAGTTACACAATTATCAGAATGGAAGGCTGGCATGCCTAAGAAAAGTGGGTGAAATTTGTTGGAAAGCAAATGCTAGGGTGTCGCTCCAAATATCGAAGCAACGATAAGGATCACTAAGTGTTACGAATATTGCACAACAATCTAAAACACTATAATTTAAATTCCAATTGGCTTCAAACTAACCCTAGTCTCTCAATCTAAGTTAAGTAGACCTAAAATTTGGTCGAGGGGTTTTACAATCTTCCAAACTTACAAGAATTTCGTCCTCAAAATTAAAATAAATAAATAATAAGCTACAACTTATCAAGCAATGCTACAGACATACCTAGGACCGGTGGAGCTGGCCTTTGCGCTATCTGTTGGGCTCTATTAGCACATTGGGAACACTTCTGAACCTGATGTTTGTTCGATTCGTACCTCAAATACTGTCCAAACCTTCTTCTACTACTGGGACGATTAATATCTCCACATTCTTTCCTAGGTATAACGCCATCATCCTATTGTATCTATATTAAAATCCTGTATCCTAACTTCTTACAATCGCTCTTAGCAGCAACAAGTCTAATCTAGCTAGTCAGTCATACCTAGTCTAGAAGCTTGACTCAAACAATTCCTAGTAGGAGCATATGTAATAAAATACAATATAAGTCTCTACCCAACACATAGTAATAAGAATATATAAAATAAATTTGTAATAAATATCTATTCAATCCTTCTAAATACCCTAGAATAAAAGTATAACAAATACAATAACAAGAATACGATTCCTAAAATCTATTGGCTAGGGCAGATAGGATATAGGTTCCCATAACTCCACCTACTACTAAGGATTAGGTTCAGCAAGCTCATATCCTATTAGTCAAAAGTCTAAATCTCTATCCCTAAGTAGTTTATGCGTAATCCACAATATTCAGCTACCATTCCTATCAGACTTCTATCTTCCATTTATACTCCATACTCACGTGTCAATATATAATCTTGGTGCGTCGATCCACGATCACCCATACCGCACTGCGACCACTTGGACTCCTCGAAAACTGTAACGAAGTCCATAGTGATGTGTGCCTATTTTCACTCAGGTATCATGAGTGGGTTCAAGTAAACCTGGTGACCTCTGATGCTCAACCTTGACCTACTGACACACCAGGAACTTTTCCACAAAGCGGCTATCTTCCTCTTCATTCCATGCTACCGATAATACTGCCTCAAGTCTCTGTATATCTTTGTGCCTCCTCGATGAATGGAGTATACTGAACTGTGTGCCTCCGATATCAGCTTCTGATGAAGTTCTTCGTTCGGAACATAGAAATGATCTCCATATCTTAAAGTCCTGTCCTTGTGTATGCGCAATCCTGTCTGTATTTCGGCCTATGTCCTCTGTCGAAGTCTCTGGAATATGGCATCTGTTGGCAAGGCAGCCTTGATCTTCTCAACCAATGTCGATTGCAACAGCTAACTTGACAACTGGTCGTCTGCTTTGGGCATAATGACCTCTATACTCAACTGCTTTAGATCTCTCAATAGGTGTTGCTGGGTAGTAAAAAAGAATGCCATGGTCTCCTGCTCAATGCGTCAGCTACTACGTTGGCTTTTCTCGGATGGTACTGTAGCTCAATCTCAAAGTCTGTCATCATCTTGCGCCAACGACCTTGTCTCCGGTTTAGGTACTTCTCTAACTTTTAAAAAAAACTCGAGGTCAAGTACTTGTCGCGAATCTCATCTTGTTGCCACTCTACCTTTTTACCTTGAACCTGTGATTTCTTCTAGTTTACCCTATGCGTACCCTTTATCCAAACTATCTGGGTACTATCTTGTTTATAACTGGCCATCCATTGTAGGTAGTTCACGATATCCAACTCAAGGCTATAATATCTGTCGATACTCTCATCCTTCAATCTAATTTCTCTATTTTATATATTGGCTCAACTAATCGAGTTATCAATGGTAAAAACATGAGCCTAATAGACACTGACAACTGAAATAAATTATGTACATCTAATCTAATTTAAAAGATACCTGTAGTACTCAAGCTATCTCTTCATTCTAATATTGGTTCTAGCTATCTATGTCTAGCAATCTATATATCTGTTTTAGCTTAGTCAACATTATCTAAAGGGTGGAGAATTTTTCTAGGTCTGATACTGTAAGTCACAAGGTAACTAGGGGTTAACCACTATGGTTTGCAAACTAAAGTGCTATTTCATACCCTACTTTCATTAGTATCTGATGATCTTCTTCTAGATGTGAGTCTAACATTCTGTCTGATCAAGTTCATAATGTCATTCCTTGTATCACTACCATAAGACTACAACTACTTCCTTGTATCATTATTGTTTGATAATAAACGAAAAAAATGAAACTAGGTTTATACGAAACCCTTCATTTGGTTTACAAACAAGAAGTACTATTAATCCTATACGAGGATGTTAAGTACAAAATTTAATCTGGGTAAATATTGCTATACGAGTCTGATCTGCGGTCGATCACTTTGTCCCTTGGACCATACGATGATGAAAAAGTGTTGTAGAAGAAGGAATAGCTTCAAAGATTGCAAGAGGGAGTGGATGCTCGATGCCAAAATCGTTGATCACTACTCTCTGTCTGTACTCTTCTCTCTTCGATTTTATGACTTCTCTCCTCAATTCTTTGACCTTTTGACCTCTGTTCTCCGAGTTTTTGACCTTGGACCTCCATGGACGGAGGTCTCTATTTATAGAGTTTAGTGACAGTAACCGTCTAGTCGACATAGAAGCCGGACAGTGGAGAGTGTGGCACTTTTTATGTGGCGGTTATAATAACTGCCGCCTACGTATAAATGATCTTCTGAATCTGCGTATGACGTGTGTCCCATTATGAGGTGATGCGTATAACTGCTGTGAAGATCACGACATGCAAGCCACGTAGGTAACTGCCCCTTGCATAGAAAAGGTTGACGTAGAAGCCAATGACTGTCACCATGGCGTAGAAGCCAAATAGTTGTCAAACTGGCATAGAAGCCAGGTAGGCGTAGAAGCCCAGTAGTTGTCAAACTTGCATAGAAGCCAGGTAGGCGTAGAAGCCCAGTAGTTGTCAGACTAGCGTAGAAGCCTGATGCTGCTTGGATAGGTAGCTAGCGTAAAAGATAGCTGATCCTCCTTCCTTGACTGAGGTCTTGAGCATATTCTGGACCAAATATCCTTATCACGCACCAATACAAATATAGCCTGAGTTGGCGTATTCCGAGGAGATAGCATACTGCGTACTCCTATAACTGAAAATAGCCAGGTCGGCGTATTTCAAGGAGATAGCGTACAGCGTGCTCCTATAGCTGAAAATAGCCTGATGGCGTAATATGCAGAGGTGCTGATATGGACATATTAGCCGTAATTATGGTTCACCCAGTCTTTGGAAGTAGAACCAAATCTCGTGCATTAAATACAGAGATCTGCCCCTATCACGCACATTAACTGCAGAGACGTTCCTCGAGCTCTATACGAAGAGCAGCTTTTGACGTGGCGGTTCGTTTCATCTTCTGCTGAGCGTAAAAGCTCACGTCTGCCTGTATAAAACTAGACAGCGTATTCCCTTGAATGCGTAAAAGCAATTTGTATCAAGAAAATGTCACTAAACGACGGTCTGGGTCGCTGTGCCGAACCATCATTACAGCCATCGTCTGGGTTGTCGTGCAGTACTCTTTGTCAGGAGTCAGGTTTACTGCATGATCTGACAGGTTCATTCGAGGAATACGAAGAGTTCCTCGTTCACCTTCCCTCTGCATTAAAAGCGAGCAGGTTTTATGCCAAAGCGGCGATGTAACAACCTTTTTACGCTGAAGCGGTCTGGAAATACTGCATTACGCGGGTTGTTCTGGAGCTATATTTTACGTTGTATTAGCGATGAAGCTCTGCTGTACGTCGATAGCTCTGAAGTCATGTCTTACGCCATACTGCACTGAAACTCTGCTTTACGCGGGTTTTATGCATACTGCGTATAATCCTGTAGCATATTTTTCATGCTTCTATAAGACCCCCATCAAAGTTTTCAAATTCCTCGTATTTTGAAACACTTTAAATGAAGCATGAAACGGTCAAGTCTGACTCATTCCTCGAGGCTGATTTCTCGGCAGATTTTTTGGAAATTTGTTGGGATTTGGTGTGTTCTCCTCTGCCTATAAAAAGTGAATAGGTTAACCTATTTTTCCCATACTTCCTTCACCACACAGAGACGGTTGTCGATGTTCGTTGGGTCGACTTGGGGAAGAAGAAGATCATGTTCTTCCAGCATGTAAGGAGCCGAAAAAGAAGGCGTCTTCTAGAAAATATCCTCTGCAACGATGGATCATGGAAGGATATCATAGCTTCCTTTGCTCGGGATGATCAACAATTTCATATGGCGATTCGTCCAGGAGAGAGGAAGGGTCATATTCGACCACACAGCTTGCAAGCTGTATTTTCTCCCGTTACGATGGTGGACGAGGGCAGGCAAACTGGCCCTGTCTTCCAGTATTGAGTTGGGTCAGAATCCTAACTCAATCTGTCATGGCGTATGGAGGGTGGGCTCTTGAATAATTTAAATAAGCCCAGTTTTGTATCCTCCTGCCATTTAATCGGCTGCGGAAACCGACAAACTGCTGAAGAAGACAACAAAGATATCCACCAATACGATAACTTGACAGAACAGACTCTTGGTGTAATCCTAAGTTAAAATGAGAAAACCCTTGGTAGAACAAGGATTTCCATCATATGTAATCATGAAGATGAAAAACTCTTTGTAGACTGGATTTCCATCATATGTAATCATGATTAATAAAACCGTCTTCTTTTACGCATCTGATAATTTGCCATATTTTTTTGCTGTGATGAAGTCTGAATATGTGCATCTTCGACACGTCTGAATAACTTTATGCCAACTCTGATAAAAAGAGTATCTGGTCTTGTCCCGTCTTTTACGCATAACTAAAGGCACATAAAAAGCTATTTAGCATATAAGTTAAAGATCTAAATTGTCATGCTATTTTGGACGATGAGTCGCGTAGAGTTCTGAACTGTCACTTCTCTGATAAGAAGAATTCTTGTTCAGATCATCATCTTCAAGAATGATTTCCCAAAACTCTCTTGAAGTAGGGCGAGAAATGGCTGTCAAAACTGACCACGCTTGAACTGTAGAGAAAATATTCTGACTGGATTTTGGATGAACTTCCAATCGACCCAAGAAGAAGAGTCATTTTCAATGCTGAACTCTGTATATATTGGGTACTTGGGATAATTTGAGGCCAAGAAGGAGCATCTTCTGCGTGAACCCTTGTAATTGACCGTCTTGAGATTTATTCAGATATACGCATACTCTGGCCTGTCTATTTTAAGATATGCAGAAAGTCATAGATCCGTAATGTAGATGAGCATAAAATCATAGGTTTGTAGCCTCTCGAGCGTAAAAGCTGCTGAGCTTAAAAGCATCCGGGCGTAAAACCGTAGATTTATAACCTCTGAAAAGAAAACTTTCGAGCGTGAAGTCGTAGATTTGTCGCCTCTGAGCGTAAAAAGCTTATGAGCATGAAATCATAGATTTATAGCTTCTGAGTGTGAAGTCATAGGTTTGTAGCCTCTCGAGTGTAAAAGCTACCGAGCGTAAAAGCATCCGGGCGTAAAACCGTAGACTTATAGCCTCTGAACGTAAAACCGTAGATTTGTAGCCTCTTGAGCATAAAAGCTCCTTAGCGTAAAATCACGAATCTGCTCTGCACGAAAAACTTTTTGAATTCGCTAACTGTATATCTTCCCTAAATGATAGGCTGACGTGGTCCCCAATTATAACCGAATATTAAATATCGGATTTGGTTAGGAATTTGAAGAGTTATCTGAACTCTATAAATACCCCAAGGCCTTCAAAGAAGAAACTCTTCATCTGTCTTTTGCAAAAACCTTCGTCTCTTTGAGAACTCTTCTTCATCTTTTTCTCTGAGCACTCTGAGTTTTTAGAAATGGCACAGAAACCAACTTCCACCTCTAAGGAAAAGAAAGCTGCCTCGTCTTCTCACTCTTCTGCTCAAGCACGAGCGACTCCCATTGGACTGAGCGAACCTCGCTCTGAACGAAGTGTCCCACCGTCAAGCTGTGCATCGGGCATCATAGGTAAAGCTTTTGGGATGACAAAAATAAAGAAAAGACGTTCGCACACGTTGTACGTGAACGCGCTAGGTCATCTTCTGTGCTGAGAGCCTCTTCGAGGAAGATGATGCACAGAGATGTTTTATCATTTACGCCCACATTCCTAATGTGTCAGCGTAAAAACTCCATATTTTCGCAGTCTGGCATAAAAGCTTTGACTGTCGAAATTTTGCGTATATTACAAATTTTGGGTGTGACGCTCTGGATGAAAATTCTGGCATAACAACTCAAATTTTGGCAGTCTGGCATAAAACACAGACTGTCAAATTTTTGTGTATGCTGCCAATCTTGAATTTTACGCCTAAGAAATAGGTTACAGCATAAAAACTCAAGTTTTTACAGTCTTGGCGTAAAAGCACAAACTGTTGATCTTTGGCATAAGCTGCAAGACTATAATGTTTAGTATAGAAACTGATATGTTCTTCTTGCATTTTGTAGTTAACTTGCAGATACCTCTGTTGGCTGAGGTAATGGGTTCTGCTGCTGGGATGCTGAACTCCAATTACCTGGAGGATTTGTCCTATGTGACATTCCCTATTTCTAGAACCCAGTATCCTGAAGGAAGGAGAATTCTGATATCGTCTTAGGGAGAATGGATGCTGTTGAGTATGATCAACGGGGAGCCCCTGACGTATATAGATGGGGACAAATATATAAAACTAGCTTTCTATTCGGGGATATGATTGATAAACAATCCCAAATAAAGCCCAAGAAGGAAAACTGGGTTTTTACTGCTGGGGGCATGGTCATGTACCTGCCCAGGATGCCGAGAGATTATCCTATCTCGGCATTATTCCTTGCCACGCATCCCAGGAGGATGTCGTGGACCCTGACTCCTAATCTTCACGGCCAGCCGGGGAAGATATTTTATCAGAAAGGATCAGACCAAGGATTATTTGTGAGCCGCCCTTCAGGCCCTTTAATGCCTTTCAGGGGATTATTTTTGGGCAGTGTCTCGAGTGAAGACACTTCACTGCTCCAACCAGTCCAATTATCGACTTTTTGCAATGACTTCATGGGGCATGGAGGAGTATACCCCAAGGTTAATCCTCGGACCAACGGGTGGCTTACCCCTGTAAATCTCCGATGGGCTCGTTTAGCTGCCTGGGCCCTGAAGCATTTTCAGACGGAGCTGGAGAGCATTGGTCTGTTCGCGACTGTGAGTGCTACCAGTGTTGGGCTGCCTCCCAACCCCAACCTATTTTTGGCTTTGATGGAGAGGTATATCTCGCTCACTTGGACTTTTGCCACTCCGATAGGGGAGTTGGGATTGGCCCTTCACGAGATGGCAAAGATTTCAAGACTGCCAATGGGGGATACTCCTTATGAAGAGTATGTTCCCACAAACAGGGAGCTAGGGGATACAAACCCTCGGGTGGTGGCAGTGTACCAGGAGCTAATATGCCATTATCTTGCGTGCACCACCTTTTATAATGAGCCCTCTGATTTGACTCATACTAACAAATGGGCGTCCTATCTCTTCTTTCATCATGCCAGAGATGCTAAGCCAGACAAAGTTGTGGATAGCAGGGATAAGCCTTTGAACTTTCTGAGCGTGCTCAATGCTCAAATAGTCGATGACCTTATTGAAGAAGCTGGGGCTTCAGATCAAGTCCTTGATGAAGGGATAGGGAATTATCCTGCAGGAACTAAAGCCTACAGTTATATGAGGTATTGCCGCAGGCCTTTGTCAAAGGAAGCTCAACTGGCTGGCTTCCTCTCTGTATAGCTACGTCGATTGGTAGTACCTGGCATTGCATCTTCGGATCGCATTCACTGTAATACCTTATGGCCTGTAGTATATTTGGTATTTGGGGCAAGACTGGGCTTGCTCCGTGCCATGGTATGCCAGATACAAGCTGGCCTGAGGGCTATTACTGATGGACTACTTGCCGATGAAATACGGCGTGACATCTTTCCCAGGGTAGAATTACTGTTCCTGTATCTGATGGAATGGTTAATTCTTCATAACCCCAGAGTGATGTCTCCCGGCTCTGCCAGAAGTTCGGGGAATAATTTCTTGTTGAATTACAAGAATTCCACTTAGAACGTGACCACCGTCGTAGATTGTCGGTAAGCATTAAATTTTGCTCATAGCTGGAAGCTCTTCTGTATCGTCCCCACTGTACATATCAATCAACAGGGGACGAGACTTCAGGACTCAGGTGAAGAAAAGACCGTTCTTTCTCCTGAAGCTTTTTATTGGTTGGTCTGCATTAGAGCTTCCTATTTGTTGTACAGAAGTGAAGACCATTGCTTCTTGGAGCCCTATCTGCCTAGTCGGTTCACCAGGCAGTTTGGGTATGACCAATTGTACGTGGAAAATGCCATCACCAGCTTCAAGTCCAGAGGTGGACTTATTGATGGAGCGAGAGGATGGCGGTACTTCATAATGGGTTATACTGGAGCAACCTTTACTGTGCCCGCGACTTCTCTCTCCATGGAGTTGCGCATCCTCCATTCGTACGCCCAATTTTATGTGGCCATTAATACCTTCCATCGTAATTTTGATATGCGTGGAAGTTTTAGGATGCCACCTCATAAGTCTGCTGGAAGAGAGGAAGTCCCATTAGTTTCCTCTGACGAGGGTGAAGACTCTGTCGATCCGAATGAGTTTTTATGACAGTACCAAGAGGCGTGATACCTCCGCCTGCAGAGCCCCTTGTTATCCCCAGTAAGCGAAGGGCTGCTATTCTGAAAGAGACTTTCCCTCGCAAAAAGAAGAAGACTGTTAGTGGTCCTGTCAGGACTTCTGGCCATGAGGCTCCTAGGAGTGAGCCTGTTGTTTCCCTGGGCGGGGATAATTTTTTGACTAGAGGTCCTTCGCCTATTAGAGAGGGAACCTCCACAGTTCCAGCCGACAGTGTCGGAGTTTCTTTGCTCGAGACTGCTGCCACTGCTACCGCTTCAGGTAGTGCTATGGGATCGCCTTCATGGCCAAGCGAAATAAGAATATCTTTATCCAAACCAATAATAGGTTCAGCTTCTTCTTCATCTGTAAGTATCCCCAGCAAGATTCCACCTGATGAACCTCGATTGGATCTGGGTGAAGACTTGGATGACTACCCTCAGTCGTCATTTGGTGCACCCTCCTCTCCAGGTATGACAGCTTGCTTAACATCATTAAGAAATAATTTAGCTGTACTGGCTGCAAATGCGACATATACACCATCGGCCATGGGTAAATGTCGTCTTTATGTCTCTTTTAAAAAAATTAACATCAGGTTGATATTAACTTTCTCTTGTCTTCTTTTCAGGGAAAGACATCTATGGGGAGGGCAGCGTCGATACAACTTTTGGCTTTGTTGCCGCTCTTGCCGATGACACGGAGGTGCCCGACTTTGAAGAGGAAATATTTTCGGGTGCCGGCTTGTCTGATACAGTTCTGATATCTCGAGAGGATGATGAGTCTGTTATCACGACTATGCCTCCTTTGAGTATGTCAGCCGCTTCGACCGTTGTTGGTGCCTCTACTTTTGTCGTACCATCTACTGAGGCGACGACTGTGACGACATCCTCTGCAGTCATTCCTGGAAGGGGATTTATCGATATTGCAGCTACTCCCAGCGTCCATTCGGATCTCGCCATGCTAATTAAGCAGTATACTAGTATTTTCTATACCACTTTGAAAATGCTGATATCAATGGTGCTGGAGAAGAATCTAGGCTTCGAAGCTCTAAGGAGGTCCTCCCAGTTAGCGATAGCGCCGATCAGAGATTTCAACGACACTGGGAGAGCTGATGCGCTAGAGCAAATAGTTAATGGTTTAGAACAACCAATTAATAATTATTTGCAACTATCCCAAGGCAGTATTGATGACCTGATTCAGGCTGAATATGACTTTTTGACTGCGAGGCTTCTTGGGGAGATGGAAACTCTGAGCAAGTCCATCGAGGCTCAGCAGCAAGAGATGAATGAAGACCATACTGTATTGGAGTATGTCATTCCCCAGCTGGCTAAGTGCGAGGCCGAATATGAGGAAGAGGCAGCGAGGGTCCGCAAATTGAAAGATGAACTCGCTCAGGAAGAGGAGAGGGTTCTCACTTCATCGGCAGCTAGAGATGTGTTGAAGAACCGACTGGAAGATTCTCAGCAAAACCTGACATGTGTGGGTGTTATTCACACAGATTTTGTGCATGCTCGGTCTGAAATGTCTGCCTTGAACAATGAGGAGGCAAGGTTGGAGCGGGATTGTGCTACAGTTTTGAGCTCCAGGAATGAGAAGATGGCCGCACTAGCGCAGCAGATCCGTGATTTGACTGCTCCTCCCAAATGATGTACCTTTTGCTTCTCTCCTGTAATTTTTCGGAGATAATAAAGACACATTTTTTGACTTTGGTGGACCCATCATTTTTTTGAATATAAATGATAGGTTAGGGTGAAAGTGATATCAGAGGTATCATTAACATGATATTCTTTCGTTAAGGTTTTGTTGAATGTAAATCTATTCAGAGTTAACATGAACCTGAAAGAATATAATTCAACTAAATTTGTATACTAAACACTATCAGAGGTAATATGAACATAATAGGCTTACAAATTAGTTAAGGATATCTATTCGGAGGTCACATGAACCAGATAGAATATGATCCAACTAACCTTTGTGCATGGTATCGTCAGAATAAGATCTTCGTCATACTCCGTTAAACGAAGAAGATCAAGTATAGTACTTCTTCGAGGGTTTGCAGTTGATAGTAGCCATTGCCAAATTTCTATTAGGCTTGGCTAATCTGTAAGTGTCATTTGCAATCATATAAGGGCCCTCCATTTCTTTAGACATCGTACCAGAGGTAATATGGATGTGGCACGATACCGTATTTATTGAGGACATCCCACTGCAGGATTTTTAGTGGACCCATTACTTTTTGCGCATATTAGTACAAGTAATAGGTTTAGGACAAGTCCTGCCAGAGGTAATATGGACGTGGCAGTTTTTGTGGACTTAACACCACTGGCGTACTTAGAGTTTAAGTACGGGCGCTAAATTGAGATAACAACCGATATCAGAGGTAATATGGACATGATAATCGATAGCCAAAAACTCGGAAAGTTTTTTCAAAGGTAATATGAACAGGATAAACTTTTGAGTTGTGACTCCATGGGATGGAGGTATATATCTGCTCATAGGTAATATGGACATGGCAATTTTTGTGGACCTAACACCACTGGCGTACTTAGAGTTTAAGTACGTGTGCTAAGTTGAGATGACAACCGATATCAGAGGTAATATAGACATGATAATCTATGGCCAAACCAGGAAAGTTTTTTCAGAGGTAATATGAACATGACAAACTCAGCTGGAGAAATAATAAAATATTTGGACAATAGTTCAGAGGTAATATGAACGTGAACTCATGTCCGAGAAATTCACTGTGGAGTGATTTTCTTGAGTGGGGATAGACCTGGAGAATCCACTGGGAAAACTTTAGGGACTCATCCTCCGATATTTTCTTGAGGGAGCAAATTGTCACGTTAAAGTAAAATTAATTTGCAGTGATCGTCCCCTCGTTTACAGATGCAAAGTGATAACTTTGGCGTCGATCAAATCCTGGATTCTCCTTTTTAGTACATAGCATGCCCTTGTGGGGTGATGAATGTACCGATGAAAGAGAAAATAATCTATGTCATCGACTTTGCCAGCCCTCTCAGGGTATCTGATATTGGGTAGCTGAAGTTTGATTTCCTTCATCAATATATTGAAGATTTCCATGATGTCATTTTCATTGAAGGAGAAAGTCCCTTTTAGCCTTCGGGTTCCCGATGCCTGAGTTTTACAGTCTTCTGGGAAGATGGTCATCGTTGCATCATCTTCAGACTCAGAGGAAATTCTACCCCCAGCTTTAGATACTGTCCTATTTTGTCGAGGTAGACTACCTCCAGACATGTCGTGGCATTTGCCCACAAAAGATGATTTAGAAGAACCTGCCTCTGATATTACAGGATCAGACTCTGGAGATTTGGAGTTTGCAAGAGATGCAGTGTACCCCAACCCAAAACGAGTTTGTTGACAGTAAGGATTACCATGCAACGGTGTTCGTCTGCCTTTTCCATAGTTGAGGCCTTGTTTCAACTTCAAATCATAACCCATGCTTTGTATAATCTTTAAAGTTTGTGGGCTATATTTGTGGATTTATATTTTGCCAATATCAGACTCACAAGATTCTTCTTATATAATCGGTCTATTCCGTATTCGACTGAAGATTATTTGATGCTGATCGTCACGAGTTAGTGGAACAATAAAGGCAGAATCTTCATGTGGCCCATATGTCATGACGATATTAGATGTTGATGCATCTTCCCACATGATCTCTACACGCTTAGTAGTCAGGGGAACTAAATCCTGATTATGACTCCTGTCTTTGCGTTTCTGGATCAAGAATTCTCGCAAGTCAGGAGGATTAACGGACGAAGAAGTGGAAGAAGGCTTGTTCCTCCTGCTTACATTAGTTGGAATGCTAATATTGAGAACCCCAACCCTTTCCCTGCCATAGGAATACAGCAGTTCAGCCATGTGAGCAGCACATGATCCATGAGGAGCATATCTATCCACAACCCGGGCTATCTTTACGCTGAGGGGCTTCTCCTGGCGTAATTTAGAATTTTGCTCAGGCTGGCATAAAACTGAGAAAGTCCTCAATCGGCCATCAGCTTCTCGCGTAATCTGGAGAGCGGGCAGATTCTTCTCTTGATGGCGTAAAAGCTGAGAGGTTGAGAAATCCGCCACTTGTTTTCCCTTACATAGATTGCAGGGACCATCTGCTTTTCCACGGAGGGAAAATACATTTTTACGTACGGAGCGCGTTTAAAATTTCTGAATTGGCACTGAGGCATTATCAGAAATTCTGTCTGCCGTATCACAGACAGAAGACTGAATTTTACGCGCAGAGCGCGGAGTAGACTTCTGGGTTAGCATTGTGGCATGGCCAGAAGTTTTATCTGCCACGTCATAGACGGGAGACAGAGTTTTACGTGCAGAGTACGGAGTAGACTTCTGGACTAGCACTGAGGCATTGCCAAAAGTTTTGTCTTCCACGTCACAAACGGGAGACAGAGTTTTACGCGCAGAGCGCGATGGTTGCGAAGCTACAACCTTGTTGGTCGGAGAAACCAAAGAGTCGGCAAGAAAGGTAGGGGATGTCCGGGGCATCCATACCTTACGTAATTTTCTGTTATCTTGGACAGAGAGAGAGTGAGAGCTACCCCCTGCTCGAAGCATGTCTTCGTAGGCTGACTGGTTGAACTGGACGACCAAGGTCTTCTTCATTGATCCTACTGATACTGCATCGTGTTGAGCAAATGCTTTCTCGTCCGATGAGAAAGAGATCCTGAGCAGAGTCGCCATCTTGTGTTTGATAATAAACGAAAGAAATGAAACTAGGTTTATACGAAACCCTTTCTTTGGTTTACAAACAAGAAGTACTATTAATCCTATACGAGGATGTTAAGTACAAAATTTAATCTGGATAAATATTGCTATAGGAGTCTGATCTGAGATCGATCACTTTGTCCCTTGGACCACACGATGATGAAGAAGTGCTGTAGAAGAAGGAATAGCTTCAAAGATTGCAAGAGGGAGTGGATGCTCGATGCCAAAATCGTCGATTACTACTCTCTGTCGGTACTCTTCTCTCTTCGATTTTATGACTTCTCTCCTCAATTCTTTGACCTTTCGACCTCTGTTCTTCGAGTTTTCAACCTTTGTTCTCCGAGTTTTTGACCTTGGACCTCCGTGGATGGAGGTCTCTATTTATAGAGTTTAGTGACAATAACCGTCCTGTCGGCGTAGAAGCCGGACAGTACAGAGTGTGGCACTTTTTACACGGCGGTTATAATAACTGCCACCCACGTATAAATGATCTTCTGAATCTGCGTGTGACGTGTGTCCCATTATGAGGTGATGCATATAACTGCTGTGAAGATCACGGCATGCAAGCCACGTTGGTAACTGCCCCTCGCGTAGAAAAGTTGGCGTAGAAGCCAACGACTGTCACCATGGCGTAGAAGCCAAATAGTTATCAAATTGGCATAGAAGGTAGGTAGGCGTAGAAGCCCAGTAGTTCTCAAACTGGCGTAGAAGCTAGGTAGGCGTAGATGCCCAGTAGTTGTCAGACTGGCGTAGAAGCCTGATGCTGCATGAATAGGTAGCTAGCATAAAAGATAGATGATCCTCCTTCCTTGACTGAGGTCTTGAGCGTATTGTGGACCAAATAGCCTTATCACGCACCAATACAAATATAGCCTGAGTTGGCGTATTCCGAGGAGATAGCATACGGCGTACTCCTATAGTTAAAAATAGTCAGGTCGGCGTATTTCAAGGAGATAGCGTACAGCGTGCTCCTATAACTGAAAATATCCTGATGGCGTAATATGCAGAGAAGCTGATGTGGACTTATTAGCCGTAATTATGGTTCACCCAGTCTTTGGAAGTAGAACCAAATCTCATGCATTAAATGAAGAGATCTGCCCCCATCACATGCATTAACTACAGAGACGTGCCTCGAGCTCTGTACGAAGAGCAGCTTTTGACGTGGCGGTTCGTTTTATTTTCTGCAGAGTGTAAAAGCTCACATCTGCCTGTATAAAACTAGGCAGCGTATTCCCTTGAATGTGTAAAAGCAATTTCTATCAAGGAAATGTTACTAAACGACGGTCTGGGTCTCTATGCCGAACCATCATTACAACCGTCATCTGGGTAGTCGTGCAGTACTCTTTTTCAGGAGTCAGGTTTACTGCATGATCTGACAGGTCATTCGAGGAATACGAAGAGTTTCTCGTACACCTTCCCGCTGCATTAAAAGCGAGCAGGTTTTACGCCAAAGCGGCGATGTAACAACCTTTTTATGCTGAAGCAGTCTAGAAATACTGTATTACGCGGGTTGTTCTGGAGATATATTTTATGCTGTATTAGCGATGAAGCTCTGTTGTACGCCGATAGCTCTGAAGTCATGTCTTATGCCACACAGCACTGAAACTCTGCTTTACGCGGATTTTATGCATACTGCATATAATCCTGTAGCGTATTTTTTATATTTCTATAATTATCATGAGGCTACAACTAACCCTAGTATCTGTCATGACCTGCACCCGATGTAGGGGTACAAGTCGGAAATAACGCCCAGCCTACGTCGTAGAATCGGCGGTAGAACGCTGTCTGGGTAATCTATCTAACAATATAATAAACCACCAACAATGACAATATACTCAATCACAGATCTAAGATGAAAATGTGCATGAATCAGATACAAGAATAAAAAAGTCACAATATAACTCATGAGTCTAAAATAATACATCAATGAGTCTGAAAGAAATAACAAATTAAGCTGGAGACAAATCCAGTATAAAGAATACTAAGAAGCTACAACTCCCGGGTCAACTGTCTCAGTTGGGATAAGTCCCTCCTGAGTCAGGGTCTCAGACTCTAGACCCACAACATCCTAAGGTCTATAATAGGTAGGGTACCACTCCTAAGTGTCATCTGAAAAAATATATCTAATCAGGAAAGGAGCAGAGTACATCTTTAACATCCGTTCTAATCAATGATAAAAACTATGTAATAGTAAATAGATATGAATATACAAGATTCACAATAGATACAAGAGATATATACAATAAGAAAATACTGAAAATAATACAATAAGTCAATGAGCAAGAATACTAATGTCTAAGTGTGTGAGTACTAGCTTTAACATATGATCGGCTTAGGAACTTAATATAAGAGATACAAGATTTATGGCCTGGCTAATCATACGTGCGGTGTATGATTAACACTATTTAAGGTAACACCTCAATATATATATCAAACAAATATTAATAATATAGAATCATAATTACAACATTAAATAGGTACCGTGGTTTTGAACCAACTTGGTATCTCAACATCACAAACTTGATACCCAAACCCAATAACTTGGGTATCCCCAATTACCTTGGTTCCTCAAGGTAATTCCCAATACCTTGTTATATTAACTACCCGTATATATATAATACATATACTAAATATTATACATATAATGAAATTAGCAATTAAGAATATATTACATCAATATTAATACCAATATATATACATATATCTATCTATAAGTATATAATCATATATATATATAATCTGCCAACTGTCGCTAAAAGCTGTGTTGAAAACCTGATATTCTGATACGCTGCCCTTATTGTGACGGTTCTGACTGTCGCTGAAGCTGTTGTCGCTGTTGTTGTTGACTTTTTCACTGCTGCTGCTGTTTTGGTGACGGTTTGCAGCCGTCACCGATCTACTGTCGCTGTTGCTGCCTATGTTTCCCGCTGCTGCTGCTATATTAATGACAGCGACTGTTGTCATTAATGATGCTGCTACTACTACAGCTGCTGCTGCTGCTAATTAAAGTGACAGCGGCTGTCACCAATGCCTCCGTCACCAAAGCACTAAAATATATTTAAAATATATATATATATATATATATATATATATATATATATATATATATATATATATATATATATATATATATATATATATATATAACATATATATATATATAAACCCCATAATAAATATATATATCTGTATATATAAATACCAATAAAAACTATACATACACCCTCCTTATTATTATGTACATAACTATGATGTAGTAACATGCACACACATACATATTAATAACTATAAATATATGCATATGTATAAATAATTATATAACATCCTTATATAAATATAAATACCCATGTAGTAACATGCACACACATACATATTAATAACTATAAATATATGCATATGTATAAATAATTATATAACATCCTTATATAAATATAAATACCCATTTAAAATATACATATATATACATACTACAATATACATATTCTAACACAATAATACATAATTACCATATAGTATCAATACATACATAGTTACCACTACGTAGAATATATACTCAACACATATAATAATAACATACATATATAAATTGTAACAACAGATATACATATTTACTCATAATATATATACTATAACATATATATTTATACATGTAGAAGAATGGCTACATAATATATATACTCTTAGTACATACATAATACGTAGATCTAGGATACAAGAAGCAAAATTATATATACACTATATATATATATATATATATATATATATATATATATATATATATAATATCTATATTTATATATATATGCACAAATACAATCTTCATGAATTAAAAGCACAAGAATTAGATTTATATATAATTATACAGCATGTGGAGAGTATCACACTGTATACCACTAGATCTAGGATACGCATGTGACATGAGTCCACTACACATCCAATTATACCCCAAATGACACAAACAAGTTAAATATATTATTTATGAACAATACGAAGAGTCAAATATAGATCTACGTGTCCGTGTCAAAATATGACATGTACAAAGTCCTGTGTAGGAGGAAAAAAAACCCCAAATCAACACGTATCACCAAATTATTGGGATACGACCTACATGTATCCAATTGTGGATACGAAACTAGCCCCAATCACCCAAACACAATAATTGTTAATCTCGGAATTCTCCCAAAATTGACACAAAAAGTACCATAACTTTCTCCATAGGCCTCCTATGAACACAAAACCAAATCCTATGGGTAGCCTATGCATATGGATTAATTTTCCATGGTTAAAAATCAGATTTAGAACTAATTTAAGGAAAAAACTGAATTGTACCTATTGGGAGATGGATTCCTAATGAAACCTCTAATTGAGATGAAATTGCCTCCAACTTGTAGATCCTTGCTCCTTTTTGTAGATCCTTGCATCCTCCTTCTAGATCCTTATTTCTTAAGTCTTTAATGGTGATTTGGGAAGAATTTAGAATAAAATTTGGTAGGAAAATGAAGTGGAAAAGAAGGAATTTGGTTGAGGGAAATTCTAGATCTAGTTTTGGAATGAAAAGAGGAGAGAGAATTTTCCCCCTTTATAAATAGGCCGGCCCCTATTTCCCCTCCCTCAAGATACTATAAAATGTATATTATACCACTTGGGGCCTCTCATAAAGAAATAATTAAGGAAGGAAGCTTCTTGTCTAATGATTTAATTAATTTAATCCATCTCCTTAACAATAAATTCTAAATGGGCTAAGTTCTAACCAATAAATTCATGTTGGTCCATGGGTCTAAACTAACTAGTTAGGTCCACTAAGACAAGTCCAAAATAAATAAATAACATCTAACAATAATTAAATAATACAACAAATAATTATTTATCAAGCACAATATTTAACTAAATATGAAATTACTAAAATACCCTTTTCTAGAAAATGTGGTAGTGACAGTATCTAGCTATGTCTTCTCTAAATTATTCTAGAGTCTTAGAATCAAACAACCATCCTAGCTTCTTATGCTTATAAATCATGGCTACCTTAAGTAAGGATAGGGTCTAGTTTTAAGTCTCTACTTCTATGTCTAATTCTTACGCCAATAGTCTATACTAACTCTAGTAACAAGAAGAACTTATCAACCTTCTCTACCATGGTTAACCATCTACTCAAATATCCTATCAATTATGCCTTCTTCGTCTTGACGAGGATCTACTCCTGGGGGAAATCACCGAGCGCGAGCATCCATCTTCCCAAAATAAGGAAGATGAGAAACAATAATAACGATGTCGACGATAAATGAACGAAAATAGTAATGAAGTCCACGGGCGGCATTCGAATACAAGAGGAGTTTTAAAATCAGTTATAGATTGAGATCTTATTCAACATTAATCCTAAGTTGCAGGCTCATTCGGTACAGTAACATAACCAAAATGATATGCTCTGACCTGCATGGGCCACCACTAAAACCATGTCACGCCCCAGTCCTAAAATACATAGGACCAGACACGTGGCAATGGCCAGCTGGTACGACTCCGTAGGCCTTTCCAATTTAATGGACCCGACGAAGTACACTTATGCTTTCCATGGTCAACAATGGTATAGAGGAGGTCCAGGTGGTCGTTCACGGCGGAGGAGGAGAGAAGTCGGGGAAGGTGCAGCCGACTGAGGAGGAGAACGGGGAGTTCTGCTGTGAAGGCAGGGGACTCGGCGATGGCTCTATGGTGCTCGACGGAGGACTGGCCGGGGAGACGAAAATGATAATTTGGTATTCTAAAATTAAATTAAATTAAAATTCATTGGGTCCTTACACCAATTATATTTTAGGTTTTGGGTTAAGTTGGGTCCTTACACCAATTAAATTAAAATTTGTGTAATTGGTGTTCTAAAATTAATTGGAAGCACATGGGATTAAAATTAGGTGGGACACAAGTATCATGGATGTAGAAGACTCAGAATAGAATATTGTCAAAAATTAGATTGTACAAAATGGGTCAAGGTTGTGTCTCCAATTTCGATTGGAACGGACAATGATGCAAAGTTGGATTTATTTGAATTTAAGAACGGACTTTTGTAACGAATATTGTGCGACTAAAATGAAGCACAAGAGAGGGTATTTATGAGTTACACAAGGGTCATAATGGAAGGCTGGCATGTCTAAGAAAAGTGGGTAAAATTTGTTGAAAAGCAAATGCTAGGGTAGCGCTCCAAATATCGATGCAACGGTAAGGTGCATAAAGTGTTGCGAATATTGTACAACAATCTAAAACACTATGATTTAAATTCTAATTGGCTTCAAACTAACCCTAGTCTCTCGATCTAAGTTAAGTAGACCTAAAATTTGGTCGAGGGGTTTTACAGAAATCCTTTATCAGTTCTAGCCACCTGTGCTACCTCATATTTAGCTCTTTCTACGTAAAGACATACTTCAAGCTCTTGTGGTCAATATATATTTCCACATGCTCTCCGTAAAGATAATGTCTCCACAGCTTTAGAGCAAAGATCACCGCTGCTAATTATAAGTCATGAGTGGGATAGTTTCTCTTATGTGTCCACAACTGTCTAGAAGCATATGCCACCACCTTCTTGTTCTGCTATAGAACACATCCTAAGCCCTTCCCAGAAGCATCGCTATAAATAACAAATCCACCCGTCCCCGATGGTACCGTCAAAACAGGCGCTGTGGACAACCTCTTCTTTAGCTCTTTAAAAGAGGCCTGACCATCTTCGGTCCACACGAACTACACATCCTTTCGAGTGAGTCTAGTTAATGACTCTGTGATCCGAGAAAAATCCTTCACAAATTTCCTGTAATATCCGGCCAATCCTAAGAAGCTTCTGATCTCTGCAACAGAACTCAGAGTGGTCCAAGACTCTACAGTAGCAATCTTCTTTGGATCCACCGATATCCCGTCTCCAGTCACCATATGCCCAAGGAACTCTACCTTATCTAGAAAGAACTCATATTTTGAGAGTTTTTCATAGAGCTTCTCCTTTCGAAGGGTCTCTAGCATAATTTTTAGATGCTTCTCATGCTCATCCGGTGTCTTCGAATAGACAAAAATATCATCTATGAATTCTACCACAAATTTGTCAAGGTACTGGTGGAACACCTTGTTCATCAAGTTTATGAAGACTGTCGAGCATTAGTCAACCCAAATGTCATCACCATAAATTTATATTGGCCATATCTTGTCTGAAATACAGTTTTTGGAACATCTTCCTTCTACACCTTCAACTAATGATAGCCAGACCTCAAATTAAACTTCGAAAATACTCTCGTACTGCTCAACTGATAAAAAAGATCGTCTATTCTTGGTAACGAATATTTGTTTTTGATGGTGAGGTTGTTCAGAGCCCTATAATTAATGCACATTCGTACTGACCCATCTTTCTTTCCAACAAATAAGACTGGGGCTCCCTAAGGCGAGGAACTCGATCTAATAAAACCCTTGTCTAGCAAATTATCAACCTGCTTCTTCAATTCTGCCATCTCTTGTTGTTGATCCTGTATATTTACTGCAACACCGGCTCTGTCCCAGGCACTAAGTCAATAGAAAATTCAAGATCTCTGTCCGGTGGCAACCCTGGTTGCTCCTATAAAAATACGTATAGAAACTCTGTAATAATAGGGTGTGGCAAGTCCTTCTCTGCTACCATGGCTCCATAAATAATTCCATCACTCTGCTCAACTTCTCCTTAACAAACTCAAATTCTGACTCTCCTGGAGGGCAAAACCGGACACGTCCTCCAAAATAGTCTATGCATAGTACATACTCAACCAATCCATTCCAAGGACAATGTCAAAACTCGAAACTGGCATTACGAGTAAAATAGCATCCAAATTATAGCATCCCAAGGTAACACGATGCCCCTTACAAGTATCACTGACTAGGATAGTGCCTCCACCAGTCGTGATCTTGTAACTCCTACTCAAGGGTTCTGTTAATAAACTATGCTTAAGCACAAATGATACAGACATGAAGCTATACAATGCACCAGAATCAAATAAGGCAAATACGTGAATATAGTCGAGAAAAATAAAACCTGCTATCACATTACCCGTCGGCTCTGCCTCCTCTACGGTCATGGAAAAAGCTCTGTCCTGTGGAGGTACTCCCCTTTGCTGGTGCTGGACAAACTGCTGTTGTTGCGTAGGAAGTAGGGGTCCTCTTTTTTGAGGAGCCACTGGTGGTCCAACTGGTTCTCTCTGGGCTGAGGATCCTCCTATAGGAGGTGCTGTAGGGCACTCTCTCGTCTGATGCGTAGGTGTTCCACAGTATAAGCACACACATAATCTCTTCCGGCAGATCTCACATGAATACCCTCGCTTCTTGTAATAATTGCATAGGGGTGCTTATTGTACTTGTCTCTGTGGCTGCTGCGGCACTTGCTGAGCTGGGGCTCTGACTGGGGTATGGTACGATTCTTGTTGCTGAAAGGTCCTTGGCTGAAATTGTAGATACTTTGCCTGCCCCTGATTACTACCACCGCCGATAGTATCCCTATTTCTCTTATTTTGAAGACCCATATCCACCTTGACCCTTTGAGCCTCTGCCAATATGTCAGCAAAAGTCATATAAGCCAAAGAAAAATGGACCTTCACCTCTTGGTTCAAGCCCTCTCTGAATCGTCTAGCTCATCCTCCGGGTCCCTTACCATGTACTCTGCGAATCGGCTCATCCTGTCGAATTCTGCAGCATACTCATCCATGGTCATCCCGTTCTGCTCCAAGTTCTGGAATTGCTTCTCCAGAACCCCTTTGGCTACCGCAGGAAAGAATTTTCTTTTAAAGAGGTCCTTGAACTTCTCCTAAGTCAGGTTTGGATCCGCAATCCTAGGTTTGGTGGTTACAACAGTTTTTCTGAGATTAAAAGTTGTAATTTTTCTCTAACTTGGTCTCGATTTTTACCTAGGGTTATGCGCTGTTCGAAGAAAACTAATACATAGTATTGGAAGAGGGATAGGTCATGAACATACCGGTGGTGACGGGGTCGAATTTGGTCGCGGGATGGAACGGGAATCAATGCGTGAACAGGGGTAAGTTATCTGATTTTTGCAGGCGTGCACGCGGGATCTCGTGATGGTAAGGGTTTAGGGTTAGGGTTATATATATATATATATATATATATATATATATATATATATATATATATATATATATATATATATATAAATATATAAGAAGATGAGAGGGGGAGGGGGTCGAATTTCGCACGGGGGGGGGGGGTTCTTCAGCAGCTGTTGCTGTTGGGATTTCTAACGGGCCGGGTTAGGTTTTAGGATTAGTGGGTTGGGTTTAGGACTAGCCGGTTTAGGGTTTTGGTTTCTTTTATTTTTTTTCTTTTTCTTTCTTTTCTATTCTTTTCATAATAATAAATAAATATATATATATATATATATGTCTATATATATATATATATATGTATATATATCAGATTTTTTCATTTAAAGTAATAAAATAATATATATTTATAAAAAAGGGGATAAGTTTGGAGTAATTACGGGGGGGGGGGGGGGGACCACTCGCCAACTCAGTTGGCGAGGTGCTGAGTTGGCGAGCATCTCGCCAACTGAGTTGGCGGGGCGCCCTCCTCGAGGGGCCGCTCGCCAACTCAGTTGGCGAGCCATGCAACTTTGGGATTTTAGCCGTTGGCCAACGGCTATATTCCAACGTTCCTCTCACCACATTCCTATAAACACCCCCCCACCCAACACTCCTCTCACCACATTCACATTCTTTCCCTACCCCAAACACTCCTCATACCACATTCTCCTCCTCTTGATATTTACTGGCGATGGCTACCCGCAATGACGGTCGTATTCCTGGTGGACCGACTACCGCGCTTATTCTTAAGCAACGTGAAGAGCACATTTCTACTCAGATTTTTTACTGGCGAGGTAATTTTTGAAATTACAAGTTGCCAACTTTATTAATGTATATGTTTTTTATAATGCCTATGTTTACTTTATTAATGTATATAATTTTTATAGTTATACGACCATGATAATGCTTTACGAACCCGGATCCACGTACATTGGCGGGCTGAAAGGAATTATCGTACGTGGGAGCTTAATCCAGCTCAAAAGGCTTTAGTGGAATCCTTTGGATTCCACTATATAGATCGTGTTAGATATATAATTCACGATCTTCATTTAGTTGTAAGCCTTGCGGAGCGTTGGCGGCCAGAACGCAACACTTTTCAACTCCCATTCGGCGAGATGACGATCACCCTTTTTGATGTGGCGAATATACTAGGGTTACCTATTAAAGGTAACGCTATATATTTTGATCCGCACTTAAAGGGATCTGATCTGATCCGGAGTTATCTCGGTGTTAGCCCTCCTTCTGGTCTAAAAGATGGCAATTATGTGAAATTTTCATGGCTCCATGGCAACTTTATAGACCTACATCAAACTATTGATGGGGTGGTTGATGTAGATGAAAATCGAGTATGTATTTTAATTAGTAAATTTGTTTATTACTTAATTTAGTGGTGCAATTTAATAAATTTGTTTAACACTTAATAAATCCAGGTCATTCGTTGCATTAGAGCGTATCTGCTCTGTTTATGTGGTGCAATTCTATTTCCCGATGCATCGAGAAATATGGTAAATGTGCAGCTTTTACCATTCTTGGATGATCTCACAAAACCTACTGAGCATGCATGGGGAGCTGCTACTCTTGCATTTTTGTACGCCCAGCTGACAGAATTTGTCAGATGCAATCGCAAGAGTATTTGTGGATGTATTTCACTGATACAGGTATGAATTAAAGACCTTAAAAAGTTAGAGAAATTTTATACGCAAATTATGGTTGTACTAATGTCATTTTTGTGTTTTATAGTTCTGGTCCTACGAGCACTTTTATATTGGTAGGCCTGTTACCAGTATTCTCAGTGATGTTGGAGTATTTTCAGTTGCTATGCGCTGGCCTACAGACGTAGTGGATTATCAACACTACCAATACAGGACTGTATCACTATATCGTAGCCAATTTGATACGCTGCGGTATAATCAGGTAATTTTTAAATATGCAATAAATAGCTTTAAATTATTTAAGTTTTGATCGTAGATAAACATCACATCTAATCTCTTAAAATATCTTTAAATAGGTAACCTGGTTACCGTACATATGTGAACCTGATGCTCCAGAAATCAAGATGACATCCTATGCATTTAGTTTACACAGATGTCATATTATATATGATCGGTTCACCATGTACCATCCGGCAGACCGTGTTCTTCGACAATTCGGAATGGCCCCAATAATTCCCGATGATCCACCGACAGTCGGTTATCAGACATCAAATGCATTACAACGAATCATTGGTCTCGTTGCTGACTGGAATAATCGGTTCGAGAATTATAGTGTGAGGGACATGTCTTCTAGACTAAATTCTGCTGAGGAATGTAAGTTATAAGTTACTCATTATTCGTATTGATTTAGTTTAAATAGTTTGATAAAATTTTGTTTATATTTTGCAGACATAGGTAGCCTGGACTACAAACAATGGTGGGGATGCCCTCTTATGAGCAACCGAGTATACCACTATGAGGAGCCCAGGTTCAAGACTAGATCCCTAGACGATTCTACTATGCGTGCTTTTATTGATGGAATGAATGATTTGGTATGACTTCATTATACTTTAACTTCATTATACTTTAAAAAATACATATACATAGATATGATAAATATTTTAATTTACATGTTTCAAATTTCAGAGTGGGGTATACCAGCAACATTTACAACAACCTCATATGGAGGAAGATGTGACTCGTCGTCTTATGGAGGAGCTTGTTACTCGTGTTCGGCATCTGGGTATTGGACCGGAACCAAAAATGCCTCCGGTACAATCCCGTCTTCCACCGGACTATCCGTCCGGCTTAGTACGACAAAGACACTCTCGTTGTCATCGGCGGGATACTGCTGGAGCGGGCCCGAGTGACCAGTATGCTGGAGCGGGCCCGAGTTACCAGTATACAGCTAGAGCGGGCCCGAGTTACCAGTATCCTAGAGCGACCCCGAGTTACCAGTATGCTGGAGCTGGACCGAGTTACGAGACTCCTGGAGTGGTACCGAGTTACGAGACTGCTGGAGATGAAAGCTACCAGATATTCACACAATTCTTTTCGACTCCATAAGCACCGCTGCCTACCCAAACTCAACAAAATGAGGACGAGGAATAGTAAAACGTTTTTAACATTATATGATTGCAATTTTTGTATGATTTGTAATAGATTTTTATTACAATACTTGGATATTGAACAATTATATTTTACTCTCTCGGTTGACTAGTACATCTTCTTCGATTGTGTCCCATAGCACCACAATTACTGCATCGTAGATCTCTTGTCGATGAATCCCGGGGTTTGATGCGGTTCTTCTTTGGTCTTTCGACTTTGCGTCTTACATCTGGCACCCTAATTTGTCCTCTTACCAAAGGACCTTGGATTTCATAGGGAACTGGAATTGGCTCCATTTTATGCGCGTATACAGCTTTCAAGTTTTCCGTCGAAAATACTGCAGGATAAAAACTATCAATACTAATATTGAAATATCTACGAACAAAACATGCATGTATGCATGGTATATAAGTATGGTACCATCTAAAACATGTATAAGTTCTATCAGTTATATGAACAATATAGGTTCTACCTGTTGCCCGGTCTATTATTTCAAACTTATAACTATCAATAGCTAATATTTCTAGGTGGTTCTTCTCTTTGATAATAGAAGCCATATTTTTTAACATCTTCGGACAATAATCTGTGTCTATATTTTCAGCAAACTTTCTACGATTGTCATGAAGTGTAATAATCTTGGCTCTAATACCATCAAGAAGTGTTGTTATTGGCTTATCTCATAATTTCTTAATCCAGCTGTTGAAACATTCAGCAAGATTAGAAGTGTTAATATCTAATCTAGGACAAGTAGCATACGCTGTTATCCAATGTTCAAATCGACGACTTTCATCGTTTACACCAATAAGCCAATCATACAACACTATGTTCTCGGCTTTAATTATATCAAACACACTCTCTGCATCCGTTTCATTATATGATCTAGCAAGCGAGTCTAACAAGCGTTGAAATACTTGTTCTTTTGTAACTTTTTTCATGTTTTGTTTAAAATATTGAATACAAAAAAAATGAGGAGATGCAGGAAAAATAGCACGAACAGCATTTATTAATCCCTTTTGCTTGTCAGATATAAATGAAATTGAACTCCAATCATTAAAACAACTTCCAAAAGATATTTTAAGAGAATTTAAAAACCAAGACCAAGAATCACTATTCTCACCTTCGGCAACAGCATAAGCTATAGGATATAATTGATAGTTAGGATCGTGAGCACAAGCAATAAATAAGATACCTTGATATTTAGACGAAAAAAATGTAGCATCAGTACTAATAATTGGTAAACATCCACTTAAAAATCCATCAATACATGACTTAAAACAAATAAAAATTCGTTGGAAGCTATTGTTTTCGGTAGTTTTAATAAAACATGTACTACCTGGATTTGTCTCCATAATTCTATAACAATACTCCTCAAGACTAGCGTATGCCTCATCATAACTACCATTAATTTCAGCTAATGCTGTCTCTCGGGCTCTCCATGCTTTGGAATAACTAACTTGTATACGGTGCTCCCTATATATATCTTTAATAATTTGTGATGGACTGTATGACTGATTATCTCTAATAATGTCAATTATCATGGTCTTAATCTATGAAGCGGTAGCTAGTCGATGACGTCCTGTACTAAGTCTTCCTAAACAAGAATGACGATTTTCTAATGTACTAACATTAACTATATCGCCATTTCTAATAGATTTGACATATACTCTCCAATTACAATTCGGTTGATCACAACTATATATAATTCCCCGAGCATTATTCATAAGACTAGCTGAACAACTAAAATTATATTTAATTGCTAAATTACTTATAAAGCTTCTAAAGTGAGAACGACTAGGAAATGATTGTCCCTTAAATAATTCATCAGTGATAGCTTTTACAACATCATCATCTACCGTATAATCTACATTTTCAACTAGATCATCACTATTTTCATCGTCGTTGTCACTATCATCATCATGGTTAGATTCATCTGATGAATGACCTTCTTGGATAAATGAAACTATTTGTTGAGAAGAACTAGCACCCGTACTAACATGCTGATATTCAGAAAAATATTTATTATTTCTATTATCTAAGGTTGCTGCTACTTTAATAACATATACTTTTATATATCGTGATTGTGAATTAATCTTAAGAATATAATTCCATGCATCTTCACTATCTATCAAAATCAATTAGAACAGAAAATAGACTTTAGAATAAAATCATAATGAATAGAACAACGTTCAATAATATGATTACGTATATTTTCAAAACTAATATTCGGGTAAGTTGAAAAATTATACTTTCCCCTCCTTCGTAATTTAACCCATTTACTTTACCGCCGTGCGAGCATACAATTCTTACGCTACGATCCATGACGGTTGAGAACTTTTGCTACAGAAAACAGGAGGAGCAAGCTGTAAAAATAGGAGGAGGAGCTGTGAAATTATGAGGAGGAGGAGGAGGAGGAGAGTGTGTTCTGTGAGGAGTGTTGGGGGGGGTTGGGGGTGTTTATAGGGGTTCGAGAGAGCCGTTGGAAGGAGCCATTGCCCAACGGCTACCCAACTGTGCATGGCCCGCCAACTGAGTTGGCGAGCATCCTCTCGAGGAGAGCGCCCCGCCAACTCAGTTGGCGAGATGCTCGCCAACTCAGCACCTCGCCAACTGAGTTGGCGAGTGGTCCCCCCCCCGCAATTACCCCAAATTTATCCCCTTTTTTATAAATATATATTATTTTATTACTTTAAATGAAAAAATCCGTATATATATATATATATATATATATATATAATTCTAGAATTTTATATTAGTGCATACAAATAATCTATCAACCGTCCATACGTCTCCTACATGAAATAAATTAAGATAAAATAATAGTTGCTCCAAAAATATCTAAATGCATAATTACCTAGAAATAAAAAATTTAATAAATTCTTTATCTTCTAATTAACTAATAAATACTATAAATAAATTAAATAATTAATTAAATAATTAATACAGTTTTTTAAAATTAGGGGTTTTACACCTACGATGCGGATGGTGTGGGAAAAGCACCATTGGCTCTGGTACCGCACGTTCTAGTCTTGGGTGACATTCTTAAAGGTTGAAAGCAACAAGAATTCAATTGATATGGCAGAAGATAATGAAGTATTCAAGAAGGACAATCAACTATGGAAGAGGTCCAGTTTCTCGAAAGGAATTAATAAGGGTTAGCAAGTTGAGTATATAGGATCCCTAGTTGTGATTGAGTATCTTCCTATCCCTAGTATGTATATCCTATAGCAGGCTCACAATCGTATATCTAACTTGAGTACCACTACAAGTTCGCAACCTTGTGCAAAACCTGACCTGCGTGGGCCACCAATAAAAATGTGTCATGACCCGCACCCTGTATTTGGGCATGAGTCATGGGTACGTCCAGCCTACGTCGTAGTATCGACGGTAGAAAGTTGTATAATAAGCCACAAGTATTCTATAACTCACAACATATATACATCTCTATACTATACTCAATCATAGTTACTAGTTTAATGAATACACCAAACAAATAATAAAATAATAGTCTTGATGCGGGTCCAAGGAATCTCCCTAAAAACTAAATATCCAAAGTACAATATTCAAAATACTTTAGAAAAACTACTGGAGAACAATCTGGTCCAAAATAACTAACAAAATAAATTACTACTAAACTACTCCATTGCAGACGATATCTGAGCTTCTAACTATCCTTGATCCTCCGGAAGGGTAAGATCGGGCTCTATTATGTCGCTAGCATATGGTACATAACGTGTAGGGATTTTATCCTCATTGTAGTCACCAAAAATATGGTTATCGAGTCAGGAAAGGAACGAGTACATCACAGTAAAAATAGTTCCAACACATGGTAGAAACTATAAGACAAAAAATTGTAACGAATATATGACAGCAACAAAACCGAAACCACAATAAGGCAACTGGAATAAATAAATGCTAAAATCCTGTCATGACAACATATAGTACAATATCTCTAAGCAACAAAGAAAATAACTGCAATGTATGGAAGAACATATAGGAACAACTACTCTATGTGATTTGAAATACCTTGTTGACATGTGAACGACTAAGGGGTAAAATTCGGCAAACCATACGTGTCGTGCATGGCTACTATTATTCTAGTAAGACCATGGGATGTAAAGGGTAGTTCACACATCCACTAAGTATTTTTCTTCCCCACGAGTACAACATGGATTCCGATCCAGTCACGAAGAAATAACAATAATCCAGAACAATCACGTATCTCATAATAAGAATCCATCATACTAATCCATGTAGCAAGTATCAAGAATCAAATAATTAATACTAATCATGCATTATAGAGACTATCAAGCACTAAAAGTAATCACAAAAATATACTCGCCTATGGTCCTTAGCTGGTATGAGTCAGAATCCAAGTCATAGTCCAAATAGCCTATGTAGTACAAATTTACCATATCAAAAGATAAGTTATTTTAGTTTATTTATTTCTGGAATAATTACTCTAAAATCCTATTTTAATCTTATTATTCTAATTGTTTGGTTAATTCCTAAATTTTGTCCAAAGGAGCAAAATTTTATCAACTCGAGACTCATGGCACACAAATCGAGGCGATTTGTTGACCGAAAAGTCAATCGATACAAACTCAACTTTTATGCATGGTTTCCTATAGATTTCAGTGTCACAAACATGCTAGAATTTATGGTTCATCCAGATTCAAGTTTGTTTGGAAATTATTGTACATACAAAATTATATTATGCAACGGTGGTTGATTGTTAACCTAAAAGTTCTACAGAATTAACAGCACAGAAATACTTCGTATTAAATCCTGAAAAAAAATATGTTAATGATCTCGGCATTATTTTCCCAAAACTTAAAACGGTTCATAAATCTAATTCCTGATTCTCCCAGAATCGCAATATCACCGAGATACGTCTATTTTCGGACATACTGTGCTCTACGATTTTTTTAGAATTTAATATTCAGAATTTCATAATATAATTTATATATTCAGAAAACAGACCTTAATACTATTCTAACGCTAGAAACTGGGCCCCGTTTGGAGCCCAGAGCTATGAGTAATGGCTTCTGGAAGATGAAGGAAACCCTAGATAACTATTCTCCAAAATCGGCTTAAAGAAAAATACTAGAAATTATAACTTAATACTATATATATAGAGGAGAGAGAAGCCGCAGTGGCTCGGAGTGTGCCATGTGGTAGCCATCTGCTGCTTCCCACTTGGATCGAACATCCAGGGTTTAACCCGGCTTAGCTCGGCTGAGTTCGAGTCAGATTAAGACTCGGCTCGGCTCGAGGTCAGCTCGGTGATCCGGCTCGACTCGCACTCGCCCCCTCTCACTGATCGCTGGGCCCCACTGTCTGGGCCTATTGGGTGACACACGGGCCAGACTGGCCGCTGACTGGGCAGGTTGGATTTTATTAGGATTTTCTTTTTCTGTAAATTAGTTTTTAATTCTGTTTTGCATAATTAACTCAAAGTAAATGCTAAAATAATCAAAAAAAATTTAGAAAATTCTAGAAAATATACTTGTTTGTTTAGAACCTAAAATAAAAGTTTGGGACATTTTTAATTGTGTTTGACCCTAAAATAAATTCTTAAAAGTCCTAGGAAATTAGTGTTACTAGTTTTTAATTAACCAAAAATTATGGAAAAATTCTAATAGCCCCAAATTAGCCTAATTACAATATGTAAGCTAGAATTTCAGGATACGGAGGTTATATTATTTCTCACTCTTCCCTCATTCTCTCATTTTCCTCTTACCGTTATTTTAGGCAAGTACACCTTGTATTAGATGGAGAAGCCTCTTAATTTTTGATTCTTGCTCTTTCTTTACATTTTATTAGTCTAATATATATGAATTATGATTTTTAACACTTTTAATACCTGGATTTTTTGGTTTTGATGGCTAGATATGAGTATATATACATTTAAAGTTTAGAGTTTTCATGGATTCTATGTGTTTTTTATAGTTTTGATATACTAAAACATGTTATTTTAGAAAATTAGTTTTTGTAGTTGATGGAGCACTTTATTTCGAACATTTTGAATTTTGTTTCACTTGATTCGGAGTTAAAATAAAGTTTTTATGAAGAAAACAATTTTCGGGTTATTGGAGCTTTTCTGCCATAGCTGAACTTGCTGTGTGGAGAAGACAAAGTTCTTATGCAGCCAGTGCCGTATGCGATCGAGACTTCTATACAGCATAATCCTTATGCGGCTGGACTCTTTGCCGTATAGCCAACCAACATGCGTCTATTTGGTTGGAAGCATGACTAACCATTACACAAAGTTTCCCGGAGCTAAGTGACAGAACTTCTTGGGTTTTATTTGCTGGACGAATAAGAAATTCCCTAAGTCCGAAGAGCAGCATGCGGAATGATCCATATTCGGCTGAGTGACTTATGCGGCAAGCAGAGTATGTGGCTACATTCCCTTGGTTGCATGACTCTGAATCGTTGGCACATCTTTCTATGGTTTTGTCTTTTCTTTCTAACATACTTTATGGCTTGTCACATCCATCACTTCAGTCACTTTTCTGAAACAACAATTTGGCACTTGTCCCAAATAGTGGACTTTTGTCCGAAGCATGCAGCTTGAAGGAGCATGCGGCCTGGGATCATATGCGGCCTGAGGTAGATTATGGCCGACAGTCCATGTGGCACCCGTCTCATGCGCCAAGTTATGCATGCGGCTTAACTATTTTATTTGAAATATTTTGTTGTTTTATGTGGTTGGTCTTGATAATTACTTATGATTGATTGTAAGGAAGAATGGGCCTTGTAACTCGACCTTGTGCTAGACATGTCCACGTGGTAGAATTGGCAATGTCATAAGTAACTAACCTGCTATGTGCATAACATGAGCTATGTGTCCCAATGTGATAAGGCTCATACGACCAACTGTAAGTTTGGTAATTCGACCCAATTTTTTTATCCATGCTGATACAATTACTATATATTATGTGTACATGTGTTATAAGGTGCACTAAGGTGCGACCATATTATAATGTGCACTGAGGTGCGACATAACTTGCTACGTGCTATGAGATTACATGTTTCAGGTTGTGCATCGAGAATGCCCCCTATACTATGTGACATGTGATATTATTATATTAATTCTCCAGCACGGGCATGGTATGTGGGTCAACTATCAAAGTTTGGTTAGGACTTGATTGATTGTTATATCATGCTCGGGTGGGTCCAGTTTGAGCTATCAAGTAATAAAGTAGATTCGTATCTAGCGTCGATTGTACTACGATACGACATATAGGAGAATTAATCATGTGACCACGCCATGAGATTCCTAACATAACCATAGGGCTAATTTAGGCAACGAAAATTGGTTGAGCATTGGGAGGGATAAAATCCTGAGATCGTGCACATTAGCCACCTCAAACAACTGTCATGATATGCAAGGCTGACTCCCATGAATATTGATCACGTCCGTACTAGTGGATGACAATATCCGAATACTTATATTGTACAATAAATCCAATGTGATCTTAGTACGGTGGCATTACGAGGGACCGGTGTATAATATACATTATGCAATGCGACACTATAGCTCGGTTAGCCCCGCTAAATAGCTCACGATCTGAGAATTTCTCTTATGCATCCAATCTGAGATAATTCAGACTCCACAGTAGCAAGCCGTACAAATGATTGGCCATTATATATATCTGTACTTGGTTGTGATTGTATTATTCTGTTAGTAGTATAGGGATATGTATTATCATAGTGTGATGATTAAACCCTTTTTCTTGTTTGGTTGTAGGGTTGGGCTATTATACTAAGATAAACTATAGACTGAAACCACGACAAAGAACCTATATTATACCTATCTATTGCTTTAGGTTTTGTTTCTCTATTTTTGTGCTTCATTTGTGATACTTTCTATTTGGGGTCTAACCCCATTGGTTTTGCATAGCCAGGTTTTGAGCCAGTTCTAGAGGATCCAACCTACTTCTCCCTTTCTGATGGCGCACACCAGGCAGATGATCACTGAAGGCACGAATGGGTTTTTTCTTCCTTGCTCGCTATCACATATTTTACTTTTTTTTGGCATTTAGCCCCCGGCACTTGTTAGACGTAAATCTGGACATTTAGTTTTCTTTAAATGGTTGTAATTAATCAGACTTCAGCAGATCATGGTAATGTACTTTTGATACTCAGCCAGCTTTTTCTTTTGCATAGTTGGTTTCCACCATGTTGTGGTTAGGGTGTTTGGGATGCCTTACTTCCTTGTCATATATGTTCTATGTTTACTATTATATTTTGACTGATTGAGATAATAGATGCTCTTTTTGACCCTTAGTGACTTGATTTTAGCATGCACCCCCTTTTCTAGTTACAGTCGTGATTGTCGTACGACGTATAGTACCTTATATGAGGTTGCTGGCCATGTTCGTCTCTGTATTCTGGTACTGGGATGTAACAAGATTTTAGTGGTGGACCTTGCAGGTCTGTATTTTCAGACTTGTGGGATATTATGGTCAAAGGAGTCTCAATCAAACATGTGCCTTTGAAATCCTAAGTTTGTTCTTCTCGATGCATTGCTTGACTATCGAATTAATTATTTCCTTGATCCTTTCCGTCCTCTTCTTGATATTTTTTTTTATTTCTTTAGGGCCTTTTTAGTTGCTGGAGCAGCAGGCATTGCCAGACATGTTCCTCTTGACAACAACAGGAGGTAGCACCTGCCCAGAGTCAGATCCGGATAGAGCCAGTAATTGAGCAAGCAAGCATCGTAGAACCAGACGTTGGGCATGTTGAGCCACAAGTACCTGAGATCCCTGTACCCCTAGTACTACCAGTAGTATCAGCGGTTCTAGATACTTCGGCATTATTAGAGATTCTTCGAGGAATAATGACTACGCAGCAACATCAGATGGCAGTGCAACATGTAAACACCCTATTTTTCAGAATAATTTTAATATAATTTTTTGCCAATTTTTCGGTATTTTTCTTGGTGAAGAACCAAGATTATTGTGATCAAAGGATTTTTAAATGCAGTTTATTGATGTTAAAATATTATGGAAATAATATTTTATGGTATAAAATAGAAAACCGGACATAGGGTATTTTTCTGTGAATTTATTGGACTCCGGAAACGCGTTTAAGGCCTTAAAAACTATTGGATTTATAAACCAAACTAAACCGAACCAAACCAAACCAAACCAAACCAAACCAAACCGCTGATTGAACCCAAGCCAACCAGCATATTTGGTCGGGTCGGGTCGGGTCGGATCCGAGCCAAACCCGACCCGGACCCGAAACCCACATGGGAAACCCTAGCCGCCGAAAATACTGTAGCACAGTATAAACCCCCCCCGGCGTACGTGCCCAGCTTCGGAAACCCTATCTCGTCGGCGCTGCCTCTCCGCTCAGTCACTCGACCGGTCGACAAACTCCTCCGCCTCGATCGGTTACCTCCTCCGACTACACGTCGCCGCTCCACCCAAGTCCGCCCAGCCCCTGCACCCTAGACCCCGACGCCTTCCTCCTTTTTCCCACAGCCCCGCCGCCGACCTCACAGCCCCGCCCCGACGAACCCCATCACCCCTCGACCCATCCCCGAACTTGACGACTCACCGCTCCACCCGAGTCCACCTCAGACCCCGACGACAGCCTCCCTCCACGACTCGACCAACCACCGACAGCATCCTCTACCTCAGACCCCGAGGACAGCCTCCCTCCCCGACTCGACCAACCACCGACGGCATCCTCCTCCCCAGCCGCGGATACGGCAAACCCTATCCTAGACTCATAGAGACCCGGACACGTCAAGGACACGAAGGAGACACTCGGACACAGGAAATCATCGTTCACGGAGCCCTGTTCAGGTAACCCGTTCTCTCTCCTCGGAACTCCATTTTTGATTCTGTCAGTTGCAACACGTAGACTGTGTAACCCTCTCGGTGGCCGTGTAACTCGCTCGGTGCATCGCGTCCTGTGGTGATCGCACACCGCAATCCAAAAACAGGAAAAACAATGCCCTATTTTACCCCGGAACTAAGTGCGCCCCGCCAAACGGGACGACTTGGTCGCACGCGGTCTTTACTGAAATATGCGCACCGTTGATACGGACGTGTGAGATTTCGCAGAAGTTGATTTGGATGTGCGTACACACCGGAATCAACGCGTATCCGCCGACAACGCCCCGTATCCGTTCATTCTGGAACACGCTGTAACTTTGTGTACATATGTCGGATCGAGACGAAACTTGCGCCATCGGACTCGTAGCAATACGCTGGTCCTGTGACCCAAGTTTGGTCCGATTATGAGAACATTGACAAAATTGCTTATCGTGGGCCCCATAGGCTCCATTTGACGGGCGATTTTGTGATCGGCTTATCGGAATCCAATTCTGGAAGGTCCGTTGGCTTCGTATCATTATTCCTGACTTATAGACACTGAGTTTGAGGAATTTGGAGACCTTTGACCCTGACACATTTTTCGGTACAAAGTGGCCTACATATGGACCCCACTTTGGCCCAGAAATGTCATTTTTGCCCCTGTGTTCAAATTGGACTTAAGGACAGGCGTTTATAGCTATTTGATATCTTATGAGACTATTGGTGATATTTATTACAGTTTTTGGAGGAGTACCCACAGGATCCACTGATATAGGGACGACTGTTGGTATTCGGACACCAGGCAAGTGTACCTTGCCAACTCTGCAGTATTGTTACATATTTTCCTTGCTTCCTTTATATTGCTGTGCATGCTTAACCTAGGACCGTGTGACGTACTTAGCGTCCGATTATTAGTCGGGTGCCAACACCGTACGCGGAGTTGTGTATTGTTATCTAGAGATAGATATTCGTGATACTTTATATTCTCGTATTTGTCTTATCAAGTACCATATGACCCAGGACACTTGACACCATTCATTAGACAGGATTTTCCCGAGATATTCGTGGTGATTCTGTATAGGATTCAGGACTTGACAGAGATACTATATTCTTAGATACTTTATGACTTGTTGCATTTAGCTATGATCGTGCGTGGCATGTACATGAGACGTTATGGACATGAGACGTGTGGTTACATTGGGTGGGGAGAGACACACATACTACAGGCTGATCATATATATAAACCCCTATTATTGTGAGAAACAAGACTCTGAAGCCCGAGCTTGGCCAATTACTCATTATTACTGCTGCTACCGGCTCCCCGACACAGAGCTTGTAGTGGCTTCAGCCTGAGTTCTAGTGCTGCTCTCATCTTGCATATCACTTAGCTGGTTATTTAGTATTCCCTTATTGTTCCATCTATTGCTGGAGAGACCCACAGGCTACAGGTTGACTATATTATGCCGGCTACTCAGTCTCCCGCTGAGCTAGACCACCTCATGATATCACTACTACCGGCTCCCCTACACAGAGCTTGTAGTTGTTTCAACCTGAGTACTATTGATGCTCTCTCTTTCTTGCATTTCACACAGATGTTTACATACTTACCCTATTTATCTCATTATTTTTTGCACTGCTTATATTTTGGCTTGTATATTTTCTGTACCTTACTATGTCCCCTGAGGACCTGGATATGGATTATGTCCCTAGGATTTGAGGATGAGATCTATCCCGAGGTATACGGGACCGCAGCAGCAGCTGATCCAGGAGCTGTACCGACATCCGAGGATGAGGTGTTAGATGAAGACTTTTCCTGAGCATCCATGTTTCATGCTCAGCATTTATTTATTTCAGTCATTTATATTCTGGTCTATTGAACCATTGTATTAGGTTTTATCGGGTTATTTCCCCAAAGCACTTTGTTGAGAATGGCTGATGATTTATATTCCCTATTTATTCTGTGGATCATATTTTATATCTTGTGTGGAGGAGATTAGTTGTGCCATGTTGTCGTAGACTAGATTTTACAGCTTAAGTATGCCCTAATGGATCCATTAAATTGGGTTGTCCATCGGTGCGTACTGCTTGCCATTGCCACGTATCTGGTCCCTCGGTATTTTGGGACTGGGGCGTGACATGGTTTTTGTGGTGGCCCATGCAGGTTTACGACTAAATCGTTCGGTTTTAACTTGGGGACCGAACCAGCCTGCCCTAAGGATAGGATAAGTTATAGGATCTCATCCATTATTTGAACCATTTTTTTTGAACTCTATATCGAACTCAAATTTGTTACTTGATTTGCATCCTATGTTCATTCCTCTGAGCGTTCTTATAGTTTATCTTTTGGTTGCAGAGTAATGAATCCCAGGAACGGAGATGAGAATCCCTTGGATACGCCACACGATGTTGTGGTTACTTATATAGACGGAGTGACACCAGGGAACGGAGGACAAACATCGCAGAGCGATCAAACCGGCCAGCCTAATCCAAGGTTCTGGAGAGATGATATCCCGCCTCCACCACAGTTCACTCCCCAGATGCCAATTTTCCTGCCAGGACAAGCCATGGACGGGCAACAGATGTTCTAGATGATGTATGCTATGATGCAAGCCCAGCAGCAGATTTAGCAAGAGGCCCATCGTCAGGAGGCCGATTATCTGAGAACCAGCCTGGTATCCGCATTGGAGCAGGCAAATCCACCAGCGAGACGATCAACGACGGGATCTATCACCGATTTTTGTCAGCTCAAGCCTCGTACATTTTCTGGTAAAGAGGGGCCAACAGAAGTTCACGAATGGCTCACTAATATACAGCACCAGTTGGAAGCAGCTGAACTTTCGAGAGAAAAATGGATGACTGTAGTCAGAATGCAGTAAACTGAAAATGCACATCACTGGTGGTTAGCAGAAGAGAGGAGGCTCGGACAGGACCGTGTTACTTGGGAAGAGTTCTCCAGACTCTTCCGAGAGATGTATATTCCAGTAGTAGCACGGTCAGAGCTCAGAGACAAGTTCAACCGCCTTATCCAAGGCAATATGACAGTGGAAGAATACAACGCAGAATTTATTCGCCTAAGTCGCTTCGCCCCAACCTTAATTTTGACAGAGGAAGAGAAAGCTGAGAAGTTCTTTGACGGACTGAAATTCGAGCTCCAGAGATTGATTGGATCGGTCGTACCTACATCGTATACTGACGTTCTTGCAGCAGCTCGACGCATAGAGCACGTCACTAGAAGAGAGTCAAACTTGAAGAGGCCTATCACCTCAGCAGCATCCGGGACAACACATAAGGATTTTGCAAAATGGTCTCAGAGGAGTATGCCAGAGAGGACAGCACACAGGGCCATATCTCTCCCTACTTGTCACCACTGCGGCAAGATAGGTCACATTGAGAGAGAATGCAGACGCAAGTTAGGACTATGCCTGGCTTGCGGATCCAACCAACATTCGACCAGAGACTGCACCGAGCGCAGAGAGGGTCTACCGAGACTAGCTTTACCTATACCATTACCAGCTTATCCAGCAGTAGAAGCACCGCAGACGGGAGTTGGAGGAGTCAGACCACCAGCCCCAGGAGGAAATCAGCAGAGACCACCCCTGGCACCGCAGGCAGCTCTATTTCAGCAGGCTCAGCAGCAGCAGAGAGGTCCAGCTCAGGGACGAGGACAGGCATTCACATTAGCTGTTGAGGAGGAGACTACTACAGGCGAAGTTATCGCAGGTACCATTTTAGTAGCTTTATTACCAGCTGTAGCTTTATTTGATTCTGGAGCATTGCATTCATTTATAGCAGCTAGCTTCGTAGCCACCCATAGAGTAGCTACCGTACCCCTTCCGAAGATGAAGAGAATCTTACGGGAGATGGAATTATTCTGGTTAGTGACGTCTGTAGATCATGTTCTGTAGTAGTCTGTGGAAGAGAGATGCGAGCTCAATTTTTAATCTTTTCTATGCCGAATTATGATGTTGTACTTGGTATGGACTGGTTAAGTCAGTACCATGCGACTCTTGATTGCCGACTTGGACGGGTTATATTTATACCGCCAGGACATCCAGAATTTGAGTTTCTTCGAGGAACAGTAGAGCAAGGAGTTCAGCCTACTCTTAGGGTACTATCTGTAGAAGGGAAGACAGGTTACCCAAGAGTCATATCAGAGTTTGTGGATGTATTTCTTGATGATCTTCCAGGTTTACTGCTTGATCGGGAAATAGAATTCACTATAGACTTAAATCCAGGAGCAGAGCCTATCACTTCATCAGTATATCGGCTAGCACCTAAGGAGTTATTAGAGTTGAAGGAACAGGTTGATGATCTTCTTGAGAAGGGTTTCATTCGGTCCAGTGTTTCACCTTGGGGAGCACCCATATTATTTGTGCCGAAGAAGGATGGAACTTTACGATTATGCATTGACTACAGGGCACTAAATATTGTGACCATCAAGAACAGGTATCCCTTACCACGCATTGATGATCTATTTGATCAATTGAGTTATGCTAGGGTATTCTCAAAGATTGACCTTAGATCCGGCTATCATCAGATCAAAGTAAAGAAGGAGGACATACCAAAGACAGCTTTCAGGACCAAGTATGGATATTATGAGTTCTTGGTGATGCCGTTTGGTTTAACCAATGCGCCAGCAGTGTTTATGAGTTTGATGAACAGAGTCTTTCATCAGTTCTTGGATAAATTTGTGGTTGTGTTCATTGACGACATTCTAATATATTCCAAGAGCCATGAAGAGCACGAGGAGCATCTCAGAATCGTGTTAGAGACCTTGAGGCATGAGAAATTATATGCCAAACTCAGTAAGTGTGAGTTTTGTATGGATAAAGTGCCTTTCTTGGGATATATCATATCAGGAGAAGGACTTTCAGTTGATCCGGAGAAAGTCGCGGCAATAGAGACTTGGCCTACACCCACATCAGTTGCAGAGGTGAGAAGTTTTCTCGGACTTGCGGGATATTAACGAAGGTTTGTGGAAAATTTCTCGAGGATTGCAGAACCTATGACGAAGCTGACACGTAAAGACCAGGAGTTCATATGGACAGAAGACTGCCAGAAGGCTTTCGAAGAATTGAAGAGAAGATTAACAACAGCACCTGTCTTGACTCTTCCTTCAGGGTCAGGAGGTTTTGTTGTTTACAGTGATGCATCAGGTAGTGGACTAGGATGTGTTTTAATGCAACACGGCAAAGTTATTGCTTATGCATCGAGACAGTTGAAGGTCCACGAGAAGAACTACCCAACACACGATCTGGAGTTAGTAGCAGTTATATTTGCATTGAAGATTTGGAGGCACTACCTTTATGGGGAGAAGGTGGACATCTTTACAGATCACAAGAGTCTAAAGTATGTATATACTCAGAAGGAGCTTAACATAAGGCAGAGACGTTGGCTGGAATTGATGGTAGATTTTGACATAGATCTGCAGTATCATCCGGGAAAGGCGAATGTCGTAGCAGACGCACTCAGCAGGAAGCCTACGGCTTATTTCTTGACGATACAGCCCGAGTTATTGAGAGATCTACAGGAGCTTCAGATAGAGGTTGTTTTACCAGGACAGAGTGGATTGCTGGCTAATCTCAAAGTTAAGTCTTCACTCGTGGAGAAGATTAAAGAGGCATTGCCCACCGATGCTAGATTTCAAAGACTGAAAGAGAGGACAGAAGCCGGCATGCAGACAGGACTTCGCATACATGAAGATGGGACATTAAGGTTTGGGAATCGCCTGTATGTTCCAAATGGAGAATTAAGACATGAGTTAATGACTGAAGAACATAGCTCTATGTACTCTGTTCACCCAGGAGGCACCAAGATGTACCGAGACCTGAGGTAGTATTACGGGTGGCATGGAATGAAAAGGGAGATTTCAAGATTTGTGGCTAAATATTTAGTCTATCAGCAAGTAAAGGCCGAGCATCAGAGGATTGCAGGTATGTTACAGCTGCTTCCTATACCAGAATGGAAGTGGGAACATATCATGATGGATTTTGTCACAGGATTTCCAAGGAGCCCCAACGGAAGAGATGCGGTATGGGTTATCGTGGATAGACTCACTAAATCGGCACACTTCTTGCCATTTAGAGTTGGACAGTCCACAGAGGTACTAGCCGACATGTATATGCGATAAATTGTAAGATTATATGGAGTACCGGTTAGTATTATGTCGGATCGAGATTCGAGATTTATATCTCATTTCTGGCAAAGCATGCAGGAGAGTCTTGGCACCAGACTCAAATTTAGCACAGCTTACCACCCACAGACAGATGGTCAATCGGAGCACACGATTCAGATCTTGGAGGATATGTTACGATCGTGTATGCTATACTTTGGAGGATCTTGGGAAGATCATTTACACTTAGTGGAGTTCTCCTACAACAACAGTTATCAGGCCAGCATTCAGATGGCACCATTCGAGGCATTATACGGAAGAAAGTACAGATCGCCTATATGTTGGAGTGACGTTGGTGAACGTCAAATACTGGGTCCAGAATTGGTACCGCAGACAGTGGAGAAGGTAAAACAGATTCAGAATCATCTACGAGCAGCTCAGGACAGACAGAAGCCTTGGGCTGATACGCACAGACGTCCCCTAGAGTTCAAAGAAGGAGAGCACGTATTCTTGAGGATTTCGCCCACTCGGGGTACCATTCAATTTGGGAGCAGAGGCAAATTGAGCCCAAGGTATATTGGGCTATTTGATATTCTAGAGCGCATTGGTGAGGTGGCTTATCGTCTTGCATTACCTCTATCCTTAGAGGGAGTGCATGACGTATTCCATGTCTCACAGCTGAGAAGGTACGTAATCGACCTAAGTCACGTAGTCGATCATTCAGAGATCGCAGTGGGCCCTAGCTTCAGATATGAAGAACAACCAGTTGGCATCCTCGACATTAGTGAGAAGACATTGCGGGAACAGCCAATTAGACTAGTTTGTGTAGCTTGGAAATATCATTCTCCTGGCGAATCGACCTGGGAACCGGAGGATAGTATGCGTCAGCGTTATCCTCACTTATTCGCGGAGGCAGTTATCACCTAAGCAATCTTATAATTTCTATAGTTCTTCCTTTAGTAGCTTATTCTTTGATTGCGAGGACGCAATCCTCTTAAGGGGGATAGATTGTAAACACCATATTTTTCAGAATAATTTTAATATAATTTTTTGCCAATTTTTTGGTATTTTTCTGGATGAAGAACCAAGGTTATTGTGATCAAAGGATTTTTAAATACAGTTTATTGATGTTAAAATATTATAGAAATAATATTTTATGGTGTAAAATGGAAAACCGAACATAGGGTATTTTTCTGTGAATTTATTGGACTCTGGAAACGCCTTTAAGGCCCTAAAAACTATTGGATTTTAAACCAAACTAAACCGAACCAAACCAAACCAAACCAAACCAAACCGTTGATTGAACCCAAGCCAACCAGCATATTGGGTCGGGTCGGGTCAGATCCGAGCCAAACCCGACCAGGACCCGAAACCCACATGGGAAACCCTAGCCGCCGGAAATACTGTAGCACAGTATAAACCCCCCCCCGGCGTGCGTGCCCAGCTTCGGAAACCCTATCTCATCGGTGCCGCCTCTCCGCTCAGTCGCTCGACCGGTCGACAAACTCCTCCGCCTCGATCGGTTACCGCCTTCGACTACACGCCGTCGCTCCACCCAAGTCCGCCCAGCCCCTGCACCCTAGACCCCGATGCCATCCTCCTTCTTCCCACAGCCCCGCCGCCGACCTCACAGCCCCGCCGCCGACCTCACCGCTCTGCCCCGACTAACCCCATCACCCCTCGACTCTTCCCCGAACTCGACGACTCGTCGCTCCACCCGAGTCCGCCTCAGACCCCGACGACAGCATCCCTCCCCGACTCGACCAACCACCGATAGCATCCTCCGCCTCAGACCCCGACGATAGCCTCCCTCCCCAACTCGACCAACCACCGAAGGCATCTTCCTCCCCAGCCCCGGACACGGCAAACCCTAGCCTGGACTCACAGAGACCCAGACACGTCCAGGACACGAAGTAGACACTCGGACACAAGAAATCATCGTTCGCGGAGCCCTGTTCAGGTAACCTGTTCTCTCTCCTCGTAACTCCGTTTTCGATTCCATCAGTTGCAACACGTAGACTGTGTAACCCTCTCGGTGGCCGTGTAACTCGCTCGGTGCATCGCGTCCTGTGGTGATCGCACACCACAATCCAAAAACAGGAAAAACAATGCCCTATTTCACCCCGGAACTGAGTGCGCCCCGCCAAATGGGACGACTTGGTCGCACGCGGTCTTTATTGAAATGTGTGCACCATTGATACGGACATGTGGGATTTCGTAGAAGTTAATTTGGATGTGCGTGCACACCGAAATCAACGCGTATCCGCCGACAACGCCCCGTATCCGTCCATTCTGGAACACGCTGTAACATTGTGTACACACATCGGATCGAGACGAAACTTGCACCATCGAACTCGCAGCAATACGCTGGTCCTGTGACCCAAGTTTGGTCCGATTCTAAGAACGTTGACAAAATCGCGTATCGTGGGCCCCACAAGCTCCACTTGACGGGCGATTTTGTGATCGGCTCATCGGAATCCAATTCTGGAAGTTCCGTTGGGTTCGTATCATCGTTCCTGACTTGTAGACACTAAGTTTGAGGAATTTGGAGACCTTTGACCCTGACACGCTTTTCGGTACAAAGTGGCCCACATATTGACCCCGCTTTGGCCCGGAAATGTCATTTTTGCTCCTGTGTCCAAATTGGACTAAAGGACAGACGTTTTTAGCTATTTGATATCTTCTGAGACTGTTGGTGATGTTTATTACAGCTTTTGGAGGAGTACCCACATGATCCACTGATACAGGGACGACTGTTGGTATTCGGACACTAGGCAAGTGTACCTTGCCAACTCTGCAGTATTGTTACATATTTTCCTTGCTTCCTTTATATTGATGTGCATGCTTAACCTAGGACCGTATGACGTACTTAGCGTTCAATTATTAGTCGGGTGCCAACACCGTACGCGGTGTTGTGTATTGTCATCTAGAGATGGATATTCGTGACACTTTATATTCTCGTACTTGTCTTATCAAGTACCAAATGAACCAGGACACTTGACACCATTCATGAGACAGGATTTTCCCGAGATATTCGTTGTGATTCTGTATAGGATTCAGGACTTGACAGAGATACTATATTCTTAGATACTTTATGACTTGTTGCATTTAGCTATGATCGTGCGTGGTATGTACATGAGACGTTATGGACATGAGATGTGTGGTTACATTGGGTGGGGAGAGACATACAGGCTACAGGCTGATCATATATATAAACCCCTATTATTGTGAGGTACAAGACTCTGAAGCCTGAGATTGGCCCATTACTCATTATTACTGCTGCTACCGGCTCCCCGACACAGAGCTTGTAGTGGCTTCAGCCTGAGTTCTAGTGCTGCTCTCATCTTGCATATCACTTAGCTGGTTATTTAGTGTTCCCTTATTGTTCCATCTATTGCTGGAGAGACCCACAGGCTACAGGTTGACTATATTATGCCGGCTACTCAGATTCCCGCTGAGCTAGACCACCTCATGATATCACTGCTACCGGCTCCCCTACACAGAGCTTGTAGTTGTTTCAACCTGAGTACTATTGATGCTCTCTCTTTCTTGTATTTCACATAGATGTTTACATACTTACCCTATTTATCTCATTATTTTTTGTACTGCTTATATTTTGGTTTATATATTTTCTGTACCTTGCTATGTCCCCTAAGGACCTGGATATAAATTATGTCCCCAAGATTTAAGGACGAGATCTATCCCGAGGTATACGGGACCGCAGCAGCAGTTGATCCAGAAGCTGTACCGACATCCGAGGATGAGGTATTAGCTGAAGACTTTTTCTGAGCATCCATGTTTCATGCTCAGCATTTATTTATTTCAGTCATTTATATTCTGGTCTGTTGAACCATTGTATTAGGTTTTATCGGGTTGTTTCCCTGAAGCACTTTGTTGAGACTGGCTGATGATTTATATTCTTTATTTATTCTGTGGATCATATTTTATATCTTGTGTGGAGGAGATTAGTTGTGCCATGTTGTCTTAGACTTGATTTTACAGCTTAAGTATGACCTGATGGATCCATTAAATTAGGTTGTCCATCGGTGCGTACTGCTGGCCATTGCCACGTATCTGGTCCCTCGGTATTTTGGACTTGGGCGTAACAAACAACACCAATAGTTTCAACAAGAAGAACATAATATCTTGTTAAGTCAGGGTTTACATGTCACGCCCCAGTCCCAAAATACATAGGACCAGGAATACGTGACACGCCAGCTACGCATTCGACCAGACTCTGGTCTGACTCGAATACGTATAAGCTGTAAAATAAAGGGCACAATCTAGATATCCCATAAATGTAAACCTCTATGTCTCAATCCACAATGTACATCAGTATACAAGAAAGAGCTATATGTGCTAAGGTCGGCCGCCCAATAACACACTAACTCGAATAGACTCGAGAAGAAGTATGAGTCTACAAAACTAGGCTACAACAGCAGATGAATAATCAATGTAAAATAACCATAATGCCGGTAGATATAATGTGAGTACCTGGTACCATGCTCGTAAGATATGCCACTCCATCAGTATCTCCAAGTGCTCCGTAATCGTCTATGCTGCAAAACTGGCAGGGAACCAGGTCCTCAGAGGGACGTAACAAGGTACAGAAATATAGCATGCCAAGTAAACAGAAAGTACAAGTGCACGACAGGGTACTCTATCATAACCAACTAGTGTGACACAGTTTAAAGACAATGTTCGACGCGTGGGCTGTCCAAAATAAAACCGCAGCTCCGAACACAGAGACACACGGGTCGTACCGTAGCTCCGAGCACAGAGACACACGGGTGAAACAGTTACACTACTCTGGAATACAGGATCACTACATATACATATATAAGCGCGTGCAGAGTAGCCCAAACGTCTAGTAACTGTCTTCCCCTTCCCCAAGCGGTCAACGATTGTGCGTTGATCCTGAACCTCTAACTACAGTCTCGACACAAGGAATAACTCAACAGACGCGACCCTAAGGTCGTCCCAGTCTCTGGTCATGATGTCAGTATCAGGATACAGGAATCTGGCACGATCACAGCGACCCTAAGGTCGTCCCAGTCTCTGGTCATGATGTCAGTATCAGGATACAGGAATCTGGCACGATCACAGTGTATGAGTGTGTCCTGGGGTATCGATAAACTCAGGTACGCATATCGAGAAACTATGAATCATCCAACAATCTTCCTAGGACGCTACGACGTATGTCTTCACCCGGTTGTGAACCGGACGCGAAGTACCGAATGTCGTCATAACTATGTGCACAATGTACATAAAGAACAACAAGTATCTGTAAACTGAAATACAGGGTGGCAAGGTACACTTGCCTGCGTGCGGCTGCTGAAGACGGGGATCTGGTACTGCGTCCAAGTCCTCAGGTCCCGCAATACCTAGTGAAGAGATACAAACCAGAATCAATAACTACTATGCGGCAAACAGGGATGCGACACACGTCTATACATATGCTCAAACTAAGCTACAACTCACAGGGACATGTCGCTAGAGGGTTGACCAAGGTTGACTCAGAGCACGTTACATTTATTCAGCTAATCCCCTGTAAAATATCATCACACCCAACCTCATTCTTACCATATTCACCACGTGGTTCAGTGGTTCAGGTATGCTCATTCCTCGACAGTAATCTCTTATTAAATATTAGGTCTTCCTTTATACAACCACCATTATCATTTTACCCAAAATCACTGTTCACCCATACAAATTAACATACACACAAATCACTATGATAAACCCTAAATCTCAATGTCTATCCTTCAAATCTGTTTTATAAAACAAACCTTAACTCACCTCATAATTTAATCCTTATTAATTCGTTTGGCATTTCCCACCAAATATCATCTAGTCCTTGCTTATATACACAGTTCTTCTCTAAGACCCACCAAGAAGAACATAAAGAGATTTTAAACAATCACCCTTCATTAATTTATAATTTTCACCCATGACCCCTCTTATTTTCCACATATCTATAACCCTATGATATGAATCAACCTTCTTACAGTAGCAAGGAATCACTTCACCTGCCCATTTACCTACATTCGGGCTTCATTAGCATATATACTCATGTTGGTTTCCTTTATACTTCTCTAGTTCACTCATTCTAGGACTCATATGCCACAGATATTTTTTCCTAGTGTATTGGTGATGACAAGTTTGAACCTACGTATAAATGAATAGGCAAAAAGAAAATGAAGGAAGAAGGAAGTATAGGAAGTCATGGGTTCGAGGGCTTACAGAGGTAGAAGGCTCGTCGAGGTCGAGCCGCTGCGTCGCGGGGGCGTCCCACGAAGGTTGGCGAGAACGGAGCTGCTTCGACGACACTCGAGCTCGTCTGCTACGGGGAGTTTGAACTCTGGGTCGAGGGCTGGTCTGTGGTGCCTAGAAGTGTAGCTCCGACGTCGACGCAATGGTGGAGGAAGAGGTTGGATAGGTGCGGGAGAGGTGGTAGTATTCGTGGTGGTGGGATTAATGGAGGATACGGTGGCGGGTGGAGTTGGCCGAACGGGAGTCGCCGCCGCGGCGGTCAGGCACGGCCGGAGCGGGGGAATGGTTGCACTGGCGGCTGCGTAGTCAGAGCCACCGCGGGGTCGGTGAAGTCGGCGGGCCGAAGTCGGTTGTCGATGAGGGTACGCCGGAGATGAGAGGGGACTCGGCGGAGCGGCCGTGGCATCGCTGGAGGGAGGCGGCTGGATACGGTGGGGCAGCAGCAACTTCAGCAGGCCGGGGTAATGGCTCTGCCAGCAGCATCAAGTGGCTCAGATGGACGGGCACAGCAGGCCGGCGGGCGGTAGAGCAGTAGCCGGAGTCGGGTGGGGGAGCACAGTGCCGGAGTCGGGGTAACTCCTTCAGGGAGAAGAATGGGTGAAGAAGAATGAAGGAAGAAGAAGAAGAATGGGAATGGAGGGAATGAAACTTGGTGTTTCTTGGTGCATGAAGAAATTAAATGGAGGAGGAGAGAGAGGGATGTTGGGATTAGGGCCGGTGGGAATGTGTGTTGAGGGTGGGGTGAGATGTGACTTTATAGGGAAGTGTGTTGGGGATTGAAAGGTTGGGATCCATCCATTCAAAGTGGATGGATGAGATTTAACATGAATAGGAGAGGTGTTTCTTCATGTGAGGAATAGGTGGGTGAGAATGGGACCCTATATTGGGACCATCTCATTTATTCATGACCAATAGGATGTTGCCAACAATTTGATAATTGCAAATAAGCCCCCGTAAATTCGGAAATTGCATGGACACATGAAATGACGCAAAAATTGCGGAGAAAAAATATATTTGAAAATTTCCATGGTGAGGGGGTGTTGCGCGTTAGGCGCGAGTCTAATTTGAAGGGCATTGGGATTAATTTAATATTAAAATAGAATTTACAAAGTTGGTAAATCCTGATTTAAGTAACGATAACGCGTCCCGCGAATTTAATTTAATTGGGGCCCGCGGGGTCAAAATCTGGAAACGGCGCAAAGGCCAAAAATGGTGGGGGCTTGGAGTCAGTCTTGGACCCTTTAGTTGGTCCGGCTCAACGGGTTAAGTTGGTACCCCAAAATCGAGGGTAACGACACAGGTGTCCGACACGGAATAAAATACGGTTTACGATTTTCGGAATGTTGCGCAATTAATTTAGAGCACACAAAAGTTGATTTTAAAAATTAGAAAAGTCCAGTGCCTAATTTGGCGAGTTGAGTCGAGTGTACAATAATTGTACGGAATTTATGGGCTGATAATGGGCTCCGAATAATTAGACAAAGATAGGATGTGCCAATGGTTTAAATTAATTGGATTAAAATTCCAGGTAAATATCCTCTACTCTAAACCTCAATATCTTCTATAAAAAATATTCCTGGTCCACTCTAACTATCTACAGAATAAATTGAGGGGGTTTACATTACAGATGGCTCTAGAGAAAGGCGGAAGAACTGACTTTGGGGCGTCGATCATATTTTGTCGACTTAACCCGAGATACTTTGACGACACGGAGGATGCCATCATGGCAGATGCATGGCTCCAAGATATTAAAGTTATTCTGGCAGCGACAAAGGTTCTGGATGATGAGCAAGTTAACCAGGTCCGACTGTAGCTTCAGGACCTTGCCCGTGACTGATAGACATCCGTGGAAGTCGGCTTGAGGCATCCTATCTCATGGGACAGTTTTATGATTCGATTCAGGGCTAAGTATTTTGGATTTGTAGCTCAGTATGAGCTACAACAGAGGTTTATGTGTCTTAAGCAGGCCGGTAGGACATTAGATGGATATGCAACATAGTTTTATAGGCTAAGTATGTTTACTCCAACTATGGTGGAAACAGAGTTAGACAGAGCAATGAAGTTCTAGCAGGGGCTTCACCTGGAGATTCTACAACTAGTAGAGAAATACGACTATCAGACTAGCAGCCAGAAGGCATAAGTTGATCATGCATAGATTGTCAGTGAGGGAAGGAGGCCAGAAAATGTCTCATGCTCAAGTTGGAGGAGGGAAAGCACCCCGGATGTTAGTACCATCCCCTGATATTCGTATCTATGACTCAGCACCATGGAGGACGATAAATTCAACATCAATAGTTCCAGCTCGGTAGTAGCCGAAGCAACAATAACAGCAACAGCGTCAAGGAGCGCAGGTGGGTTGAACATACTGTGGCATGGGAGGCCATACTAGAGACGTGTGTAGAACGACGAATGGGCTTTGCATAAGGTATGGTAATCCGGGCCACAAGATTGCTAATTGCTCGATATTATAGACGTAAGGAGGATCGGCTTAGAAGTTTCCAACTCTCTTTGTCTCCTCTATTTCGTAGTAAGTCCTCAATGGAGGCACGAAGAGAGTATTTATAGAGGATCCAGGCTGCCTATTAGTTACGGAAAGGTAGGAACAAAATAACAACAAATCGCACAAATATAGGCATGAATTAATTCAAATCCCGCAAAAAAATAGATCTGAATAATTGACCATATATTTCCATAACCATTCAAATATATCCGATAGCAGCGGCCACGCAAGCAACCGCTCATGCGACCGCTCATGAAGGAGTGTGTGCGGCTAAGTGCAAAGTGCCCTACCATACCCCAAGTGCATACCTCAACTCATAAAAAGTATTATATTTAGATACCATATGGTGGTGTAGCCAATATGGGACTATTTTTTTTACTCTAAAGGAAACAACACCAATAATCCTAAAATAGAATATAAAAATATACATATGGTAAAACATATTCTAACAACAAAATTTGACAAGTTCTAGCACAAACTAGGTGCTGAAATTTGTGACAAAACTTATGAAATTTAGTATGATAAAACATTAGTTGGGAAGGGTTTCAAGCATGGATTTAAGGGGATATATCATGGAAAAAGTTTGGTATATATTCATGTGAACATCAGACCCAAAATGAATGGGTAACATGTGCATTTGTGTACAAAAAATGACATATATCAGTTCTGGAATTTCATGTTTGTGACTGAATTTATCATGTTTAAACATAGTTTTTCATGTTTTAATTATGGTTTCTATCTAGGTCAATGAAGTAGCTACTTATTCCTTAAAGTTTTTGGCATTATAAAGGAGAATTAAGGGTACATACCTCTTTTGAGAACGTTGAACAATAGTGTTGCTCAACATAATTCAGCAACACACAAGGTTTTTTTTACGGCAATTAAGGGAGAAAAACGACAAGAAGACATGGTAGAAAATATAAAAATTTATGGGAAAGGGTTGTAGATGTAAGGGAAGAAGAGGCATGAAGGGGTTTTACCTATTTTTGGATGATGTACAACCGTGTGAAGAGTCTCTTCTCCACAGAATTCTGCATCCTCCTATACAATGTTCAACCAAATCTTGGTAAGGAAGGAGAGGGAAAAATGAGAATGAAATCGAAAGAAAAGAATGATATGGTTGTTGGAAATAGAAGTGTGTAGTTATGGCCTTAATAATTATAAAAGCATAAAAAAATCCAGGATCATGCAACAAACTCCTAAGTTAGTGAAGCCAGGCCGCATGACATTCAAACATCATGCGGAATGGAGCCCAAGGCACATGCAACCAAAAGACAGCACAATTTCTGTCTATGTGGCTCAATAAGTGATCATGAAGTCATGCAACAGAGGCAGTCATGCAACAGAGGCAGTCATATGACATATATCTCAGTCGCATTGTCCAAAGCTCTGACACTGCATTAATTGCACTGAGTGCGTCTAAACTGTGCAGATCGCGGACATCAGTTCTTACGCCACTGTCATAATTACTTTTGTTAGTCGAAGCTGTCACTACCTCATTTTCTAGGAAAGGGTATTTAGTAATTTCATATTTAATAAATATTGTGCTTGATAAATAATTATTTGTTGTATTATTTAATTATTTTTAGATGTTAGTTATTTATTTTGGACTTGTGTTAGTGGACCTAATTATTAGAATTTAGCACATTTAGAAAGCCCATTGTCAAGAAGATGGATTAAATTAATAAAACCATTAGACTAGAAGCTTTCTTCCTTAATTATTTCTTCATGAGAGGACCCAAGGGGTATATTGGAAAATTCATAGTAGCTTGAGGAAGGGAAAAGGGGGCCGGCCTATATAGGGGGGGGAATTATTTCTCTCTCCTCTTTTCATTTCAAAACTAGATCTAGAAGTTTCCTCAACCAAATTCCTTCATTCCCACTTCATTTTCCTACCAAATTTTATCCCAATTCTTTCCCAAATCACCATTGGAGGCTAATGGAGCAAGGATATATAAGGAGAAAGCAAGGATCTACAAAGAGGAGCAAGGATCTACAAGTTGGAGGCCAATTTCATCATAGTTGGAGGTTGCATTAGGTACAATTCAGTTTTTCCTCTTAATTTAGGTTCTAAATATAAGATTTAACCATGAGAAATTAACTCATATGCATAGGTTACCCATAGGATTTGGTTTTGTGTTCATAGGAGGCCGATTGTGAAAGTTATGGTGCTTTTTGTGTCAATTTTGGGAAAATTTTGAGATTGACATTTGTTGTGTGTCAATTGATCCTATAGATCAATTTGGCATATGCTTATGTATTTAGGGCTAGTGTCATATCCACAATTGGGTACGTATAGGTCGTATCCCAACAATTTGGTGATACATGTTGATTTTGGGGGATTTTCCCCCGACACTGGACTTTGTACATGTCATATTTTGACATAGACACGTAGATTTGTATTTGACTCTTCGTATTGTTCATAAATAATATATGTGACTTGTTCGTGTCCTTCGGGGTACGTTTGGAAGTGTGGTGGACTCGTGTCACATGCGTATCCTAGATCTAGTGGGATAGAATGTGATACTCTCTATGTGTTTGTGCAAATTATATGTAGATCTATTCTTGTGTTCTTATTTCATGGAGAATGTAGTTGTATATATATATATATATATATATATATATATATATATATATATATATATAATGTGGTATATGTATTTATGTAATGTTGTGTCTTAGATCTATGTATCTGTGTATATACTATAGGTGTATATATTGTATGTAACTAGTCTTCTACATGTATATATATATTATAGTGTATATATATATATAGATATGTATATGTTAAGTATAATTACATGTGTTAGGATTATATTTATATAATGTGTGTTATATATGGGGAATGATTATATGTACATATATTTATGTATAGTTACATATATGTATCACTATGTATATGTATGTTACTATGTGATATTTTGTACAATTTACTATGTATGAGTGTATGCATAGTTATTAATAGTTTTATATATATATATATATATATATATATATATATATATATATATATTATGGGTTATATATATGGTATTTAGATATATATTGTATATATAAACATATATTTTATTAGCGACAGCAAAGGGCAAGAACGTCACAACAGGAACAGCAGGCAGAAATAGCAGCAGCAGCAGCCGCTTTAGCTACAGCAGCAAGTGTCGCAGCAGCAATAAACGCACAGCAGCAGCAGCAACCTTTTAGTGATAGCAGTTAGCAATAACTGCAAGTATCTGTCACTGATACTGCAGAGTATCAGCACCGTATCAGAAGCTACATCGATGTTTTTGGTGACAATTGCAGGAATCTGTCACTAAAACAGCAGTGTATCAGCATCAACAGCAGTCTTCAGCGACAACGGGCAGGGGTTTTAGCGACAGTTTGACAGTTTTTCTATTATATATATATATATAGATATATAGTATTTAATATATATGTAAATATTTCCTAATATGCTAATAGTATTTTTCGTATACTATGTGTATAATAGATAGTATAGTGTGTATGTATATTACGGGTAGTTAGTATAAACAAGTTTGGGGTATTACTTTGAGATACCAAGGTAAGTATCAAGGTAATTGGGGATACGCAAGGTATTGGGTTTGGATATCAAGATTATCGGTTTATGTTGTGATACCAAGTTGGTTCAAAACCAAGGTACCTATTTGATATTTGTCTTTAAGATTTTATTTAATAATATTATTTTGGCATTTGTATGTGATATTTTACCTATGGATTTACGTATCCGGAGATACGGTATCCTAGTATTGTAACTATGGTTTTGTGACCTAGACTTTAGTATTTGAACTAATATTTTTGTGTTAGACTTGTGCAACCTAAAAATAGGTAGTTGACCATAGTTTGGCTATAGTTGACCATAGTGGACTTAGAGTTGACCTAGTTTAACTTTTGACTTAGAATTGACTTGTTGACCAGAAGTTGACTAGTTTAACTTATTCTCTTTTCGGAACCTTGTATTGATGTTGTATTCTATATCGAGGTCTTCGAGGCACCGTATCAGACATCTGTGAGACTATTCTTTGGACTTCAGGCGAGTACATTCTCTGATAGTTTCTCATTTATGATATCCTCTATGTTCATTGTATCTAGTGTAGATATCCATATTCTCTAAACACTACGGTTACACGGATTGTTATATCCATGTTCTCGTAACACTATGGTTACACGGATTATTATATTCCTTGGTATATGGTGTATATGGTGCAAGTATTATTTCATTGGTTATCTTGTGTATGTACAGACACTGATTCTCGGGAAGACTAGCTATCTTCTTGGAGAATCTTGTGCCATAGCGTACCGTGGTTGGATCTATTATACCAGTCGAGGGTAGGGAGTACTTTAGTGTAGATATGTGATCAATAACCCTATTGTATCAAGTATTATTATTAAATAGTCTTAATCATACACCGCACGTATGATTAGTCAGGCCTACCATGACCCAAACCCGGTGTAAGGGTACAAGTCAGAAACAATGCCCAGCCTACGCCGCAGAATTGGCGGTAGAACATTGTTTGGGTAATCTATCTAATAATATAATGAACCACCAACAATGATAATATACTCAATCACAGATCTTAGGTGGAAATAAGCACGAATCAGATAAAAGAATAGAAAAGTCACATACAACTCATGAGTCTAAAATAATACATCAATGAGTCTGAAAAATACTAACAATAAGCTGGAGACAAATCCAGTACAAAGAATGCTAAGAAGCTACTAAACCCGGGTCAACTGGCTCAATTGGGATAAGTCCCTCCTGAGCCAGGGTCTCAGACTCTAGACCCACAACATCCAGAGGTCCATAATGTATAGGGTACCAGTCCTCAGTGTCATTTAGGAAAAATATATCCAGTCAAGAAAGGAGCAGAGTATATCTCTAACAACAGTTCTAATCAATGATAAAGACTATGTAACAGTAAATAGATATGAATATACAAGATGCACAATAGATATAAAGAGATATATACAATAAGGAATACTGGAATAAATATAATAATGAGCAATATGCCAATGAACAAGAATACTAATGACTAAATATGTGAGTACTAGCTTTAACATGTGATCGGCTTGGGAATATGATACAAGATACATGATTTATGACCTGGCTAATCATACGTGCGGTGTATGATTAACACTATACAACATACAAGATGGGTATGATCATATATCTACACTACATACTCCCCACCTCTGACTAGTGTAATAGATCCAATCATGGTACGCTATGGCACGGGATTCCCCAAGAAGATAGCTAGTCTTCCCGAGAATCAGTGTCTATATATGTACAAAATAATCAATAAAACAAGGATTACACAAGATACAATAAATACCAAGGAATAATATCTCATGACGAGATCCAAATATAGCAATCCATGTAACCATCGTGTCAAGAAACCATGGATATCTACACTGGATACAATGAACATAGAGGATATCATAAATGAGAAACTATCAAAGAATATACTCGCCTGAAGTCTAATGAATAGTCTCACCGTTGTCTAACACGGTGCCTCGATGACCTAGTATGGAATACAACATCAATACAAGGTTCCGAAAAGAAAATAAGTCAAACTAATCAACTTCTAGGTCAACAAGTCAATTCTAAGTCAAAAGTCAAACTAGGTCAACTCTAAGTCAACTATGGTCAACTATAGTCAAACTATAGTCAACTACCTATTTATAGGTTGCACGAGTCTAACACCAAAAATATTGGTTCAAAAACTAAAGTCTAGGTCACAAAACCATATCTTAAATATTAGGATACCGTATCTCCGGATACGTAAATCCATAGTTAAAACATCAATATATAAGTCAAATAATTATTAATAATATAGAATTCTAATTGCAAACATTAAATAGGTACCTTGGTTTTGAACCAACTTGGTATCACAACATAAAATCTGAATCTTAATACCCCAAACCCAATACCTTGGGTATCCCCAATTATCTTGGTACTTACCTTGGTTTCTCATGGTAATACCCAAATACTAGTTATACTATCTACCCGTAGATATATACATATACTACAATAATTATTATACATATAGTATATATTAAATACTATTAGCACATATAAATATATTTATATATATTTCAAATACCATATATATATATATATATAATATCTAATATATAAAACTGCCAAACTGTCGCTAAAGACTTTGCCCCCTGTTGCTGAAGGCTGCTGTTGATATTGATAAACTGCTGTTTTAGTGACAGTTTTCTGCAACTATCGCTAAAACTGTCACTAAAACTCCTGATACGCTATTGATACTGCTGCTGAAACTGTCGCTGGTTGCTATCACTGCTTCCCTGCTTCCGTTATTGCTGCCTTTCAGCGATGGTCGCTGTCGTTGTTGCCCTTGCGGCTGCTTCTGCTGTTAGCATTTGCTGCTGTTGTTGTGACGCTTTAGCCGCTGTCACTAATACATATATACAATATATATAATAATATATATATAACCCACAATATATATATATATATATATATATATATATATATATATATATATATATATATATATATATATATATATATATATATATATATATATATATATTGTGGGTTATATATATATTATTATATATATTGTATATATGTATAATAATATATATATATATATATATATATATATATATATATATATATATATATATATATATATATATATATATGCATAATTACTACTAATAATTATACATACACCCTCACATAGTATTATGTACTTACTACACATAGTAACATACACACACATACATATTAATATGTATATATAACTATAACTATAACTATAACTATATATATATATATATATATATATATATATATATATATATATATATATATATATATATATATAATCATTCGCCATATATAACACACATTATATAATTATAATTATAATAACCCATAAATATCTATTAACATATGCATATTTATACATGCTACCATATACAATTATATATACATATATAAGAATAGCTACATACAATATACATAATAAATACATAGATCTAAGACACAAAAAGCATAATTATATATACCATATTATATATATATTTATATATATATATATATATATATATATATATATATATATATATATATATATATATATATATATAAAATTATATCTCCAAGAACACAAGAAATAAATCTACATATAATTTGTACAAACACATGGAGAGTATCACACCGTATCCCACTAGATCTAGGATACGCATGTGACACGAGTCCACCACACATCCAAACGTACCCCGAAGGACACAAACAAGTCACTTATATTATTTATGAACAATACGAAGAGTCAAATACAAATCTACTTATCTGTATCAAAATATGACATGTACAAAGTCCCGTGTCGGAAGAAAACCCCCCAAATCAACACGTATCACCAAATTATTGGGATACGACCTACACGTACCCAATTGTGGATATGACACTAGCCCCAAACACACAAGCATATGCCAAATTGATCTATAGGACTAATTGACACACACAACAATTGTCAATCTCAGAATTCTCCCAAAATTGACACAAAAAGTACCATAACTTTCTCAATAGGCCTCCTATGAACACAAAACCAAATCCTATGGGTAGCCTATGCATATGAGTTGATTTTCCAGGGTTAAATCTCATATTTAGAACCTAAATTAAGGAAAAAAACTGAATTATACTTATTGGGAGATGGATTCCCAATGCAATCTCCAAATATGATAAAATTGCCTCAAACTTGTAGATCCTTGCTCCTATTTGTAGATCTTTGCTGTCTCCTTCTAGATACTTGCTCCACTAGTCTCTAATGGTGATTTAGGAAGGTATTGGGATAAAATTTGGTAGGGAGATGAAGTGGGAATGAAGGAATTTGGCTGAGGGAAATTCTAAATCTAGTTTTGAAAGGAAAAGAGGATAGAGAATTTCCTCCCCTCTTTATTATAGGTCAGCCCCCTTTCCCCTCCCTCAAGTTACTATGAATTGTCTAATATACCCCTTGGGGCCTCTCATGATGGAATAATTAAGGAGGGAAGCTTCTAGTCTAATGGTTTAATTAATTTAATCCATCTCCTTAACAATGGGCTTTCTAAATGGGCTAAATTCTATCAATTAATTCATGTTGGTCCATGAGTCTAAACTAAACTAGTTATGTCCACTAACACAAGTCCAAAATAAATAACTAACATCTAACAAAAATTAAATAATAAAACAAATAATTATTTATCATGCACAATATTTAATTCAATATAAAATTACTAAAATACCCTTTCCTCGAAAATGTGGTAGTGACAAGTCTACCCTCCTTAAAATAATTTCTTCCTCGAAATTCAAAGACGAAAACTACCCCCAAAAAATAATAGAACATAACAAAAGAATAGAACTAAAGAATCATAACTAACTATGAAAGAACATAACAATGAACATAACATAACTAGGAAATAACATACCTCAAGGCACAAACAAATATGGATAACGCTCTCGCATTTCATCTTCTCTCTCCCAGGTAGACTCCCCCGGAGGGTGATGCCTCTATACGACACGTAATAAAGGAATAGTCTAATTTCTCAGCACCTTCTCTCTCCAATCCAGAATCTCAACTGGCTGCTTTGGATAGCTAAGAGTAGGGCCCACCTCTATCTCTTAGTGATCTAATATATGACTAGGATCTGCCATGTATCGCCTCAACTGTGACACGTGAAATACGTTGTGAACTCCTTCCAATGCAGGTGGTAAGTCTAGTCTATAAGCAACTACACTAACCCTTCTAGAATAGTAAAAGGTTCGATGAATCGCGGACTAAGCTTCCCGCCTCCACAGAAGCGAATCGTGCCTCGTGTCGGAGAAATCCTCAGAAATACCAAACCACCCACCTAGAATAAAATACCACCTTAAGAACTTAATCTATAACAAACAACCAATAACAAGCACAAAATAAAATCCAAACTATACCTCAAACTCCAAAGGTCTCTGGTGGCTATCGGCCCAATGCCGCTATCTGTCCTACGCCATACGAAGTCTGTCTCTGATCAACTGAACCTTCTCTGCTGTATCTACAACCATCTCTGGCCCAAGCAAAACTCTCTCTCCAACATCGTCCCAAGACAAGGGAGTACGACACCTCCGACCGTACAGAGCTTCAAAAGGTGACATCTCTATACTAGCCTGGTAACTGTTATTGTAAGCAAACTCTACCAAATAAAGATGGTCTTCCTAAGAACCCCCAAAATCTAGTACATAAGTGCGCAACATATCCTCGAGAGTCTGAATAGTCCTCTCTGACAGTCTATCTGTCTAGGGATGATATACAGTACTAAACTTGAGCTGAGTGCCCAAACTCTCCTGCAAACTCCTCCAGAAATGAGAAGTAAAACAACTATCTCGATTTGAGACTATGCTGACGGGAACTCCATGTATCCTAATAATGTAGTGCCCCGCTCTGCATAGGCACTATGTACAAGTGAGATCGCCTTGCTTGCTCGAACGGAAGTCTTCTCGGAGAGTTCTCGACCGATTAATCAATGTGAGTGGACAGAACTGCATTCTCTGATTCTTGCACGACTTAATAATAAATCTGAGTTTTTGAATACTTGTTTGCTTAAGAAGAATATTTTCATAAGAAAATGATAGAACCGACTCAGTATGGTAATAAGAGAACTCACATAGCTTGTCATTGAAACGAATATGCTACCTAACTAAAAGAATATGAATGCTTGTTAGAAATAAAATAGAACCATTGCTATGCTAAGAGAAAGATAGATATGTGCATGCTTAGAAACACCGACACAGCTATTGAACGAACCTTTGCTATGCTAAGAAAGATAAGTAAAATGAATCGTTCAGATATGTCCCTTGAATGTGCTAAATAAAGAGATAGTTTTTGTATGTTAAGTATGAATCAATCGTGCTTGCCTTTATATGTTTCGTTGTCTATTTGCTATATCGAACTGCTAAGTGAAAATGTGTGAGTGCAGTGACTAAGTACGCCCTGAGGATATGGCCCGCAAGGGTCTAGTGGGGTGTGCTATTAGTAATATGAAAGATGTGCCTCGTTGGAAAGATATGTTTGATGAGACTGCATATGTTTTGCTTGATCATTGTTTTGCTTGAACTATGTGTTTATATCATTGCATTGGTCTTGGACAACTTGTGCACAAGGTCTTATCTCTCGAACGATTCCTGGGCCACTGGAAATCGCTCGGTCCGGAAGAGATTTTTGGATCACCCTGAGGTGTACGGCTCGTAAGGGTCTAGTGGGGCGATATGTCTATTAGTGAGATGGGTTGTACGTCCCAACTGCTAATCATAGGGCGACCCCTGGACCATCATATAGATAGGGCGCATGCTAGGTTTACCTTCTTGCATACCTATCGATTGTTGACACCTGAGATTGATACATAGTTATGAATATGCAAATTATGTCTAACTTGTGTGTCTGCTGCAGGGATAACCGTTCGGCTATGGGGTAAGAAATATAAGTTTATGCATAAGCCTGCTCATTCATTTTGTCTGCATCGTAGAGATTATCTGATAGAGCTTCATGCATTGCATCGATCAGACAATGACTATTAGTGCAGAGCTGAACCTCGGTCACAGCTGCTAATAGGATCAGAATGTGAGTCATTGGTTAGCTGGACTACCGCTACCGATCCTGAGTTTTTCGGGAACCAAAATCTTATAGATGTGTCTGCTTGTGTGCTAATGAATAAATGATAGCCCACTTGATAAGTTTGCTTTAATTCCATATAATCAGTCTGCTAGATAAGCTTTGCCCCTAAGAGTTAGATTTGTGTTGCACAATACATGCTGCACACTGCACGATAGAGCACTGTCCCGATTCATATGCTTATAAGTTTGAATATGCAAACTGTTTCAAAGTTATGTTTTCAAAAGATGTAATCTGACTATAGTTCTGAACTGCATGAAATAAACTTAGGTAAAAACTAGCAAGATCACTAGTAATGAAATGTTTTGCCACATGATTACTTAGTGTGGGTTTCAGGGGGTGTAGCTTATGTTCAGTTGTTTTATCTCACCAGTACTTGCATAAAGTGCTGACCCACCAACAGTCTGCTTGTTCTCAGGTGCCTGATCGTCCGAGGAAGCGATAGCCGTGCCTCATCCCAAGGAACCAAAAATCTGGAGTCGATGCCTGGAGCCGCATCGAGTTGTGTTTGCTTTGAGTTGCTTTTGTATAGAGGGACATAATGTATGGAACGATGTTATTGTAATCGAGAGAAGAGTGCTTGAGCGATCCGTAACCTCGGCCATGCGCCGCTTGTAACATTTTTGATTATCAATAAAAGAGCTTATTTTTCGTGTGCCATTGTGTTCTTCACTTTTCTGCAATGTTATGTGCCGCTGCTTCAGTATTGAATAGCTTACTTGCCCTTGTTCAAAGCTCTGCCCTTGTGCAAGTGCATCTTAGGCTTGCACGGCATCACGTCCCGATGAGAACGATTGTCCTGCGGGAGAGCTGTAACGTGGTGATTCACGTTCAGCGGGGACTATCGAGCTTACGGGAGATTGGGGCATGACAAATAATCTGCCTCACATACATCTCTGCCAGCTTCTCCGTAGACAAACCCACTTTAAAAGGCAAAAGTGGGCCGACTTGGTTAACCTATCAATGATGACCAAAATTGCGTCTTTCCCTCCTGGAGATCGTGGAAGTCCGAACACAAAATCCATAGTAATGTGCTCCCACTTCCACTCTGGAATGGGTAATGGCTGAAGTAAACCTCCTGGCCACTGCCTCTCATTTTTCACCTAATGGCACACTAAGCATCTAGATACAAACTGTGCCACTTCCCTCTTCATGCCATACCACCACACACTCTCTCGCATATCCCGATACATCTTGTCAGCACCTGGATGCATGGAATACTAAGAGCAATGCGCTTCCTGTAATACCTCCTCACGCAGCTCTCCATTAGGCACACACTATCTAACTCCATGTCTCAAAGATCCATCCTCAAAAATAGTGAAATCATCCTCCAATTCTACTCTCACCTGAGCTCTGATACTCCTCAGAGATGCATCCTCATACTGTGCTGCCTTGATCTTGTCCATCAAATCTGAATGTATCTACAATTCCTACATCTATATAGCACAACTAGGAACTATCACCTTAATGTCCAAACCCTCCAAGTCCTCTAACGAATATCGATCCTGCGTCAATAACATAGCTATCGGATACCTACTAAAAGCATCGGCAACTACATTAGCTTTCCCAGGATGATACTGCAAAGATATATCAAAATCGTTCATCAGTTCCTACCATCGATGCTGCCTCATGTTCAACTCTTTTTGCGTAAAAATGTACTTCAAGCTCTTGTGGTCTGTGAAGATCTCCACATGCTCTCCGTACAAATAATATTTCCGTAACTTCAGGGCGAAGATGACTGCTGCCAACTCTAAATCATGGGTACGATAGTTCTTTTTATGAGGACGCAATTAACTGGACGCATAGGCAAGCACTTTCCTATTCTGCTGAAGAACACAACCCAAACCTTTTACAGATGCATCACTATAAATAGTGAAACCTCCAGACCCTGATGGCAACGTCAAAATATGAGCAAACGTCAACCTCTTCTTCAATTTCTCAAAAGCAACCTGGCAATCCTCTGTCCAAATAAACTCCACATCCTTTATTGTGAGTCTGGTCATTGGCTCGGCAATCCTCAAAAAATCTTGCATAAACTTCCTGTAGTAGCCTGCCAATCCACAGAAATTTCTGATCTCTTTTACCGAACTTGGGGTCTTCCAAGATTCCACTGCTGCGATCTTCTTCGGATCGACTGAAATACCATCACCAGTCACAACATTCCCCAAGAACTCCACCTTGTCAAAAAAACTCACACTTGGACAACTTTCCATACAGCTTCTCCTTTTTCAGCACATCCAACACAATCCTCAAATGCCCCTCATGCTCCTCCGGTGTCTTTAAGTATATGAGTATATCGTCGATGAACACCACCACGAACTTGTCAAGGTACTGATAGAATACCTTGTTCATCAAGTTCATAAATACCACCGGTGCATTAGTCAAACGAAACGGCATCACCATAAACTCGTACTGTCCATACCGTGTTCTAAAAGCAGTCTTCGGTATGTCTACCGGCTTCACCTTCACCTGATAGTAGCCTGATCTCAAATCTATCTTAGAAAATACCTTCGCACCACTCAACTAATCGAACAGATTATCAATCTGTGGCAAAGGGTACTTATTCTTGATAGTGAGATTATTCAAAGCCCTATAATCAATGCACATACGCACCGATCTATCCTTCTTCGGTACAAACAATATTAGGCCTCCCCACGGTGAAGAACTCGATCTGATAAACCCCTTATCGTGCAATTCGTCCACCTGCTTCTTCAGCTCGACCAGCTCGCTGTTATTTACTCTGTAGACATGTTACGAAATTGGTTCTGCACCTGGCACTAAGTCTATAGATAATTCAACATCTCGATCTGGCGGCAATCCTAGTAATTCCTCAGGAAACACATCCAAGAACTCTGCTATCAACGGATGTGGCAACTCCTTGTCTTCCATCATAGCTCTACAAATAATGCCTGCTTCCTGCTCTATATCTTCTCTATCAAACTCGAACTCTTGGTCTCCTGGCGGCCCAAACAAAACTCTACCTCCTCTATAATCTATGCTAGCATGGTGCCTACTCAACCAATCCATCCCGAGTACAATGTCGTATCTCCAAAGTGGCATTACAAGTAGACACGCACTCAACTCCCGGCCTCCTAGAGTAACTCTCTGATCCTTGCAAATATTATTAACCAGGATAATGCCTCCCCCGGTCATGATTTTGCAAGTCCTAAGCAAAGACTCACCTACCAAACCATGCTTCAGAGCAAAAAAACAGATACAAAACTATGGAAAGCACCACTATCAAACAAAGCTAAAGCTGGAATGGAATCAAGAAGAATAGAACCTGCGATGACATCTCCGGTGGGTTCGTCCTCCTCAACGGTCATAGCAAACGCTCGTCCCTGATGTGCACCTCCCTGCTGCTGATGCTAGACATAATGTTGCTGCTGTGTCGGAAGCGGTCCCCTCAGCTGTACTGCAGGTGGTCTTACTTGTGCCCTCGGAGCTGAAGCTGCTCCCTAAACTGTACGACGAGGACACTCTCTCAGCTGATATCATTCGGTACCACAATACAAACAAACTCCTAGCCTCCTCCTGCAAACTTCCCAGATGTGGCCGAACTTCTTGCAGAAATAGCAGAAAGATTGTTGTGACTGTCTCTGCTGTTGTGGTGCCTGGTGAAAAGGTGCACTAGCTGGAGTCTGGTGCTGTTGCTGCTGCTGGAAAGGCCTGGACTGGAAATGAGGATGTTTGGCAGATACTGCACTGCCGTTGGCCCCCCAAAAATAATTACGGTCACTCTTGGGCTTCAAACCCAACTCCCACTCAACCTTGCGTGCCTCCGCAAGTATCTCCAAGTATGTCTCATAAAAAGACAGAATAAGGATCTTCACTTCCCAGTTTAGACCCTCACGGAAATGAATAGCTCGAACCTCTGGCTCTCTCACCAAATACTCTGTAAATTGGCTCAACCTGCCGAACTCCGCAGCGTACTCCACAGACATGCTTCCTTGAATGAGACTCTCGAATTGCATCCCCATGTCTAGCCTGTTTGTCCGAAAGAAAAATATCTTTTTGAAAAGGTCCTTGAATACCTTCCAAGACTGTCCTGCGTCAACTAGAATAGGCTTATTCCTGAACCAAGTACGAGCGACGTCGAACAGTTGAGTCCTACCGCCTCAATCTTCAGATCCTCAGAAAGATGGGACACCTTCATAAGACGCTCAATGTCCTCGAGCCAATCATCAGCATAGACAATGCCCTTTGTCCCCTTGAAGACCCTAGGATCCAGCTTCATAAAGTCCTGAATATTGCTTGGCCGAAGTTGAGCAACCTGAGGATCAATTTGCTGCTGGACCGGAACTCCTCTCTCGACTGCGGCACGAGCAAGCTGATGAGCACTCTCGATGCCCTGCCGTAGAACGTCGGTCTGCCTCTGATATGCCTCTGACTGAGCCCTTTGTGTCTCGAATATCTCACAAAATAGTATAAACATCTGTGTCTCCTCTGCTGGCACAGGAGGTGGAGGTGGAAGCCCCTCAGATACAGCTGGCACAGTTCTCTGAGTAGGTGGTGAACCTCCGAAAGCAGCTGACACTCCAATCACCGGAGAAGTGACTGGTGCAGGTCCTCTGGATATCGTAGACCTCTCAGAAACTGCTTTCCCCTGCTGCGATCTAGTCTTAGGCAGCATCCTGAGACAAAGCAAAAGAAAGAATCAATATGGCACAAGATGTAAGACACTCAAGGAAAGGAGAGTTTAAGGGATCAAGTATCAATATCAAAAGAGAAGTTGAATCAAAAGATTTTTCCTAGATGTGATTAAGTATTCTCAGCCGATATCCTATATCATATCGCAGGCTGGCAGTAGTACAACTAAATTATCGCACTACCACGACATCGCATAAATTGCGAAGCTTAACCTGCATGGGCCACCACTAAAAATGTGTCACGACCCACACCCGGTGTAAGGGTATAAGTCAAAAACAACGCCCAACCTACGCCGTAGAATCGACGATAAAATACTGTCTGGGTAATCTATCTAACAATATAATGAACCACCAACAATGATAATATACTCAATCACAGATCTAAGATGGAAATGAGCACGAATCAGATAAAAGAATAAAAAAGTCATATACAACTCATGAGTCTAAAATAATACATCAATGAGTCTGAAAGAATACTAACAATCAGCTGGAGACAAATCCAGTATAAAGAATGCTAAGAAGCTACTAAACTCTGGTCAACTGTCTCAGTTGGGATAAGTTCCTCCTGAGCCAGGATCTCAAACTCTAGACCCACAACATCCTGAGGTCCATAATGTGTAGGGTACCATTCCTTAGTATCATTTGGGAAAAATATATCCAGTCAGGAAAGGAGCAGAGTACATCTCTAACAACAGTTCTAATCAATGATAAAGACTATGTAACAGTAAATAGATATGAATATACAAGATGCACAATAGATATAAAGAGATATATATAATAAGAAATACTGGAATAAATACAATAATAAGCAATATGCCAATGAACAAGAATACTAATGACTAAGTGTGTGAGTACTAGCTTTAACATGTGATCGGCTTGGGAACATGATACAAGATACAAGATTTATGGCCTGGCTAATCATACGTGCAGTGTATGATTAACACTATACAAGATACAATATGGCTATGATCACATATCTACACTACATACTCTCCACCCCGACTGGTATAATAGATCCAACCATTGTAAGCTATGGCACGGGATTCCCCAAGAAGATAACTAGTCTTCCCGATAATTAGTGTCTGTATATGTACAAGATAATCAATGAAAAAAGGCTTGCACAAGATACACCAAATACCAAGGAATATCATCTCATGACGAGATCCGGATATACCAATCCGTGTAACCATCGTGTCAAGAAACCATGGATATCTACAGTAGATACAATGAACATAGAGGATATCATAAATGAGAAACTATTAGAGAATGTTCTCGCCTGAAGTCCAATGAATAGTCTCACTGATGTCTGACACGGTGCCTCGAAGACCTAGATATGGAATACAACATCAATACAAGGTTCCGAAAAGAAAATAAGTTAAACTAATCAACTTCTAGGTCAGCAAGTTAATTCTAAGTCAAAAGTCAAACTAGGTCAACTCTAAGTCAACTATGGTCAACTATAGTCAAACTATGGTCAATTACCTATTTCTAGGTTGCACGAATCTAACACCAAAAATATTGGTTCAAAATCTAAAGTCTAGGTCACAAAACCATATCTTAAATATTATGATACCGTATATCCGGATACGTAAATCCATAGGTAAAATATCAATATATAAGTCAAACAATTATTAATAATATAGAATCCTAATTACAAACATTAAATAGGTACCGTGATTTTGAACCAACTTGGTATCACAACATAAAATCATAATCTTAATACCCCAAACCCAATACCTTGGGTATCCCCAATTATCTTGGTACTTACCTTGGTTTCTCAAGGTAATACCCAAATACTAGTTATACTATCTACCCGTAGATATATAAATATACTACAATAATTATTATACATATAGTATATATTAAATACTATTAACACATATAAATATATTTATATATATTTCAAATACCATATATATATATATATATAATATCTAATATATAAAACTGTCAAACTGTCGCTAAAGACTCTGTTCGCTGTCACTGAAGGTTGTTGTTGATATTGATACACTGCTGTTTTAGTGACAGTTTTCTATAACTCTTACTAAAACTGTTACTAAAACTCCTGATACGCTGCTGATACTGCTGCTATTTCAGCGATACTGCTTCCCTGCTGCCGTTGCTGCTGCCTTTCAGCGATGTTCGCTGTCGCTGTCGCTGTTGCTCTTGCGGCTGCTGATGCTGTTGGCATTTGCTGTTGCTGTTGTGACGCTTTGGCCGTTGTCACTAATACATATATATATCTATATACAATATATATATAATAATATATATATATATAACCCACAATATATATATATACCATATGCATAATTACTACTAATAAATATACATACACCCTCACATAGTATTATGTACATACTACACATAGTAACATACACACACATACATATATATATATATATATATATATATATATATATATATATATATAATCATTCACCATATATAATACATATTATATAATTATAATTATAACAATCCATAAATATATATTTACATATGCATATTTATACATGCTACCGTATACAATTATATATACATATATTAGAATAGCTACATACAATATACATAATAAATACATAGATCTAAGGCACAAGAAGCATAATTATATATACCATATATATATATATATATATATATATATATATATATATATATATATATATATACAATTATATCTCCAAGAATACAAGAAATAGATCTACATATAATTTATACAAACACATGGACACTAGTCCACCACACATCCAAACGTACCCCGAAGGACACGAACAAGTCACATATATTATTTATGAACAATACGAAGATTCAAATATAAATCTACGTGTCCGTGTCAAAATGTGACATGTACAAAGTCCCGTGTCGGAGGAAAAAATCCCAAATCAACACGTATCACAAAATTGTTGGGATACGACCTACACGAACCCAATTATGGATATGACACTAGCCCCAAACACACAAGCATATGCCAAATTGATCTATAGGACCAATTGACAGACACAACAATTGTCAATCTCGAAATTTCTACAAAATTGACACAAAAAGCACCATAACTTTCTCAATAGGCTCCTATGAAGACAAAACCAAATCCTATGGGCAGCCTATGCATATGGGTTGATTTTTCATGGTTAAATCTTAGATTTATAACCTAAATTAAGGGAAAAAACTGAATTGTACCTATTGGGAGATGAATTCCCAATGCAACCTCCAAATATGATAAAATTACCTCCAACTTGTAGATCCTTGCTCCTCTTTCTAGATCCTTGATCTACTAGTCTCCAATGGTGATTTGAAAAGAAATTAGGATAAAATTTGGTAGGAAAATGAAGTGGGAATGAAGAAATTTGGTTGAGGGAAATTCTAGATCTAGTTTTGAAATGAAAAGAGGAGAGAGAATTTTTCCCCCTCTTTATTATAGGCTGACCCCCTTTCCCCTCCCTCAAGTTACTATGAATTTTCCAATATACCCCTTGGGGCCTCTCATGCAAGAATAATTAAGAAGGAAAGCTTCTAGTCTAATGGTTTAATTAATTTAATCCATCTCCTTAACAATGGGCTTTCTAAATGGGCTAAATTCTATCAATTAATTCATGTTGGTCCATGAGTCTAAACTAAAATAGTTAGGTCCACTAACACAAGTCCAAAATAAATAACTAACATCTAACAATTATTAAATAATACAACAAATAATTACTTATCATGCACAATATTTAATTAAATATAAAATTACTAAAATATCCTTTCCTAGAAAATATGGTAGTGACAAGGCCATATATATTATATCATGTTCCCAAGCCGATCACATATTAAAGCTAGTACTCACACATTTAGTCATTAGTATTCTTGTTCATTGACATATTGTTCATTATTTTATTTATTCCAGTATTTTCTTATTGTCTATATCCCATTGTATCTATTATGCATCTTGTATATTCACATCTATTTACTGTAACATAGTTTTTATCATTGATTAGAAATGTTATTAGAGATGTACTCTGCTTCTTTTCTGACTGGATATATTTTTCCCAGATGACATTGAGGAGTGGTACCCTACACATTATGAACCTCAGGATGTTGTGGGTTTAGAGTTAGAGACCCTGGCTCAGGAGGGACTTATCCCGACTGAGACAAATGACCCAGGATTAGTACCATCTTAGTATTTTTTGTACTGGATTTGTCTCCAGCTTCTTTGTTAGCATTATTTCAGACTCATTGATGTATTATTTTAGACTCATGAGTTGTATTGTGACTATTCTATTCTTTATCTGATTCATGCTTATTTCCATCTTAGTTCTGTGATTGAGTATATTGCTATTGTTGGTGGTTCATTATATTGCTAGATAGATTACCTAGATAGCGTTCTACCACCGATTCTGCGACATAGGATGGGCGTTATTTTTGACTTACATCCTTACATCGGGTGTGGGTCATGACACATTTTTAGTGGTAGCCCATGCAGGTCTAGATTCGCAAGTTATGCGATATCGTGGCAGTGCGACAATTTAGTTGTACTACTGCGAGCCTGCGTTAGGATATAGGATAGAGGCTGAGATACTCAATCACATCTAAGAAAATTCTTTTGATTCAACTATTCTCCTTTGATATTGATACTTGATCTCTTAATCTGTCCTTTCCTTGAGTGTCTTACATCATATGCCATATTAATTCCATTCCAGCTTTAGCTTTGTTTAAAAGTGGTGCTTTCTATAGTTTTGTATCTGTTTCTTTTGCTCTGAAGCATGGTTTGGTAGCTGAGTCTTTGCTTAGGACTTGCAAGATCATGACCGGGGGAGGCATGATCCTGGTTAATAATATTTGCAAGGATCGGAGAGTTACTTTAGGAGGCCGGGAGTTGAGTGCGTGTCTACCTGTAATGCCACATCCGAGCTACGATATTGTACTTGGAATAGATTGGTTGAGTAGGCACCGTGCTAGAATAGATTGTAGATGAGGTAGAGTTGTGTTTGGTCCGCCAGGAGAGCCAGAGTTCAAGTTTGCTAGAGGTGCTGCGGAGCAGGGAGAAGGCATTATTTCTGGAGCTATGGTAGAAGACAAGGAGTTGTCACATCCGTTGATACAAGAGTTCTTGGATTTGTTTCCTGAGGAATTGCCAAGTTTGCCGCCAGATTGAGATATTGAATTCTCAATAGACTTGGTGCCAGGTGCAAAACCAATTTTGCAATATATCTATAGAGTAAACAACAGCGAGCTGGTCGAGCTGAAGAAGCAGGTTGACGAATTACAGGATAAGGGGTTTATCAGATCGAGTTCTTCACCGTAGGGAGCCCCGATATTGTTTGTACTGAAGATGGATGGATCGGTGAGCATGTGCATTCATTACAGAACATTGAATAATCTCACTATCAAGAATAAGTACCCTTTACCACGGATTGATGATCTGTTTGATCAGTTGAGTGTTGCCAAGGTGTTTTCTAAGATATATTTAAGATCTAGCTACCATCAGGTGAAGGTGAAGCCGATGGACATACCGAAGGCCGCTTTTAGAACTCGGTATGGTTATTACGAGTTTATAGTGATGTCGTTTGGGTTGACTAATGCACCGATGGTATTTATAAACTTGATGAACAAGGTGTTCTATCAGTACCTTAAGAAGTTTGTAGTGGTGTTCATCGACGACATACTCATATACTCGAAGACACCGAAGGAACACGAGGAGCATTTAAGGATTGTGTTGGATGTGCTGAGGAAGGAGAAGCTGTATGGAAAGTTGTCCAAATGTGAGTTTTTTGTCGACAAGGTGGAGTTCTAGGGGCATGTTGTGACAGGTGATTGTATTTCAGTAGATCAGAAGAAGATCGCAGCAGTAAAATCTTGGAAGACTCCGAGTTCGGTAGCAGAGATCAGGAGTTTCTTCGGATTGGCAGGCTACTACAGGAAGTTTGTGCAAGATTTTTCGAAGATTGCTGAGCCGATGACCAGACTCACCAGGAAGGATGTGGAGTTTGTTTGGATGGAGGATTGCCAGGTTGCTTTTGAGGAATTAAAGAAGAGGTTAACATTTGCGCCTATTTTGACGTTGGCATCAGGGTCTGGAGGTTTCACTATTTATAGTGATACATCGGGAAAAGGTTTAGGTTGTGTTCTTCAGCAGAATGGGAAAGTAATTGCCTATGCATCCAGACAATTGCGTCCTCATAAAAAGAACTATCCTACCCATGATTTGAAATTGGCAGCAGTCATCTTCGCTCTGAAGTTGTGGAAACATTATTTGTACGGAGAGCGTATGGAAATCTTCACAGACCAGAAGAGCTAGAAGTACTTTTTTACGCAGAAGGAGTTGAACATGAGGCAGCATCGGTGGTTGGAATTGATAGAGGATTTTGATATATCTTTACAGTATTATCTTGGAAAAGCTAATGTAGTTGCCGATGCTTTGAGTAAGTATCCGGTAGCTATGTTCTTGACGCATGATCGATATTTGTTGGAGGACTTAGAGAGCTTGGACATCGAGGTGATAGTTCCTGGTTGTGCTATGCAGATACATTAAGATTTGATGGACAGGATCAAGGCAGCACAGTATGAGGATATATCTCTGAGGAGTATTAAAGCTCAGGTGAGAGAAGGATTGGAGGATGATTTCACCATTGCAGAGGATGGATCCTTGAGGCATAGAGTTAGATTGTGTGTGCCTAGTGGGGATCTGTGTGGGGAGGTGTTACAAGAAGCGTATCGCTCTCAGTATTCCATGCATCTAGGTGCCAACAAGATGTATCAGAATATGCGATAGAGTGTGTGGTGGTATGGCATGAAGAAGGAAGTGGCACAGTTTGTATCCAGATGCTTAGTGTGCCAGCAGGTGAAAGTCGAGATGCAGAGGCTAGGAGGTTTACTTCATCCATTACCCATTCCAGAGTGGAAGTGGAAGCATATTACTATAGATTTTGTGTCCGGACTTCCACGATCTCCAGGAGGGAAAGACGCGATTTGGGTCATCGTTGATAGGTTGACCAAGTCGGCCCACTTTTTGCCTTTTAAGGTGGGTTTGTCTATGAAGAAGATGGCAGAGATGTATGTAAGACAGATCATCAGGATACATGAATTTCCCGTCAGCATAGTCTCGGATCGGGATAGTTGTTTCACTTCTCATTTCTGGAGGAGTTTGCCAGAGAGTTTGGGCACTCAGCTCAAGTTCAGTACTGCATATCATCCCCAGACAGATGGACAGTCAGAGAGGACTATTCAGACCCTTGAGGATATGTTGCGCACTTGTGTACTAGATTTTGGAGGTTCTTGGGAGGACCATCTCAATTTGGTAGAGTTTGCTTACAATAACAGCTACCAGGCTAGTATAAAGATGTCATCTTTTGAAGCTCTGTACGGTCGAAGGTTTCGTACTCCCTTGTCATGGGACGATATTGGAGAGAGGGTTTAGCTTGGGCCAGAGATGGTTGTAGATGCAGCAGAGAAGGTTCAGTTGATCAGAGACAGACTTCGTGTGGTGCAGGACAGACATCGGCAATGGGCCGATAGCCACCGGAGACTTTTGGAGTTCGAGTTATAGTTTAGATTTTGTTTTGTGCTTGTTATTGGTTGTTTGTTATTGATTAAGTTCTTAAGGTGGTATTTTGTTCTAGGTGGGTGGTTGGGTGTTTTTGAGAATTTCTCCGACATGAGGCACTATTTACTTCGGTGGAGGCGGGAAGCTTAGTCAGCGATTCATCGGAACTTTCACTATTCTAGAGAGGGTCGGTATAGTTGCTTATAGACTAGACTTGCCACCTACATTGGAGGAAGTGCACAACGTGTTTCCTATGCTGCAGTGAGACAGTACGTGGCAGATCCTAGTCATGTATTAGATCACTCAGAGATAGAGGTGGGCCCTACTCTTAGCTATCCAGAGCATCCAGTTGAGATTCTGGATCGGAGAGAGAATGTGCTGAGGAATCAGACTATTCCTTTGGTGTGCATCGCATGGAGGCATCACTCTCCGGAGGAGTCTACATGGGAGAGAGAGGATGAAATACAAGAGCGTTATCCATATTTGTTTATGCCTTGAGGTATGTTCTTTCCTAATTATGTTATATTGTTTCATAGTTAGTTAAGTTCATCGTTATGTTCTGTTATTTTCTGGGGGTAGTTTTTGTCTTCGAATTTCGAGAACAAAATTAATTTAAGGAGGGTAGACTTGTCTCTACCTCATTTTCCAGGAAAGGGTATTTTAGTAATTTTATATTTAATTAAATATTGTGCTTGATAAATAATTATTTGTTGTATTAATTAATTATTGTAAAGATGTTAGTTATTTATTTTAGACTTGTGTTAGCGGACCTAACTTGTTTGTTTAGAATCATGGACCAACATGAATTAATTGTTAGAATTTAGTCCATTTAGAAAGCCCATTGTTAATGAGATGGATTAAATTAATTAAACCATTAGACTAGAAGCTTCCTTCCTTAATTAATTTTTTATGAGAGGCCCCTAGGGGTATATTGGATAATTCATAGTAGCTTGATGAAGGAGAAAGGGGGCCGGCCTATATAGAGGGGGAAAATTATCTCTCTCCTCTTTTCATTTCAAAACAAGATCTAGAAGTTCCCTCAACCAAATTCCTTTATTTCCACTTCATTTCCCTACCAAATTTTATCCCAATTCCTTCCCAAATAACCATTAGAGGCTAGTGGAGCAAGGATTTAGAATGAGGAAGCAAGGATCTACATAGAGGAGCAAGGATCTACATAAAGGAGCAATGATCTACAAGTTGGAGGCCAATTTCATCATAATTGGAGGTTGCATTGGGAATCCATCTCCCAATAGGTATAATTCAGTTTTTTCCCCCTTAATTTAGGTTTTAAATCTGAGATTTAACCATGAGAAATCAACCCATATGCGTAGGCTACCCATAGGATTTGGTTTTGTGTTCATAGGAGGCCTATTGTGAAAGTTATGGTGTTTTTTGTGTCAATTTTGGGAGAATTCCGAGACTGACATTTGTTGTGTATGTCAATTGATCCTATAGATTAATTTGGCATGTGCTTGTATGCTTGGGGCTAGTGTCATGTCCATAATTGGGTACGTGTAGGTCGTATCCCAATAATTTGGTGATACATATTGATTTGGAAGTTTTTCCTCCGACACGGGACTTTGTACATGTCGTATTTTGACACGGACACGTAAATTTGTATTAGACTCTTCGTATTGTTCATAAATAATATATGTAACTTGTTCATGTCCTTCGGGGTACGTTTGGATGTGTGGTGGACTCGTGTCACATGCGTATCCTAGATCTAGTGGGATACGGTGTGATACTCTCCATGTGTTTGTGCAAATTATATGTAGATCTATTCTTGTGTTAATATTTCATGGAGAATGTATATATATATATATATATATATATATATATATATATATATATATATATATATATATATTTACTTATTTATGTAATGTTGTGTCATAGATCTATGTATCTATGTATATACTATAGGTGTCTATATTATATGTAACTATTCTTCTACATGTATATATATATATATATATATATATATATATATATATATATATATATATTAAGTATAATTACATGTGTTATGATTATATTTATATAATGTATGTTATATATGGGGAATGATTATATGTACATACATATATATATGTATAGTTATATATATGTATCACTATCTATATGTATGTTACTATGTGATATTTTGTACAATTTACTATGTGTGAGTATATGTATAATTATTAATAGTTATATATATATATATATATATGTATATATATATATATATATATATATATATATTGTGGGTTATATATATGGTATTTAGATATATATTGAATAAATAAACACATATTTTATTAGCGACAGCAGCGGGCAAGAACGTCACAACAACAACAGCAGGCAGAAATAGCAGCAGCAGCAGCCGCTTTAGCGACAGCAGCAAGTGTCGTAGCAGCAAGTGTCGCAACAGCAATAAACGCACAACAGCAGCAACAACCCTTTTGTAACAGTAGTTATCAACAACTACAGGTATCTATCACTGATACTGCAGAGTATCAACACCGTATCAGAAGCTACAGCGACGATTTTTGGCGACAACTGGAGGAATCTGTCACTAAAACAGCAATGTATCAGCATCAACAACATTCTTCAGCGACAGCGGGTAGGGTTTTTAGTGACAGTTTGACAGTTTTTTATTATTAGATATATATATATATAAGTATATAGTATTTAATATATATGTAAATATTTCCTAATATACTAATTTTATTTATTGCATTCTATGTGTATGTATATTACGGGTAGTTAGTATAAACATGTTTGGGGTATTACCTTGAGATACCAAGGTAAGTACCAAGGTAATTGGGGATACCAAAGGTATTGGGTTTGGGTATCATGATTATGGGTTTATGTTGTGATACCAAGTTGGTTCAAAACCAAGGTACCTATTTGATGTTTGTCTTTAAGATTTTATTTAATAATATTGTTTTGGCATTTGTATGTGATATTTTATCTATAGATTTACGTATCCGGAGATACGGTATTCTAGTATTTTAAGATATGATTTTGTGACCTAGACTTTATTATTTGAACCAATATTTTTGTGTTACACTTGTGCAACCTAGAAATAGGTAGTTGACCATAGTTTGGCTATAGTTGACCATAGTTGACTTAGAGTTGACCTAGTTTGACTTTTGACTTAGAATTGACTTGTTGACCAGAAGTTGACTAGTTTAACTTATTCTCTTTTCGGAACCTTGTATTGATGTTGTATTCCATATCTAGGTCTTCAAGATACTGTATCAGACATCTGTGAGACTATTCTTTGGACTTCAGGCGAGTACATTCTCTGATAGTTTCTCATTTATGATATCCTCTATGTTTATTGTATCTAGTATAGATATCCATGTTCTCTTGACACTATAGTTACACGGATTGGTATATCTAGATCTCGTCATGAGATATTATTCCTTGGTATATGGTGTATATGGTGCAAGTATTGTTTCATTGGTTATCTTGTGCATGTACAGACACTGTTTCTCTGGAAGACTAGCTATCTTCTTGGGGAATCTCGTGCCATAGCGTACCGTAGTTGGATCTATTATACCAGTCGATGGTTTGAAGTACTTTAGTGTAGATATGTGATCAATACCCCTATTGTATCAAGTAATGTTATTGAATAATGTTAATCATACACCGCACGTATGATTAGCCAGGCCATATATATTGTATCATGTTCCCAAGCTGATCACATGTTAAAGCTAGTACTCACACACTTAGTCATTAGTATTCTTGTTCATTGACATATTGTTCATTATTTTATTTATTCCAGTATTTCCTTATTATCTATATACCATTGTATCTATTGTGCATCTTGTATATTCACATCTATTTATTGTTACATAGTTTTTATCATTGATTAGAACTGTTGTTAGAGATGTACTCTGCTCCTTTTCTGACTGGATATATTTTTTTCAAATGACACTGAAGAGTGGTACCCTACACATTATGGACCTCAGGATATTGTGGGTTTAGAGTCAGAGACCCTGGCTCAGGAGGAACTTATCCCGACTAAGACTGATGACACGGGATTAGTACCATCTTAGTATTTCTTGTACTGGATTTGTCTCCAGCTTATTTCTTAGCATTCTTTCCGACTCATTGATTTATTATTTTAGACTCATGAGTTGTATTGTGACTATTTTATTCTTTATCTGATCCGTGCTTATTTCCATCTTAGTTCTGTGATTGAGAATATTGCTATTGTTGGTGGTTCATTATATTGCTAGATAGATTACCCAGACAACGTTCTACCGTCGATTATGCAGCGTAGGTTGGGCGTTGTTTCCGACTTGCATCCTAACATCGGGTGCGGGTTATGACAGAAGCCAAATTATGCCACGTGCCTCTGAAATAATAAAACCTCATATGAAAGTATTCCTATGAGCCTTCATGCAGCGGAGCTTTCACGCAGCTGTAGAATCAGGGAAAATCGAATCCATGCACCCAAGGAAATGTACCCTCAGAATTGGGTGAAGGAAGGCTGCATAGATTCCATGCACCCTCAACACGACTCGAGCCATATGGAGCCCATACGGCTAAGGGGATCGTCCAGCCTGTAAAAGCATTTATGCGGCCCGGATAACGACGGAGTTAGGCGCCGCATAAAACCCTGATACAGCATTTATTGCCTGTCATAAAGTTTTGACATGACATTTATTGCCTTGAACGCTTCGAGAAGCATGAGAATAGTGGCACACTAAAAGGCAAAAAGTTACATTAGTACATTAATGAATTTATCAGGCGTACAGTACCACGTGTTCCCTTGTATGCGGCCACGACTCCATGCGACTAAAGTATCCATAGACCTAGGCCGGACGAGAGCATGTATGCTACTATGACTCCATGTGGTCAAAGTGTCCATAAGACCTATGCTAGACAAGGGCACGTATGTGGCCACGACTCCATGAATCCCTCATCTTGGATGATCTTTCCGTTACAACCGAAGAGATCTTCATACAACCAGTGCTGACCACGTGTCTAGTTGACCAAGTCACGCACACAATGGGTTAAAAATGAACCCGTCTCCCAACCAAAATTTTATCAATAATATATTCCAACCAAGACCATATGGTAGTCTGACTGTGGTATGCGTCCCCAGTTGCAACCGTATTATTTTGAAGGAGCCCTATGCGTCCCCCAAGCAGAGGCGCATAACATTCAGCTTGGATGGCTATGAATAGTAGGGTAGCATACTCATGAAAGACACATACAGAGAGATACATGAGAGAGACTTCATGAAAGCATTCTTATTCTCTCGTCGGACCATTAACAGAGTAAATGAGCCGCTGTAGTGCTCGATCTCCATCATCACACTCCCCAAAATCAATAAAATATTGAACTTAGATTTTTTGTTTAGGATTTTTTTGTACACTTTTGTTTGTTAAATAACAAAGTTCGTTCAACTTTGAATTAATGACAAACAAGGTGGCGACTATGCTGGAGAATTTCTTCTCCATTGATGAGAAGGTACTGATGCAGTCTGATGCGACGAAGCTGGGTTCAACATAGAAGATATTGGTGGTACGCTTCGACCAACAAGCTTTTGAAGAAATGCTGTTTGAGGATAACGCGAGTCCTTCGCCAAGGCTAGCAAAGCCTAAGAAGACATGCAGGACTTGGGTTATAAAGGCCAGTGTGTCTCTTCCAACTGAGGAACATGCACTCCCTATTTCTCTACCTGATGCTCCAAACGTATATCACGCGTCTAACAAGGCTGTCCCTATTTATGCAGCAGCCATATTAGAGGAGAAGACTGCTCAGCACTTGAGCTCTAGCAAAGAAAAATACTACAATGCCAGAAGCTCATGAGCTGATGCACAATCCATACACCGACAACGAGGGTCGTAGAAGAAGAAGAACCATGCATCACAGAACTCCAGGCTCAGGAATATAGCTATATGTGTCCCAGACAACAACAGAAACTCTGTCTTCGACAGAATCTTATGCGACACTGACTCTATGTGCTATGCCAAAAAAGAAGAAAACTCAAACTTGGATACCTCGTACTATGCGCCCATACATTCTAAAATGAGAAAGTCTAGGGTAGTGTAAGCTCGCTAAGCTCCAACCAATGCTCAGGCGGCTGAACATCAGCATTTTCGCTAACTGTAAGGCATACCCCTAGTAAAAAGTTGTACAAGATTGACCCATGTGTCCAGCCCGCAGCGGCACACGAACAGGGTCTATCTCAGAAGTCTTCCACTCATGACTTGGGAAAGTTCTTGTACGAACCCCAGGTCAGGGAGCAAAAATAAAACCTACACACCCCGGTGCTCGGTCTACCCGTGCTCATAAGGGGGGTGCAATGGTGAATCATCCCTCGCCTGATTTGTATGACATGATCAATCACAAGAACAAAGCAAGAAAAGCAACTACGACACGTGAGATATCTCATCTTGGGCATCGCTGTGCCAACATCATCATCAACTATTGTTGTATTAAAGTAGTAGTACCGGCAAACATGCAGTCAACATTTTAATAACTGTAACTAAGAGCATCCTTCCTGCAGTATCCCAGAAAATAGGCGCAAATACCAGAAGAGAAGGAGTTTTCATTCGCATCATGTTACCCCACTTGGAAGTCTCCTTCTATGAAAGGAGACCGAAAGTCCAGTACCTCCAATCCTCCACTCTCAACCAACGTGTGAAGGAGCCGAAAGCAAGCAACGGTACCTACAAAAGGAGTTTTTTTGGGCACATGTTCGAAGGCAAAACTATCAACAACCTGGGGTGGTACTTCCACGAAACCTAGGATCACTCCGCCAACTGGGGGTAGCAATCCTCTAGAACTCTACAACTATCCGTCATTCCGAGAAGATAGTAATTCTCAAGGAATAAAGGTTAAATTCCTAGGGGTAGTCACTCTCATCAAAGTGAATCACCTTCCGACGCTATGGGTAGTATTCCCTCCGAATCCGAGAAAGATGTGGCGCTGCCAACTTTCTCTGAGAACTACTCAATGCAAGAGTCCGAGGCAGAAAGTGAGAGATCCACGGTCCTGTCTGTCTCCCCCATGTCAGGAAAATATACATGGCGGGGGAGGATAATAAAGGCACAAGTGATCGACAATGCCTTGAGACCGTCGAGGCTCTAATGCAGACTAAGAGTGCTACATTGCAAACTTTGACCCAGACGGTGCTAGGGCACCGAGCAAGCCTTGTCCCTCAACAACCAAGAACCTCTATGCAATGTCTCGCTCCGGTAGCAAAATACGTAGAAATAGAAATTCGTAAGCATGCCAACCGTATGTATATGGCAGCTCCAATATATAGAAACTATAACACATAAGTATGTTGTATTATGAATAATAATTCACAAGTGATATATAATATCATAAGTCACATGCAATACTAATCACATCCACAAAATCAAATAAAAATAAATAACCAAATATGGTAATGAAGCAAGTACAAAATATCGATGAAGTAAATAAGTCGGGTGGAGACAAATCAACTACCAAACAAGAATATGAAAGAAAATATAATAAGTATATTATATTATGATCAAAGAGGCTCGAAGGGACGAGCTCCTCGAAAGAGAAAGAAGTAACAAGTCATAATTCGTGCTCCTGTGAATTATCATGGTCGTCTATACCTGGAATAAGACCAGGTCCTCAGAGGGACATAACAAGATACATAAAAGCATGCCACAATATACTAAAAATAAATATTCAAAAAGTTTTCTAACCATTCTAAGTGAAATACACTTTTGATAAAAACTTTCTCGCATATGGACAATCTGGCTAAAATAATGGGATGTGCATAGTTCTCTTGGAGATCTAGGGGCTACGTGCATCACGTCACGGACGTTAGAGACCGCCAAGTAAATATAGGGTCATCATGACCCGTATCTCTATCGGACCGTACGACCTGAACATGAAAAGTTTAAATGAGTAACATACGCTTACTCATTGTTCTCCCCACCTAATGCTACTAGCCGTACAATATCCATGACACACAAATACCTTAAGTAACTGCTAAGTCTTCTAGCATATCTCTATTAGTAGTTATTTCTTATCACACGTCTAATATGTATCGATGGCCAGTCAATACGCAAGTCCCTGATCTATATGAGACTCATAACTCATGTAACATCTGTGTCAGGCCCATATGAAACATAAAGATGCCTCAAAATCATTGGGTGGTCTCATAAATCTAGGTCAATATGCATAACAAATAAAATAAGAAATAAATGATGCCATACGTCGTTGCACCCAAGTTTTCTTAGACGCACATTTTAATAATATACATAAATAAGAAAATAAATGACAGAAATAAAATATGCAGATATGAACATAAATAAACACTAGTAGTGAAAAGGTATATTTGCCTACCAATGGTTTGGCGCTGAAATGACGCAAAACAATAAGTGCAACAAACCAAAAAATATGAAAGCTGAACAAACATATCCGTATGCTAAAATAGACTTCACCAACGGTCCCAAAATAAGCAAAATATTCAGAAAATACTATCCTTTCGTCCAATTTGGACATAAGGGCAAAATGAAAATTTTGGGCCAAAGTGGAATCCACTTGTTGACCACTTTGCACCAAAAAATATGTCAAAGTCAAAGGTCTATAAATAGAACAAATTATAGGTTAAATAAATTTTAATCGATGATAGAAACTCAACGGTATGTCCTGTTTTGGATTCCGGTGAGCCGATCACAAAATCGCTCGTCAAGTCAAATCGTGGGGCCCACAAAACTTTGTTCCATCGACTGACTTGGATTTGGACGAAACTCAGGTCATAGGATGGGTCAGAAGTTGAGAGTCTACTAGCGTAAGTTTTATTGTGATCCAATAAGCACACTCAAACTAATAGGAAAATTTATAAAACGTCGATAGTGGAGAACTTTTACGGATACGGGTTAATTCGGGCACGCATACACGTCCAAATTAACTTTCGCGAAAGTCCACACGTCAGGATATACCATACGCGCCTTTTGATGTAATTGGTAAGCCACGAGATTGTTCCGTTTGGCAGGGCGCACACCGTATCACAAGTTTTAATATTTTGAAAACAAGTTTTTCATGATTGTTAACCGTATTTTTAATAGCCAAAAACTATAAATTAAATTAAACTATTTTATTTATTTGTTTTTTGGTCAAGTGGTATGCACATAGGTGAAATTGGTTCGACATTTCTCCTATTGTGGAGAAAGATATGGGTTCCTAAAGTAGGTATCGTGGACTGCTTATTGGTTCCTGAAAATCATGGTTTTTCTTGATTTTGGAACTCGATTAAAAATCCACACAACGCGAAGTAAAATATTCTAATTGATAGGACACAAAGAGGGTTAGGTTGCGAATGTACCGGAGAAGATGACACATGAAATATATGAACGTCGAAGGAGAAAACCGCATACGAAGATGGGTAGTTGCTGATGCGTTGCGGTTGTTATTACGGTTATTGTTGCCGCCTATCGCTGTTCGCGCGGCCGACCGACTGTCCAAGCGGCGATCGTCGGCCATGGGGCCGACGCTGGAGCGGGGCTAGGTTTAGGGTTAAGGTTTAGTTCATATTATATAGAGGGAGAACGAGAGAGAGGGGGAAGTCAGGTTTGGGCCGCGTGCGTACGGGGTCAGGGGAAAGCGGACTAGGGGCGGGTAGGCTGTTAGGTTTTTCGGTATTTTATTTTTTCCTTTCCTTTCTTTTTCATTTCTTTTGTTATTTCTTTTTATTTCCTTTTTCCTTTCCTTTTTATTTTATTTTATTTTAAATTTTTTTTAGGATTTTCTTTTATAAATATATTTATAGTTTTAATTTATCTTTTTAGTTCTATTTTTATTTCTTTTATTGTTATGGTTATACTATTATTACTACTCTTATCTTTTCCTTTATTATTATTATTATTATTATCATTATTAATATTTTCTTTTTATTTTCTTCTTTGTTTATATAATTTAAATTTGTTTATTTACGTTCAAATTTTATTTATTTCTATCGTATTATTAGTTATACTTCTATATACTACCATGGGTACTTATACCTAATTTATTACAATTATTTTTTATTCTAATTAATTAACCAAAAATAAAATTAAAAATTGAGTGGTTTTACATGCAAGCAAGCCAGGACCCTGGGACTATCGGGGATTCAAATACAACTGCTCCATCCGCTGATGGCCACCGCACTCTGCCAGAATCATCCGCTCCTTCTGCAGTAGATGAGGACCTGGAAGCAATGCGGGAAGTACATAAACTTAGAGCCCTCCTAGACTCAATGGCCAGTCATGACACACTGCGCGAGCTCGGGATACGATAACCATATCCTCTCGAGTAAAAAAATGTGTTGTACCCGCCCAAGTACAAGCCCTTCGCCATGACCCCATTTGACGGGAAGACATCGCCTCGTCAATACATGAGTTATTTTGAGACAAAGATGAGGCATCTACCTCACAACGATGCTCTTCTCAGCAAGCTTTTTGTCAAGGCATTGTCTGGAGTGGGCTTTGAGTGATTTTGCAGTCTCCCGGATAGTTGCATCTCGTCATTCGAGGATCTGTGACGGAGGGAATGACATGACAATTCTATGACGGAGGGAATGACATGACAATGTCCTCTCCGACAGACATCATTCTGAGAGAAAAATAGCCTGTATGGGAATTAATAGAATCATACAGGCAAGCTGTGGTAAAACTACCCTCCGACAATCATGAGTCTACACTAACGAACATGTGCCGAAGAAATCTACTTTCGACGGAAGACTCTGGACGGGTGCTACTAAATTAAAAAATTGGACGACATTTATCATAAGTGACGTCGCTGTTGAGAAGAACGTGAATAACACCAGATTTCTAGGAATATAGATTCCTATGGATGAGGACAGGGGAAAGCGCCCTTGCAACAATAACAACAACAATAGCAATAGTGGTCGTGACAGCAATAAGAAGTGGGCCCTTACTATTAATGTATCCAAGAAGCCCTCTACAACGAATCAAAAATACGTCAACGCTCCAAGGCTGAAAGAGAGTTACTCTTTCTACGACGATGACGTAATGGCAATCTTCGACGTACTGATAAAGGGCAAGAAGCTCCGGCTTCTCGACATCAAATGCCCTAATGAGGCAGACCAGGTCGATAATCCCAAATATAGCCACTACCATCGGTATAACCATCATCCAATATAAGACTGATACATGTTGAAAAGATACGTCCAGCACCTGCTCGATTCCAATGCCCTCACCTTGGCCTTTGAGGATTAGAAAGTCTCTACGAACATGGTATCCCTCCAGTTCGAGGACTTTTCTCTGATGGAAGCCCAAGATGGTGTTGTCCTGATTTTGAGGGCAATAATAGAAGCCTAAGATGGTGTCCCTCCGTCCCCTTGAAGACCCGAGGTTCCAGCTTCTTGAAGTCCTGGATATTGCCTGGCCGAAGCTGGGCAACCTGCGGAGCAACTTGCTGCTGGTTCCAACTTGCTCCTCTCTGTACTACAGCAAGGGCAAGCTGATGAGCACTCTCAATGCCCTACTGCAATATGTCGGTCTGTCTTTGGTGTGCCTCAAACTAGGCCCTCTAAGACTCCAACTTCTCACAAAACAGTGTGAATACCTGAGTCACATCTGTCGGCGCAGAAGGTGGAGGTGGAAGCCCCTCAGATACAGCTGGAACAGTCTTCTGAGTTGGAGGTGGACCCCCGAACGCTGCTGATATGATAATCATCGAAGAAGTGACTGGTGTAGGCGCTCGGGAAGTCACAGATCTCTCAGAAACTGCTCCTCCATATTATGATCTAGTCTTAGACGGCATCGTGAGGCAAAGCGAAAGGAAAAAACTCATATGGCACATGATATAATGCACTCAAAGAAGGATAGTTAAAGATCAAATATCAATATCAAGGAAGAATAGTTGAAATAAATTAATAGAGTTTTTCCTAGATGTGATTGAGTATTCTTAGCCTATAGCCTATATCTTAAATCCTGAAACAGGCTCATAATAACACTCAAATAAGAGCACCACTACGAATCGCACAAATTGCGACCTCGAAGACCTGCATGGGCCACCACTAAAAATGTGTCACGACTCGCACCCGCTGTTGGGATGCAAGTAGTGAACAACGCCAGCCTACACCGCAACATCGTTGCTAGAATATTATTTTGGGTAAACTATCTATCAAATAATCAAGATATAACAATGCCACCAATGTAATATGAATATACTCAATCACAGTTCTATAGATGGAATAAAGCACAAATATGATAAAAGAATAGAAGAGTCACAAATACAACTCATGAGAAAAAAATAATATCCAATGAATCAGAGAAATACTAATAACAATGTTGGAGACAAATCCAGTATAAAAGGAAACTAACTACTAAGCTACGAGTCCGGGGTCGTCTGTCTCAGTCGGGATGAGACCCTCCTGAGCCAAGGTCTCTGGCTCTAAGCCAACCACGTCCTGAGGTCCATAGTGAGTGGGGTACCACTCCTCAGTGTTATTTGAAAAAAAAATATCCAGTCAGAAAAGAAGCAAAGTACATTTCTAACAGCAGTTCTAGTAAATGATATAAACTATATAATAGTAAATAGAGCGAATATATAGGATGCAATATACAAGTACAAGAAATATGCAATAAAGGAATACTAGAAATAAATACAATAATGAGCATCATATGAATGAACAAGAAATACTAATGACTAATTGAGTGAGTACCAACTTTAACATGTGATTGGCTTGGAAACTTGATACAAAAATTATGGCTGGTTAATTATACGTGGGGTGTATGATTAACACTATTCAAGGAACAAGACATGATACAAGGAGGGTATGATTACATATCTATACTATATACTCCCCGCCCCCGACTGGTATTGTGGATCCAACCATGGTACGTTAAGACACGGGATTCACTGGGTAGGTAGCTAGTCTTCCCAAGAATCAATGTCTGTATATGTCCAAGAAGAACAAGGAAATAAGGCTTGCACAAGATATACCCTAAATAGCAAGAAATAATATCTCATGACAAGATTCGAATATACCAATTTGTGTAACCATCGTGTCAAGAAATCAAGGATATCTACACTAAATATAAGGAACATAGAGGATATCATAAATAAGAAACTATCAAAGAATATAATTGCCTAAAATTTGGTGAACAGTATCAAAGATGTCCGATACGGTGCCTCGAAGACCTAAATATGAAATATTACATCAATACAAGGTTTTGCATAAAAATAAGTTAAACTAGTCAACTTCTAGGTCAAAAAACTATTTCTAAGTCAAAATAGTCAAACTAGGTCAACTCTAGGTCAAACTTGTCCAAACTAGCTATTTCTAGGTTGTATGAGTCTATCTCTAAGATATTAGGTCCGTACACTATGTGACTAAGCCATACTAGCTATGCTAAGATAATAGGATGCAAACAAGTATCGTATCGTAATATACGCAAGTTTATTAGATTAGAAAATACTATAATATATATATATATACAATCAACAATATATAATATTCCTAACTAAACTAATGGTAAGTGGATACCTTGGCTTTGAACCAATGTGGCATCACACCACTACACACTCATCTTGATGTTCAAACCCAATACCTTGGATAAAAACCCAATACCTTGACATTACCTTGGTATCTCAAGGTAATTCAAATTCTATTATGTAATTAACTACCCAATACACTAATCTATAAACTAACATGCATTAGCTACTTATACTATACTATACTAACTACTTACTAACTTACCAAAACATATATATATATATATATATATATATATATATACATACATATAACTACTAGTAAACAAGTATATATATAATTACTAGTCTAACAACACGTATACATAACTAACTAGCTAAACTATTTATAGAACTAACTAACTATCAATGAACTAACTAACTAAATTATACATCAAGCTAACTAGACCCCCTTACCTTGCTGCTGTGCATACTACTATTGCGTTTGTTGTTGCCTGGAGTTGCTGATGCTCTCTGTTCTTGTTGTTGCTGCTGTAGTAGGCTATGAAGTTGCTGCTGATGCTGAATGTTGCTGCAGTAGCTGCTGCTCTTGCTTGCTGTGCAGTGGCTGTTGGATGCTACTGCTCTTGCTGCTTGGGCTACTACTCTTGCTGCTGTAGAAGCATGCAAAATACGCTGGGAAGAGCTACGCAGCCTCTTGATACAGAGCAGCGTAAGCAGAGGCCTTCAGAGCCATCAGGCGTACAACAGAGTTTTCTCCGCTAAAATACAGCGTGAAGAATAAAGCTCAAAGGACCATCCGCATAAGTGTAGTACGTCCAGGCCGCTCCAGCGTGAACAGAGTTCTTCATCGCCTCCATGGCGTAAAACTCATCCACTCTCAAAGCAGCGTTATAGCGTACGAGGAACAATTCATCTTCCCCGAAATGAACCTGTCAAGTCACGCAGTGAATCTGACCTCTGACTCCTGACAAAAGGTGATGCACGGCTACCCAGACGATGGCAGGAAACGATGGCAGACCTCTCGGGACGCGTCCCACAGTATGATGGCGGATCTCACCATTTAATGCAGAGGATTTGGTAAAACATCACCAAACCGTCGTTTACTGGAGTCCCCTCAGCATAAACCGCTCTTTTGCATACAAGGGAATACGCCACCCTGTTTTACACAGGCAAACATGAGCTATTTTACGCTCCGCAGCAGACAAACCGCCTGCCACGTCAAAAGCTGCACTTCGTCCGGGATTCGTGGCACGTCTCCACGTCTAATTGCACAGAGCGGTGACAGTTTCTCTCAAGACACGTCTCTGCGACGGGTGCACAGAAGGCCTGCAGACCTTCGAAACACGCCTCCGCATTTAATGCATAAGATGATGGCAAATCTCTGCAAGAGATTTGGTTATATCTTCAAAAGTCGTAATTCTGGCTAAGGCGTCCACATCAGCACGGTATGCAGCGGCTTCTACGCCCATTCAGGATCTGTGCTCAAGCGGCTTCTACGCCCATTCTGGCATGATATGCAGCGGCTTCTACGCCCATTCATGATCTGTGCTCACTCGGCTTCCACGCCTACTCAGTCTCTACGACCACTCAGTCTCTACGACTGTTTGGCTTCTATGCCTGCTTGGCTTCCATGCCTACTCGGCTTCTATGCCTGTTCGGCTTTTATGCCTACTTGGCTTCTATGCCATGGTGACGGACATTTGGCTTCTACGCTAACCTCTTCTACACAATGGATACCTACCCACGTGGCTTTTACGTCGTTATCTTAGTAGCAACCGTACGTGTTGTGTCCCCTTAGTTGGACCCACGTCACCCGCTCAGTCAAAAGATCATCTATACGTAGGCATTGGTTACTTTAACCGCTGTTTAAAAGGGTACTGTACTTTCCACTCCTCGGTTGCTACACCAACGGAGTGGTCACTGTCACCAAAGACTCTATAAATAGAGGCCCCTGTCAATGGGGAACAAGGTCGGAAAATTTGGTCAAGAATACCAATATCAGATCCAAGGTCGACAATTGGAGAAGATCGAACAAGGAGGAGTAGAGAGAGAGAGAGAGAGAGAGAGAGAGCCCGGAGCTCAGGCAAAGAGCGGGGATCGACGACTTCGGCATCTTGCATCCACCCTCTCCTACAACCTTCGAAGCTGCCACCTGTCTTCCACGGCACCTCTTCAATATCTCGTGGTCCAAGGGCTAAAGTGATCGACCGCAGATCAGACACCTATAGCAATTTATACCCAGATTAAATAAATTATACTCCCACATCCTCGTATAGGATTACATTGTACAAGTTTGTTTGTAAACCAAAGGGCGCAGGTTTCGCACAAATCCCGTCATTGAAATACACTTTTATTCTTTCGTTTAATACCATAAACAAGATGGCGACTCTGCTGGGGACGTCTTTCTCTTCTGAGGAGGAAGTAATTGCTTAACGCGATGCGGTATATATAGGAACCGTGAAGAAGACGCTGGTCGTTCATTTCGACCAGTCTGCTTATGAAGACATGCTTCGAACCGGGGGTAGCTCTCACTCTCTCTCCGTCCAAGACAACAGGAAGCTGCACAAAGTGTGGATGCCCAAGACTTCCTCAACCATTCCTATGGACTCTCCGATCTCTCCGACCAATAAGGTGGTAGCATCGCTCCCTCCGTGCCCTCCACGTAAAATTCAGTCTCCCACTACGCGCGGTACAGACAAAACTTCGGGCAAAGCCTTAGCGCTGACCCAGAAGTATCCACTGCGCTCTACGCGCAGGAACCAGTCTCCCGCTACGCGCGGTACAGACAAAACTTCGGGCAAGGCCTCTGCGCTAACCCAGAAGTATCCACTGCGCTCTACGCGTAGGAATCAGTCTCCTGCTACACGCGGTACAGACAAAACTTCCGATGGTACCTCAACGCCAAATCGGAAGAGCAGATCACGCTCCACGCGCGAAATAACATCTGACTTCTATGGTAAAACAGATGAGCGCGGTGATCTCCACAAGGGAAAGCAAGCAGGCGAATATTCAGCCTCTCGGCCTTTACGCCAGCAAGAGAATAATCTGCCTACCCTCCGGATTACGCGAGAAGCCGATGGACGACTAAGAACCTCTTCAGCTTTACGTCAGTCTGAGCAGATCCCCAAATTACGTCACAACACAGGATGAGCTCAGATTACGGGAAGGCCCCCTCCCCAGGGATTATCCGCAGCCCAGATGGCCAGCCTATTATACACAGGTGGAATAGGGAAAGCCAGGGTACCCAATCTCCGCGTGCCCACTGATAGGAACAGAAGAAACAAGTCGTCATCCTCTTCTGTAAATTCTTCGGACCTACGGGATTATCTAACCCAGAAACGCGAAGGCAGGAATCATAAACAGCCTGCAGTTCCCCTAACAATCAAACGCGGGGAGATCTTATGGGAGGATACGTCAACGTCTGATGTCGTCATCACAGGTGGGCCACAGGAAGACTCCATCTTTATCATCCCACCCACCCACGACGATCAGCGTCCGATAATCTTCTGTAGTAGGCGGAACACTCCAGTCGCACAGGAAGAATCACGCGAGTCTGAATCTGGCAGAATACAAACCCACAGATACAGCCCACAAGCATTAAATATTATGCAAAATATGGGTTACGACTTAAAACTAAAACAAGGTCTCAACTATGGGAAAGGTAGGTGAACGCCAGTGCGCAGTAATTCTCGCTATCAAGAAGCTCGTTTTGGGTTGGGATATGCCGCATCTCTCAAGAGACCGAAAATCCCGAAGTCCAGTCCTGAACAACCAGAGACAGTTCTTGATGAATCGGTCTCTATGGCCAGGAACCGCGACATGTCCGGAGGTAACATACCTCGACAGGACAAAGTGACGTCCAAGGCCAGGGGTAGAATCCCCTCAAAGGCCGTAGATGATAGAACAACGACCATCTCTTCGCGAGACCACGAAATTCGGATATCAGGAGCCCGAATACCAAAAGGAACCTTCTCCTTCAGCAAAGACGATATCATTGAGATCTTTGATATGTTGATGAAAGAGCACAAGCTTCACCTACCCAACATCAGACGTCCTGAGAGGGCTGGCAAAGTGGATGACCCAGATTATTGTCTCTTCCATCGGTACACACATCATCCCACAAAGGCGTGCTACGTGCTAAAAAGGAAGATTCAGGAGTTGATAGAGGCCAAGGTCATCACTGTCACGACCCGCACCGGGTTTAAGGGCGCGAGAGCGTGGGTACGTCCAGCCTACGCCGCAGCATCGGCGGTAGAACGCTGTCTAGGTCGAGTACTATCTAAATAATCTCACGCTAGTATCCAACTCCATAAGGAGACTCGGATAATACTATAAAAATATTAACAACATACTCAATCACAACTACAGCACGATAGGAATTTGAAGAAATAAAAGAATACAACGCAAGTCTAATGACAATATAATCATACCTGCAATAATTAACTTCCAATCCCCAAGTGTGTCAGGAACCAGTCTACTAAGGTCACAGTCTGGAAAAATATTTTCCAGTCAGGAAGGAGCAAAGTACATCTCTAAATAGCAGTTCTATATTAATGATATAAACTATGTAGCAGTTCTAGATGGAAATATACCAGAAGCATGTATAGGTACGAGAAATAAAAGAAATACTGGAAATACTGTAAGTAAATGCAGGAGAAGAAATAATATGTCCATGAGCGAGAACCTATGACTAAGTGTGTGAGTACTAGCTTTAACATATGATCGGCTTGGGAACTTGATCAGGCTGGTTACATGTGATTAGCTATGATTCACGAAGGTCAGGCTAACCGTTGGTTAGCTATGATGCATGTATAGGTCAGGCTAATCACACGTAACAGCTATGAAGCATGGAGAGGGTCAGGCCGCACCCGACGTGAGATGTGGGGTGAGCTATGATGCATGAAAAGTTGGGTATGATCACATATCTACACTAAAATACTCCCCACCCCCGACTGGTATAGTAGATCCAATTATGGTACGCTATGGCACGGGATTCCCTAGGGAGGTAGCAAATATCCCCGGGAATCAGTGTCTGTACATGCACAAGATAACAAGGAAAACAAGTCTTGTACAAGCTACACCATGAATAAGGAATAACATCTCATGACGAGATCCGTGTATACCAATCCGTGTAACCAGCGTGTCAAGAGCATGGATATTTATACTAGATACAGTGAACATAGGAGATATCATAAATTAGAAACTAATCAGAGAATGTACTTGCCTTGGGTCCTTAGCTGGTAATTATTGATGTCCTGTTCCAGAGTGTCCCCTGGGTAAACCAACAGTCCTATAAACATATCACAAGCAAAACCACATTTGCATCAGATGCTACACTAACACAGTCTAAAATACTGGCCTCAGGGCCATGTCAGGCAGGGCACTAGTCAACTAGGGTTATCTAGTAGGGATACGTATATAAATACACATATTATTAATTATCATTAATACTTACAATATATATATATATATATATATACTCATCATTTTGAATAATGTACACCTATTACTTATGTACATTATTACCATACCAATCAATACATATACCAAATACGTGTTTATACATGTATATATATATAGGTACACATATTTATACCAAAATGTATTAATTTAATATATACTTTACCAATATATAATTATAACAAAGTACACACATTAACATATATTATGTGTATACAGTTAAATTAATACCCATATATATATAATACGTATTTATAATAAAATACATTTTAATATACATATATAGAAAATTAGAGAAAATACGTAAGATATATATGTATATATATATATAAAATATATATACACTAAGTAAAAATACACTATGTACATTAACATATATATACTAAGAAATATTTATACTAGAATTTATACATGTTAAATATTAATAAAATAAATAGTTATACATATACTAATTTAAATTATACTAGTATACGTAGTTATATATACCAATTTATTAAATATATACGTATATACATATACGTACGGTTTAGAATTAATTTAATACATAACATACATATACATATATTAGTATTTACATAAACGTATATACACATATATACGTACACACACATATATATATATATACATATATATATATATGAATGTATACACACAAATACATAGAAGGAGGGAGAGGAGGCTTACTGGGGTGGCTCGACGGCCACTGGCCGGAGTCGAGGGGCTCGAGGGAGGAGGCAATGTACTTGCGGTAGTGGCTGACGGGAGCTCCGGGCTGGAGGATGAGCAGGCCGCCGCGAGGATCGGGAGTTGCTGCAGGGAGGATGATGGAAGTGGTGGTGGTGGTGGGGTGAACGTGGAGCAGTGGTTCCAGCGGGGAGGAGCAGCCGGAGTTGGAGGGGAGCAGTCGGCTCCGCCGGCTGAGAGAGGGCCGCCGGTTGGATGGGTGGTCGAGCTCTCGGGAAGAGGGGAGCAGCGACTGCCAGCGGCTGACGGAGGGGATCTCGTAAGGGGGACTGGGCTGCCGGAATGACAGCATAGGGCCGCGAGGAGTACACAGAGCCGCCGGGCCAGAGTTCACAGGGGGTCGGGGCCGCCGGACGGGTTGGAGGAGACACAGAGGGATGTGGATGGATGGAGGAGATGGAGCGGGGAGCAGTCGGAGGGGTCGGCCAAGCAGTCGGAGTGGCCGTTCAGCGCCGTCGGGAAGGAGCAGGCTTGGCCGGTTGGAGTTCACAGAGAAGGGAAGGGTGATGGTTTCCCTCTCTCTTTTATTTCCAAATTTAAAAATAAAAGAAGGAGAAGAAGAATGGAAGGAGAAGAAGAAGAAGAAAGGAAAGAGAAGGAGAAAGAAAAGAGAAGAAGAAAGGAAGAAGGATTTCTTCCTACGTTGGAGGCTTGAGGAATTTTGGAGGCTTGTGAGGTGGGGGAAAACCTAGGTTTCTTGGGATTAGGGTTTGAGGGTACAAGATATTAAATAGGGAGAGAGGGTGCGATGGAGGGTGAGGATTTGACCCCTAGAATGAGGGGTCCAGATTTGTCATGAGAGAAAAATTAATCCATATAGGAATGAGGGTGAGGGGCTAGTTAAATAATATTAGGAATTCCTCATTGGTTAAACAATTGGGTGTTGATACAAAGTGCAAATTTACAATTTAGCCCCCTTAAATTTGGGAAATTGCACAAACACATAAAATGACGAAAATTTGGTGGGCGATTCGGTGTTTGGTGTTTTGTGGGGTCAGGGGGCGCTGTAAGATTTGTGTGGGCTCAAATAACAGGACACTGGAATTAAAATTGGGATTTTAGAATCAGATAGAATAGTATCATCAATTTAAATAGAAATAAATGCAAGTTGTTCAACAATTAATTAGGAGTACATGGGGTCAAAATCGGGTCAGGTCATCAATACCAATATTGAAGAAGACTCAGAACAGAATATCACCCTAATTTGGGCCGCACGAAAAATAGGTCAAGATTTGCCTCCAATTTCAATTGGAACGCACAACGATACAAAATAGGGATTTTTTAAATAACGTCCGCGACGATTTTTGTGCGGCCAGAAATAATGTACAGAGAGCATAATTATGAGTTGCAAAAATAGCAAAATGGAAGGCGGGCATGTCTAGGGCAAGATTGTAAAATTGGTTGGAAGACAAAAGTCAGGATACTGCTCCAAATATTGAAGCAAAGGCAATGCGCAATAATTAATTAAAATCTCCAATAAATAAATTCTAGCTAATACAAAATTTCATACTTCAGACAGGTATTCATCTACTGGCTTCTAGGTCAATTCTGCTAGCAACAAAATAAACGAAAAATATATATAATATTATATTTAATTACACATCATACATATTTATTTAAATCAAATATACTATCAGGCAATTAATTAATTGTAACTACCATAATATTAAATATTGTAAAATGTCGAAAATACCCCTGTTTTCGGAACGTGGTAGTGACAAGTCTACCCACCTTAAAAGAATTTCGTCCTCGAAATTTAAAATCCTCATAGTAGTGTTTATCATACACATTATTATTTCCCTCAAAATTTTAAATTCATCATCTATGAAATCAGGTTATAATCCACAATGTCTTTTCACGACTTTTCAAAAATTCTGAAATTGTTGCATTCCGAAAAATCCTCGAAATAAAATCAAGGTCTAAAATTTTTTTTTTTTTTCCAAAAAAGTTTTTCGAAAGTTTTAGTTAATAATTCAATACTCGGAATTTAATATCCACTCCTCAAATTTGATTTTAATCTATGCACATATATAATTGTAATCTCGTTCCACAAGTTTTGAATTCAAACATTAGTCCATCAATAATTTTATTCCTCGATCTCCTCTTTCCTCAAAATACTAACAATGCGACACCTATGGATCCTTCAAATGCAACGTCCGCAATAATAAAATTTAAATTACCATATTGCAATCAAATATATATAATAATAATTTTCAAATTTTCCTCAAATTTTAATGATAAATTATATCACAATCAATCTTCCTGAAATTAACAATCATCAATTCTGCCATGTTAAATTTTTAACCCTTTATTTAAATTAGCGTTTATCCTTAAATTTCAATCATACCTCGATCCTTGTAAAACCAATGATCCAGCAATTCTGTTATATCAACTCATGAATGCTTGTCCTTGAATTTCTAATCATCTTGTCCCATTTTGTCAAGTCATAACCTTGTCATAGATCCTTGCTATGGTCAAAGCCCCAACGATCATGGTCTAAGAAAATTTTTACCCACAGTCATACAACAAACAACTTAGAGGAAACATGCATGGTTATGGTCTGTCTTATCATGGTATTGCATTCTCTGTCAGGGTGTACTACTAACTATATCCTAACAAGAAAAATCACGAATATAACCCACGGTACTAGGGAATCAATCAATCAGAAGACAAAACACATTACCTGTAGTATCGGTCTCCTCGACCGTCATCGCAATTGCCCCGCCCTGCTGGGGTGGTTCCCTTCGCGGGTGCTGAGCAGTATGCGGTTCCACAGGTAGCCTAACTGGATCTCTATCTCCTTAGTACCATACCCTCTGTCAGTTCCCGTTCCTACTATAATTGTCCATACTATTTGTTCTCATCACTCCAGTGCACACCAAGTATAACACCATACTAAGTGCTAAACCCTTTCTAATACAACTCTAGATGGACACCCAAGTCAGTCTGCGGTGCCACCTCAATCATGCTCAAGTCATCGGATCCTTATACATGTATATTATCTAATCATATATTAATATTCATATCTCTCATCTACCATAAAATTAATCCTAAAAATAATCATCAAGGTTTAACTTCTCGATCAACAAAATAAATTGTATATACTTCCTCCAAATTAGATACTCAACATCGAAACAAAATTTAATCACTTCTAAAATCTTTGTAGCCTTAACCATGTTTATTGAATTCATATTTGAAATCCTCAAAAATTTAATGACATAATCTCAACTCCTCTAATATTCAAAAAATAAAATCTTATCTCCACCTTACAAATTATAAATTTAAATCCACAAGCATACATATAGATACTCCCAGTCTCTAATACTCAAGGTCCACACAAATACACCAATTATCTCCAACCTCGTACTAAAATTTGTACTGCCCGGATTACTTACAATATCACTTCCAATAATCCAAGTTATCATCACACATATTTTCTTCAATAATTTTCTATCTATTTTACTTAACACACCAATCTAATTGTCATCACACGAAGTACTTACTGTCATTAGCACCTTGCTCAACAAATATTTGATATAGAATCACTAGCACTATTGGTATGGTAACACTAGCTTCATCATTAGATTATCTCCTCAAACTTATTACAAATCATGATCACTTGCACCTTCTATAATACCCATGCTTTACTTCAATCTCAAGGGCAGGCATATGGTTCCATATCTCGATTGATGTATAAGCATATCTCTTAAACCTTTTACAGCCTGTTAAACTATTCTGTGATATATTTCACAACTTTCATTACCAATCTTGATATTTCTCTACTCATGGCATCTCATTAAAACCCTTTATGTATATACATTTCTTTACTCTTGATCCACTCAGTATCAATCATCAATTTGAACATCATGCTCCATTAATCTTTAACGCAATTCCTTGATACTTAATTGTTTACATAGATCATCCAATTACATAATTTAATGATTATCTAGGACTGGCATGCTGGTTCTGATACTAACTCTTGGAACCTTCACTGATACTCTTACTCCTCTTTCTATAATACCAATACTAATTACAATAACACCTATCATATAACTATTGCTACAAGGTACTATGTTATGGGTATCTCTAGATTAATGCCTAATGCTCCCATGTCCAACTAAGAAATACTTACAAACTCACAAGTCACACTCAGTCAACTAATACAAGACACAACCAAAATTGCAAGCCACTAATTATCATACTAACAAGGAATCCTCAAAGGAAATGAGCTCAAAAAGTAACTGGATCAAGGACGGAAGGTATCTTTACTGCTAGTAAAGAAAAGAAGCGATGGAACAAAGTCCTGGAATAACGAAAATAGATAAGTCTTGAGATGATACTTCAAGAACCAATTTAAGATACAACCTGATAATCATACACGTCTGTCAGAAATCATGACACTTAGAATCCTCGCCACGCCAGTAAGCATAGATGCGATAAACGACAGGTTCCGTAACTAAGGTATGCAATCCTATAATCATGTCATCTAGAATCCTCGCCACGCCAACCGGTATGGCTGCGAGAGACCCTAAGTTTCATAACTACGGTATGTACATCCAAGTCAGGTTCCTACGTTCTCGTCACGACAGCTAATATGGCTGCAATAAACTCTAGGTTCCATAATCAAAGTAGACGTTTTACCTTTCTCACTGTCCTCATCAATATATGTCATCAGATGATACCATAAATTCTAGTCCGTAAAATTCATCTCAATATGAAATCAACTCAACAACGATACCAGGAATTAAAGTTAACAACTGGTCAACAAGAATCAACTCAATATCAACGAGTGAGGACGGACGGAAACAAGGGCGAAGGAATTAAATTAGAGATTATAATAAGATTCTCATGGGATCATCCCAGGAAATCTTTCAAATAAATTGTGATTGAGTATCCTCTCTCATCCTAGTATCCTATGTCCTAGATCCTATCGCAGGCACGTAATAGTACAACGAAGACGTCACACTACCACGACATCGCACAACTTGCAAAGTCTGACCTGCATGGGCCGCCACTAAAACGTGTCACGACCCGCACCCGGTTTAAGGGCGCGAGAGCGTGGGTACGTCCAGCCTACGCCGCAGCATCGGCGGTAGAACGCTGTCTAGGTCGAGTACTATCTAAACAATCTCACGCTAGTATCCAACTCCATAAGAAGACTCGGATAATACTATAAAAATATTAACAACATACTCAATCACAACTACAGCACGATAGGAATTTGAAGAAATAAAAGAATACAACGCAAGTCTAATGACAACATAATCATACCTGCAATAATTAACTTCCAATCCCCAAGTGTGTCAGGAACCAGTCTACTAAGGTCACAGTCTGGAAAAATATTTTCCAGTCAGGAAGGAGCAAAGTACATCTCTAAATAGCAGTTCTATATTAATGATATAAACTATGTAGCAGTTCTAGGTGGAAATATACCAGAAGCATGTATAGGTACGAGAAATAAAAGAAATGCTGGAAATACTATAAGTAAATGCAGGAGAAGAAACAATATATCCATGAACGAGAACCTATGACTAAGTGTGTGAGTACTAGCTTTAACATGTGATCAGCTTGGGAACTTGATCAGGCTGGTTACATGTGATTAGCTATGATTCACGAAGGTCAGGCTAACCGTTGGTTAGCTATGATGCATGTATAGGTCAGGCTAATCACACGTAACAGCTATGAAGCATGGAGAGGGTCAGGCTGCACCCGACGTGAGATGTGGGGAGAGCTATGATGCATGAAAAGTTGGGTATGATCACATATCTACACTAAAATACTCCCCACCCCCGACTGGTATAGTAGATCCAATCATGGTACGCTATGGCACGGGATTCCCTAGGGAGGTAGCAAATCTCCCCGGGAATCAGTGTCTGTACATGCACAAGATAACAAGGAAAACAAGTCTTGTACAAGCTACACCATGAATAAGGAATAACATCTCATTACGAGATCCGTGTATACCAATCCGTGTAACCAGCGTGTCAAGAGCATGGATATTTACACTAGATACAGTAAACATAGGAGATATCATAAATTAGAAACTAATCAGAGAATATACTTGCCTTGGGTCCTTAGCTGGTAATTATTGATGTCCTGTTCCAGAGTGTCCCCTGGGTAAACCAACAGTCCTATAAACATATCACAAGCAAAACCATATTTGCATCAGATGCTACACTAACACAGTCTAAAATACTGGCCTCAGGGCCATGTCAGGCAGGGCACTAGTCAACTAGGGTTATCTAGTAGAGATACATATATAAATACACATATTATTAATTATCATTAATACTTACAATATATATATATATATATATATATACTCATCATATTGAATAATGTACACCTATTACTTATGTACATTATTACCATACCAATCAATACATATACCAAATACGTGTTTATACATGTATATATATATAGGTACACATATTTATACCAAAATGTATTAATTTAATATATACTTTACCAATATATAATTATAACAAAGTACACACATTAACATATATTATGTGTATACAGTTAAATTAATACCCATATATATATAATACGTATTTATAATAAAATACATTTTAATATACATATATAGAAAATTAGAGAAAATACGTAAGATATATATGTATATATATATATATAAAATATATATACACTAAGTAAAAATACACTATCTACATTAACATATATATACTAAGAAATATTTATACTAGAATTTATACATGTTAAATATTAATAAAATAAATAGTTATACATATACTAATTTAAATTATACTAGTATACGTAGTTATATATACCAATTTATTAAATATATACGTATACACATACGTACGGTTTAGAATTAATTTAATACATAACATACATATACATATATTAGTATTTACATACACGTATATACACATATATACGTACACACACATATATATATACATATATATATATATGAATGTATACACACAAATACATAGAAGGAGGGAGAGGAGGCTTACTGGGGTGGCTCGACGGCCACTGGCCGGAGTCGAGGGGCTCGAGGGAGGAGGCAATGTACTTGCGGTGGTGGCAGACGGGAGCTCCGGGCTGGAGGATGGGCAGGTCGCCGCGGGGATCGGGAGTTGCTGCAGGGAGGATGATGGAAGTGGTGGTGGTGGTGGGGTGAACGTGGAGCAGTGGTTCCAGCGGGGAGGAGCAGCCGGAGTTGGAGGGGAGCAGTCGGCTCCGCCGGCTGAGAGAGGGCCGCCGGTTGGATGGGTGGTCGAGCTCTCGGGAAGAGGGGAGCAGCGACTGCCAGCGGCTGACGGAGGGGATCTCGTGAGGGGGACTGGGCTGCCGGAATGACAGCAGAGGGCCGCGGGGAGTACACAGAGCCGCCGGGCCAGAGTTCACAGGGGGTCGGGGCCGCCGGACGGGTTGGAGGAGACGCGGAGGGATGTGGATGGATGGAGGAGATGGAGCGGGGAGCAGTCGGAGGGGTCGACCGAGCAGTCGGAGTGGCCGTTCAGCGCCGTCGGGAAGGAGCAGGCTTGGCCGGTTGGAGTTCACAGAGAAGGGAAGGGTGATGGTTTCCCTCTCTCTTTTATTTCCAAATTTAAAAATAAAAGAAGGAGAAGAAGAATGGAAGGAGAAGAAGAAGAAGAAAGGAAAGAGAAGGAGAAAGAAAAGAGAAGAAGAAAGGAAGAAGGATTTCTTCCTACGTTGGAGGCTTGAGGAATTTTGGAGGCTTGTGAGGTGGGGAAAAACCTAGGTTTCTTGGGATTAGGGTTTGAGGGTACAAGATATTAAATAGGGAGAGAGGGTGCGATGGAGGGTGAGGATTTGACCCCTAGAATGAGGGGTCCAGATTTGTCATGAGAGAAAAATTAATCCATGTAGGAATGAGGGTGAGGGGCTAGTTAAATAATATTAGGGATTCCTCATTGGTTAAACAATTGGGTGTTGATACAAAGTGCAAATTTACAATTTAGCCCCCTTAAATTTGGGAAATTATACAAACACATAAAATGACGAAAATTTGGCGGGCGATTCGGTGTTTGGTGTTTTGTGGGGTCAGGGGGCGCTGTAAGATTTGTGTGGGCTCAAATAACAGGGCACTGGAATTAAAATTGGGATTTTAGAATCAGATAGAATAGTATCATCAATTTAAATAGAAATAAATGCAAGTTGTTCAACAATTAATTAGGAGTACATGGGGTCAAAATCGGGTCAGGTCATCAATAGCAATATTGAAGAAGACTCAGAACAGAATATCACCCTAATTTGGGCCGCACGAAAAATAGGTCAAGATTTGCCTCCAATTTCAATTGGAACGTACAACGATACAAAATAGGGATTTATTAAATAACGTCCGCGACGATTTTTGTGCGGCCAGAAATAATGTACAGAGAGCATAATTATGAGTTGCAAAAATAGCAAAATGGAAGGCGGGCATGTCTAGGGCAAGATTGTAAAATTGGTTGAAAGACAAAAGTCAGGATACTGCTCCAAATATCGAAGCAAAGGCAATGCGCAATAATTAATTAAAATCTCCAATAAATAAATTCTAGCTAATACAAAATTTCATACTTCAGACAGGTATTCATCTACTAGCTTCTAGGTCAATTCTGCTAGCTACAAAATAAACGAAAAATGTATATAATATTATATTTAATTACACATCACACATATTTATTTAAATCAAATATACTATCAGGCAATTAATTAATTGTAACTACCATAATATTAAATATTGTAAAATGTCGAAAATACCCCTGTTTTTGGAACGTAGTAGTGACAATCACTTTGAATCTGTAAACGAGGGGACAGCCCTTACCCGATTGGATTTCCATTCTTACATAACAAATTGCTCCCGCCAAGATTCATGTATGTAAAAACAAGGGAGATATCTTTGAACAAAGCTTCCTACACAAAGACTGCCATGTCCATATCACCTCTGAGCAGATACGCACTTCCACCCCCGATAGAATTGCATCCCAAGAAGTTTGTCATGTTCATGTTACCTCTGAATAAACTCCCGACCGTCAATTATCATGTCCATATTACCTCTGATAATCGACTGTCACCTACACCTAACATCCGTACTTAACTCTAAGTACGCCAGTGGTGTTAAGTCCATAAAAGCTGCCATGTCCATATCACCTCTGAGCAGATACGCACTTCCATCTCCGATAGAATTGCATCCCAAGAAGTTTGTCATGTTCATGTTACCTCTGAATAAACTTCCGACCGTCAATTATCATGTCCATATTACCTCTGATAATCGACTGTCACCTACACCTAACATCCGTACTTAACTCTAAGTACGCCAGTGGTGTTAAGTCCATAAAAGCTGCCATGTCCATATCACCTCTGAGCAGATACGCACTTCCATCTCTGATAGAATTGCATCCCAAGAAGTTTGTCATATTCATGTTACCTCTGAATAAACTTCCGACCGTCAATTATCATGTCCATATTACCTCTGATAATCGACTGTCACCTACACCTAACATTCGTACTTAACTCTAAGTACGCCAGTGGTGTTAAGTCCATAAAAGCTGCCATGTCCATATCACCTCTGAGCAGATGTATGCTATCTCCCTTACGGCTTCTACGTCGGATGAGGACATCTTTTCCTCCTCCTGGGATGGCTCGTCACCCCCCGACTCACCTAGTGCTCCCGAACAAGCACTATCAGCAAATATGGTGATGACAGATCCCTCAGAAGCAGAGGAACGAGATTCTGAGCCGTTTGAGAATGACTCTTGGGCTCAACAAATGGATACACAGTGGGAATTCTGCTTCAAACAGAGGGAACCTCCAACCAAAGACGAAGTTATCCAAATCGATATTGGGGGTGAGCTTTCGCCAAAGCCAATATTTATCATTGACAATCTTCCACCAGCCGAAAGGGAAGAAATCATACAGCTGATAAAGGAATACGTCGACGTCTTTGCATGGGATTATGGAGACATGCCGGGCCTAGACCCGAAGGTGGCTACTCACAAACTCAACATATTTACTGACTCAAAGCCTGTGAAGCAGTACCAACTCCGGTTCCGACCGGACATGATGGACGCCATTGAAGCTGAAGTCAAAAAGCTGATAGCCTGTGGGTTCATCCGGGAAGAACAACATCCCGACTGGGTCGCCAACGTTGTCCCAGTCATGAAGAAAAATGGGAAGGTACGTATCTGCATCGATTACCGAGATCTGAATGCGGCCTGCCCCAAGGATGAATTTCTTCTTCCCATCACGGACATCATGATCGACAACACCTGCGGTTTTGAACGCATGTCTTTCATGGACGGGTTCTCAGGATACAATCAGATCAAGATGCATCCTGAAGACGAGAAGCACACTGCCTTCTGCACCCCATTGGAAGTGTATTGCTATACGGTCTTGCTTTTCGGATTGAAGAACGTCGGGGCTACATACCAACGGGCTATGAGCGTCATATTCCATGAATATTTACGCAAAACAGTAGAATGTTACGTAGACGACATAGCCGTCAAGAGCCGCCTCAAGGATGATCACATTCAGGACCTGAGGACGGTATTTGAGTTAATGCGTCGACATCAACTTAAGATAAACCCTACGAAGTCCTTCCTGGGCGTATCTAGTGGCAAATTCCTGGGATTTGTTATCACCGCCAAAGGCATCCAGGTGGACCCTGACAAAGTCCAGGCCATCATAGAAATGCGACCACCCCACAATCTGAGGGAACTCCGGGGATTTCAAGGCCGTCTGGCTTATATCCGGAGGATCATATCCAACCTCTCAGGAAGATGCCAGCTTTTTTCGCACCTCATGAAGAAAGGTGTATCCTTCGTATGGGACAAAACCTGTCAGCAAGCATTCGGGGAAATCAAACGCTACCTCATCAGTCCGCCAGTTCTGGTGCCCCCCATCATGGGGAAACCATTCTTGCTGTACGTCCGAGCAATGGATCATTCGCTAGGAGCTCTTCTAGCGCAGAAGAACGACGTGGGGCATGAGCAGGCTATCTACTACCTCAGCAGAATGATGGTCAGAGCCGAACACCGGTACAACCCAGTGGAGAAAGAATGTCTGGCTCTGATGTTCGCTATCCAAAAGACGCAGCACTACGTCACCGGCCAGACTATTCATATCATCTCCAGGATCAACCCTCTTCGAGTACTGATGAGCAAGCCGGGTATTCTTAATTCCCGACTCGCAACCTGGGCGATGCTGTTAACACCATATGACATGGTGTACATCCCGCAGAAGTCCATCAAAGGCCAAGCGCTGGCCGACTTCCTGGCTGTTCATCCGATCCCGGAGGCCTCCAAGTTATACGAAGACATTCTTGACGAAGTTGCAGAGTATAATTTCGTAATAGAAAGTGACACATGGCAACTGTTCTTTGACGGCGCCTCCAGGACTGGTCCCCAGGGAAATATGGTTTCAGGGGTAGGAATTATCCTGGTCACTCCTGATAAACTCGTCATCTACCGGGCATACTCTCTTAATGAACCATGCTCCAACAATGTGGCGGAATACAACGCCCTGTTGATCGGGCTCCAAGTCGCTGAAGAGCTGGGGATCGAATCCCTGGAAGCTTTCGGTGATTCTCTGCTTATCGTCAATCAAGTCAGAGGAATATACGAAGTCCGGAATCCAAACCTCATCCCCTATCACTGAGCGACAATCGAGATAGCCATGACGTTCAAAGGGTTCTTCCTAGAGCATGTACCTCGATCTCAGAATCTGGAAGCTGATGCCCTGGCCAGTCTAGCTGCGGACTTAGCTACCCCTATAAGAAGGCAAGATTCGGTGATCCTTCTTAACAAAGATTTATTCTGCGTGAAGAACAACCTTCACATAGAACGCAGCCACGCTGTGAACATGGATCCCCCTGGAAGAGACTGGAGAAGTCCCTTCATAGATTTCGTCGCATACGAAATCTTGCCAGAGGACCCCAAAGAAGCAGTATCCGTCAAGAGACGATCATTACGCTTCTATTTTGATGCATCTTCACACTGCCTATATCGTCGGACCTACGACGGACTGCTATTAAGATGTCTCTCAGACGACGAAGCACAGCAGATTATTCGAGAAGCTCACGACGGCGTATGCGGAGCGCATCAGCCCAGTCCTAAGCTACAGGATCGTATCAGGAGAATGGGCTACTATTGGCCCACTATGATCACAGATACGATCAGCTATGCAAGACAATACAGAGCCTGTCAGGTTCATGCAGACTTCATACACCAACCGTCTGAATATCTACATCCTACGATCGCATCCTGGCCCTTCGAAGCATGGGGTATGGATATCGTCGGTCCCATTCACCCGTCCTCCTCCAGAGGCCACCGGTTTATACTGGCCATCACGGATTACTTCTCCAAATGGGCAGAGGCGATCCCTCTGGCTAAGGTAAAAGCGTCTGACGTGATCAGCATCATCAAGCACCACGTTATTTATCGGTTTGGGATTCCTCGAAGGATAATCCATGACAATGGGCCTCAGTTCATCAGCCAAGCGTTTCATCGATTTTGCGATAAAAGTCGAATACATAATATTGCCTCTACGGCATATTATCCAGCTGCTAATGGTTTGGCGGAAGTTTTCAACAAAACCATTATCAAACTCCTGAAGAAGTTCTTCTCTTCAAACAAAAGAGACTGGAACGAGAAACTGGGCGAATGTCTCTGGGCATACCGCACAACGGTACGAACACCTACAGGTTGTACTCCCTTTTCACTGGTCTACGGGAGCGAGGCAGTTCTTCCCATCGAAATCCAGATCCCGTCGCTCAGGATAGCAGTGACTAGTGAGTTGACTCGAGAAAAGAATGACCTGTTAAGGCTCCAAGAGCTTGAAGGATTAGACGAGAAACGCCTACAAGCTCAACAGCGCATCGCACTCTACCAAGCACGTATTTTCAAAACTTTTAATCATGAAGTGAAGGAAAGAGTGTTCAAGGTCGGCGAGCTAGTTCTAGCCGTAAGAAGGCCGATGATTCTTACCCACAGAAGTAAAGGCAAATTCTAGCCCAAGTGGGAAGGCCCTTATGTGATCGAGACAACGTTCTCGAACGGCGCCTACAGGATAGCCCAGCCTAATGGAGACCTGTTAATGGCTCCTATTAACGGCAAATTCCTGAAAATGTACTATGCTTAATCTTCCCTGCTCGGGTGGGATATAGCAAGGATCTCGATTCTGACAAAACTACTTCCAAAACACAATTGGTAGGGTTACGCTCTATCATGTCCGTATGACCTCTGAATAGATGTATCATGCTAAGAAGTTTATCGGGAGTCTATCATGTCCATACTACCTCTGATATCACTCTCACCAAAACCGATCATTTATATTCCGAAATGATGGGTCCACAAAAGTCAGAAAAGAGTCGCCTTTATTTATTCCCGAGAGGGAGGCAGAATTATATCTGGGCAAGCAAAAAGGGGAAAGGATACATCATGATGGCGGTTGAGTCAGATTGTGAATCAGCCGCTCCAGCGCAGCTATCCTCTTATTCCTAAGAACCAAGGCGTTGGTACGAGCCTGCTCCAGCCGTGCCTCGAGAGTGTCCGTGAGGGTCAGATCAGCCTTTGCCCGAAGACAGCCCGCGCAAGCAGCTTCTGCACGGTTCAACTCCCGTCGCGCTGTGCTCAGTCGGCCAAACGCTACCTCCAGACCCGCCAACGACTGGGAAGCCCACTCCTCTGCCCGAGCGAGTTCTTCCTTCAACATGGAGACCCTCGCTGCATTCCTTTCATGCTCAGAACGACACTGTGTCTCAACGGCAAGAGCCTCTTCCACGACAACTTTTCTCCTATCTACCTCCATCTTATGCTTCTGGATAGAGTTGTCTAGGCTTTCCAGCTTCGTAGCAAGCCGCGCAGTCATGAGGTCAAACAGAGCCTGAACATCAGCATCGAGGCCCCGAGCAGCCGCAAATGTTCGTTAATAGGTTGCTCTAACCCATTAACCACCGCCTCCAGGGCGTCAACTACCCCGGGATCACCGAGCTCCCTGATGACCATGATCGAAGCGAGAGAAGTCTTCCTCAGGCGCTCAAAATCCAGACTCTTCGCTAACACCATTGATACCATCATTCTCAAACCGGTGTAGAAAAGGCTGGTATGTTGCTCGGTCAACGCAACTAGATCCGATTGAACGCCGGGAGCGCCCGCAATGTCAGCAAGTCCCTCTCCAGGGATGATTGCAGACGAGGTGGCCACAGCCGTCGCATCAACACATGGCACAATCGAAGAAGGTGCAGTAACGGCGGTCGAAGTTGTCGCCACACTCACAAGAGGCAAGGTCACGACGACGTGTTCATCCTCCTCTCGAGGTGACGAAGCTACTCCGGGCGTACTGGCCCCCGAAGCCACTTCCTCATCAAAGTCGAACGCCTCCTCGTCAGAAGCCCGAGGGGAACCAGAATGTGCTTCAACGCTATACTCCCCGTGGGTGCTATCCCCTGAGAAGAAGACGAGAAAGTCAATATCAATATAATGACAATCTTTCTGAAGGGAGGCATAAAGACGACATTTACCCGGAGCCAACGGCATATACGACGCATCTGCGGTCGATATAGCTAAACCACGCCTTAATGACGCAATGCGAATCGTCATGCCTGGAGAAGGAGGTGGGCCGACCGACATCGCCGAGAGTTCTGTCAGGCCTCCACCAAGACGTGGTCGAAGTTCATCGGCCGGAATCTCGCCAGACGCGGTCACTGACGCGGCAGGAGTCATGCCCGCTGCTGGCCTCGGGAAAGATTCTCCCATCTGCCTCGGCCACACAGGCAATCTCGCTCCGCTACCTAGAGCAGTAGCCGCCACAGCCACCTCTAACAAGGATTCTCCGGCATCGACGACCGGAACTGTAGGAGGTCCCTCTCTAGAAGGCGAGGAACCTCCAGCCAAAGAATCATCCCCGATGTAGGGAGAGGCAGGCTCACTCCCAGGAGCCTCAATACCAGGAATGCGGAGAGGACGAGCAACCGTCTCCTTCCTCCTCTTGCAAAGAGAAACTTCCTTCAGAACAGAAGCCTGTCGCTTTCCAGAAGGGACTACCAAAGCCCCTGCAGGCAGAGGCACTTCGCACCTCGGCACCGACACCAGAGGCTCGTCCGGAGTATCAGACTCCTCACCTTCGTCCGAAGAAACCGAAGGGACGTCAACTCTTCCCCCAGGCTTGGGAGAAGGCACCCGGAAGCTTCCACGCGCGTCGAAATCACGATGGAAGGTGTTAATCGCCACGTAAAACTGGGCGTAAGAATGGAGAATGCGAAGCTCCGTGGAGGTTGTAACGACCAGCACAATGAAGGTTGCCCTCGTACAACCCATGATGAAATATTGCCACCCTCTAGCTCCATCAATGAGTCTGCCCCTGGACCTAAAGCTGGTAACGGCATTGCCCACATGCAACTGATCGTACCCAAACTGCCTGGCGAACCGACTAGGCAAGTAGGGCTCGAAGAAGCAGTGATCTTCGCTCCTGTACAGCAGATGGGAGGGTCTAATATAGACCAACCAGTTAAAAGCTTCCGGGGAAAGTTCGGTCTTCTCTCCACCTGAATTCTCAAGCCGCACCCCTGATTGATTGTGATACACGAGGGGAGCAGTACAGAGGAGCTTCCAACCGTGGCTGAGGTTCTACACCAGCCGGCAGTCTAAAACTGTGCTCACATTCCGGGAGGAATCCTTGTAATTCAGCAAGAATATACCCCCCGAGCTGCTACCGGACCCAGAAGACATCACCCGGGGATTATGGAGAATCAACCATCCCATTAAGTATAGGTATGGTAATTCTACCCTGGGAAAACTCTCACGTCGAGCTTCGTCGACGAGCAACCCGTCAGTTATGGCTCTCAAGCCAGCCTGTATACGGCACACCATGGCAGGAAGCAAGCCCAGTCTTGCCCCAAACACCAGGCGCACTGCCGGCCACAGGATGTTCCGGTGAATGGGGTCCGCGGACGCGGTACCTGGCACCACTACTCGGCGCAGCCATATGGAGAGGAAACCAGCCAGCTGGGCTTCCTTAGACAAAAGCCTGCGACAGTATCTCAAGTAACTACAGGCCTTAGTGCCTTCCGGGTACTTTCCTACCCCCTCGACAAGAATCTGATCTGGAGCTTCAGCCTCCTCCATAAGAGTCTCCACAACCTGGGCACTAAGCACGCCCAAACAGTTCACGGGCTCATTCTTGCCACCCGAGGCTTTCTCCGACCTGGCGGCCCTGGCTCGGTGGAAGAAGAGGTAGGACATCCACTTGGTGGTATGAGCCAAATCAGAAGGCTCGTTATAAAAGACAGTGCACGCAAAGTATTGACACATCAGCTCCTGATATGCTTTCGCCACCCGAGGGTCCAAATCCCCCAACTCCCGGTTGGTGGGAACATACTCTTCATATGGAGTATCCCCCATCGGCAGTCTCGAGACAACTACCATCTCGTGGAGCGTCAATCCCAACTCCCCTAGTGGAGTGGAAAAGGTCCCTGTGAGCGGAATGTACCGCTCCATCAACGCCAGGAACAAATTAGGGTTCGGAGGCAACCCGACGCTCGTTGCACTCACAGCGGCATATAGTCCAATGCCCTCCAACTCTCTCCGGAAGTGCGTCAAGGCCCAGTCAACTAGGCATCTCCATCGGGAGTTTGTTGGGGCAATCCACCCATTGCACCGAGGATTCTCCTTGGGATATACCCCACCTCGACCTATGAAGTCGTTGCAGAAGGTCGGCAATTGGACCGGCTGGATCACCAAGCTATCTTCACTTGGAACACTGCCCGGGCACAATCCTCTGAACAACGTCACAACGCCGGAGGGGCGACTGACGAATGACCCCTGGTCAGCTCCTTTCAGATAAAAAATCTTCCCCGGCTTGCCGTGAAGATCAGGAGTCAGCGTCCATGACATCTTCCTAGGATGCGTCGCATGGAAGAAGGCCGAGATGGGATAATCCCTCGACATCGTTGGCAGGTACAAAACCAAATTCCCGGCTGGGAAGACCCAGGGCTCCCTCTTAGGCTTCGTCTGGGACTGTTTGTCGATCATGTCCCCAAAAAGGAAAGCCGGCTTTACGTACGGCTCCCCGTCTACATAAGTCAGAGGCTCCCCGTTGATCATGCTCAACAGCATTCGCTCGCCCTGAGCCGATATTAAGATCCTCCTTCCTTCAGGGTATTGGGGTCCGGAGATAGGAAATGCCACGTGGGACAGATCCTCCAGGTAGTTCGAGTGCAGCATCCCAGCAGCGGAGCCCATCACCTCGGCCAGTGGAGACTCACCCAAGTCAACTACAAAAGTGCAAGGAAAATACGTCATCACAAGTCTTGCACGAACATACGGACCGAAAGAAACAACAGTCTGTGCTCTACGCAGGATTGTGCAAATCTGGCAATTTTACGCCGGAGGTCCCCTCACAAGCGTAAAATTCAAATTTTACGATATACCCCAATTTTCGGTAGCCAAAGCTTTTACGCTCAGAACTACGAAAATATGGAGTCTTTACGCTGACACATTAGAAATATGGGCGTAAAAGATAAAAATGCCTCCGTGCATCATCTTCCTCAATAAGAGGCTATCAGCACAGAAGACGACCTAGCGCGGTCACGTTCAACGTGTGCGAAGGATTTTTTGTCGTTTTTGTCACCCCGAAGGCTTTACCTCTAAGACCGGGTGCACTGCTCGTCGGCAGGACACTTCGCTCAAAAGGAAGTTCGCCTTGACCGACCAAAGACTCCCTCGCTGGGGCGGAAGAATGAGAAGAGGAACCTATACCCTTTCCCTTGGCGGAGGAGGTCTGTTTCGACGCTATTTTCTGAAGACTCGAGATGCTCGGAGAGAGAACGAAGAAAAACTCGAACAGTCGAAAGCTCTCTTTCGCAGAAGACGGATAAAAAGTTTCTCTCTCAGAAAACTTGGGATATATATAAAGTTCGGGCCGACTCCTTGAATCCTCAGACGGACTCCTCGAGACCCTAACCAAATCTCACAAAATTAAATAATGGGTTATGATTGGATGCCACGTCAGCCCACTAACCTTGAAAGACGGACAGTCAGCAAATTCGAAAAGTTTTTCGTGCAAAGACGGTTCAGCAGGTCCTACGCTGAAGAAGCTTTCTACGCTCGACAGCAACAGATCTACGATTTTACGCTCGCAAGCTATAAGTCTATGGTTTTACGCCCGGATGCCTTTGTGCTCAGTAGCTTTTACGCTCGAGAGGCCACAAATCTACGACTTTATGCTCAGCAGATACCAAATTGATGATCTCACGCTCGGTGGCGCTCAGTTTATGCTCAGAAGCAACAGATCCGCAAAACTTCACGCTCGGAGAAATTTTCTTTTCAGGAGCTACATATAAACAGTTCTACGCTAAAGGAGCTTCCTACGCTCGACGGCTACGAATCTACAACTTTACGTTCGACAGCTACAAGTCAGGTTTTTGGCCCGGATGCCTTTGTGCTCAGTAGCTTTTATGCTCGAGAGGCCACAAACCCATGACTTCACGCACAGGAACTACAAGTCTACGATTTCACGCTTGACGGTGTTTTACGCCCGGAGGCTACAGATTGATGATTTCTTGCTCCACGACTTTCCGTATATTCGAACAGTCCCCAAGACGGTCAATTACAGGAGTTCACACAGAAGATACTCCTCCTTGGCCTCAACATATCCCATGTACCCGAAACATACAAGAGTTCAAACATTGAGAAATTACTCTTCTCGGGTCAATTGGAGGTTCATCCAGACTCCAGTCTGAATATCTCGTCTATCAAAAGATGGCAACTCAGTTTTGACAGCCATTCCTCGACCTTGTTCCAAAGGATTTTCGAGAAGTCACTCTTGAAGACGAAGACTGAACAAAAAATTTTGTTCACCAGAAGTTCAGAGCTCTACGCGATTCCTCAGTCCTAGCAACAGGACAGTTCTAAAAATGTTCAAAATATTCTACAGCATTCTATGGACTACTCGCTATGCGTAAAGGACAGGACCTAGCACTCTTTCTACAGAGTCGGCGTACAGATTCAGACGTGTTGAACCTGCACATATTCAGACTTCACAGCAACGTATGGCAAGATGATCATATGGAGAAGAAAGGCAATTTTATTAAAAAATTAAAATCATGATTACATATGAGGGAAATCCAATCTACAAGGGTTTTTTTTTATTTTCATGATTACAACTGAGGGAAACTCCGTCTACAAAGGCGATACCCCCTCGTCGTCTGAAGATCGCCCAGAAGCTGTTCTGACAGGTTCTCCCTGGGCTTCAATTCTTCATCCATCTTCTCCGGCAGTCAGTCAGCTCCAACAAACTGACCGACATGGCAATGATCATCGGCGGGCACGACAGAGTTGGGGCTTGCATAGATTTTGCAGATCCCATGCACCGCGCGCCGCTCAGGCCGGGACAGAACGAGTCTGTCTGACTCTCGTCACCGGAGGGCATCGAGAGAAGGCACGGCATGCCAGCCGCCGTGGTCAAATACGACCCTTCCTCTCTCCTGGGGCAACGCCATACAAAGTTGCTGATTATCCCGAGCAAGGGAGGCTAAGATATCCTTCCATGATCCATCGTTGCAGTGGACACTTGCTCGAAGATGCCGTCTTTTTTGGCTCCTTACACGCTGGAAGAACATGATCTCCTTCTTCCTCAAATCGACCCGGCGAACTCCGGTGATCATCTCTGCGTGGTGATGAAGATGTGGGGAGAACAGGCTAACTCCCCCAGCCTTTTATTGGCAAAAGAGATCACAGCGGTCCCCCATAAATCTGCCATAAAGTCTGCACCGACCATTTCAATGCTCCATTCAGAAATGTTTCGAGTTACGAGTGGCCGTTCATGCTTCGTTCAAAGTATTTCAAATTCTAAGGAATTTAAAAGCTCTGAAGGGGGTCTTGTAGAAGCATGAAAAATACGCTGGGAAGAGCTACGCAGCCTCTTGATACAGAGCAGCGTAAGCAGAGGCCTTCAGAGCCATCAGGCGTACAACAGAGTTTTCTCCGCTAAAATACAGCATAAAGAATAAAGCTCAAAGGACCATCCGCATAAGTGCAGTACGTCCAGGCCGCTCCAGCGTGAACAGAGTTCTTCATCGCCTCCATGGCGTAAAACTCATCCGCTCTCAAAGCAACGTTATAGCGTACGAGGAACGCTTCATCTTCCCCAAAATGAACCTGTCAAGTCACGCAGTGAATCTGACCTCTGACTCCTGACAAAAGGTGATGCACGGCTACCCAGACGACGGCTGGAAACGATGCAGACCTCTCGGGATGCGTCCCATAGTATGATGGCGGATCTCACCATTTAATGCAGAGGATTTGGTAAAACATCACCAAACCGTCGTTTACTGGAGTCCCCTCAGCATAAACCACTCTTTTGCATACAAGGGAATACGCCGCCCTGTTTTACACAGGCAAACATGAGCTATTTTACGCTCTGCAGCAGACAAACCGCCTGCCACATCAAAAGCTGTACTTCGTCCGGGATTCGAGGCACGTCTCCACGTCTAATTGTACAGAGCGGTGACAGTTTCTCTCAAGACACGTCTCTGCGACGGGTGCACAGAAGGCCTGCAGACCTTCGAAACATGCCTCCGCATTTAATGCATAAGATGATGGCAAATCTCTGCAAGAGATTTGGTTATATCTTCAAAAGCCGTAATTCCGGCTAAGGCGTCCACATCAGCACGGTATGCAGCGACTTCTACGCCCATTCAGGATCTGTGCTTAAGCGGCTTCTACGCCCATTCTGGCACGATATGCAGCAGCTTCTACGCCCATTCAGGATCTGTGCTCACTCGGCTTCCATGCCTACTCAGTCTCTACGACCACTAATTCTCTATGACTGTTCGGCTTCTATGCTTGCTCGGCTTCCATGCCTACTCGGCTTCTATGCCTGTTCGGCTTTTATGCCTACTTGGCTTCTATGCCATGGTGACGGACATTTGGCTTCTACTCCAACCTCTTCTACACAATGGATACCTACCCACGTGGCTTTTACGCCGTGATCTTAGTAGCAATCGTACGTGTTGTGTCCCCTTAGTTGGACCCACGTCACCCGCTCAATCAAAAGATCATCTATACGTAGGTATTGGTTACTTTAACCGTTGTGTAAAAGGATGCTGTACTTTCCACTCCTCGGTTGCTACACCAACGGAGTGGTCACTGTCACCAAAGACTCTATAAATAGAGGCCCCTGTCAATGGAGAACAAGGTCGAAAAATTTGGTCAAGAATACCAATATCAGATCCAAGGTCGACAATTGGAGAAGATCGAACAAGGAGGAGTAGAGAGAGAGAGAGAGAGAGAGAGAGCCCGGAGCTCAAGCAAAGAGCGGGGATCGACGACTTCGGCATCGTGCATCCACCCTCTCCTACAACCTTCGAAGCTGCTACCTGTCTTCCACGGCACTTCTTCAACATCGCGTAGTCCAAGGGCTAAAGTGATCGACCGCAGATCAGACACCTATAGCAATTTATACCCAGATTAAATAAATTGTACTCCCACATCCTCGTATAGGATTATATTGTACAAGTTTGTTTGTAAACCAAAGGGCGCGGGTTTCGCACAAACTCTGTCATTGAAATACACTTTCATTCTTTCGTTTAATACCACAAATAGCTGCTTGCGGAGATTGCTGCATTTGCTGGTTCCTACTGCTCTTGCTGTATGCCATGTTGTAGCTGTTGTTCTTGCCTGCTGCCTTGCTGTGGCGGCTACAGTTATTGTTGCAGCTGCCTGTTGTGCTATATTGCTGTACAGTATTTCTGCAGTTGCTGCTACTGAAGGTGCTTTGCTACACTGCTAGCTAATGCTGCTAAATAAGTTATATTGAAATACAAGGAAATAAACACGTAGAGTGAATCGCACACACTAGATCTATGATACGCTTGCGATACGAGTCCACCACACTACCAAACGTACCCCGAAGGACTTGAGCAAGTCTAAAATAATAATTTTGGACAATACGAAGAGCTAACTATACATCTATGTGTCAGTGTTAAAATGTGACTTGCTCAAACCCTCATATCGAAAAAAAAATTCCAAATCAACCCGTATCTCCAAATTGTTGGAATACGGCCTATACGTATCCAATTATGGACACGACACTAGCCACACATAATCAAACATATGTCAATTTAGTCTAATTGACCAATTGCCAAACATAAGATGTGTCAATCTCAGAATTCTCCTAAAATTGACATAAAATATCACATAACTTTCTTCATAGGCCTCCTATGAACCTAATTCCAATTCCTATGGGTAGCCTTAGTATATGTGGTAGTTTCTAATAATTAAAATATATATTTAGAGTCTAATTAGAGGAAAAATATGAATTGTGCTTATTAGGAGATGGATTCTCAATAAAACCTCCAAATTGAGTAAAAAGAGCCTCCAACTTGAAGTTCCTTGCTCCTCTTTGCTTTCTTGCTTCCTCCGTGTAGATATTTGCTCTAATGGCCTCCAATAATGATTAGGAAAGGAATTGGAAAGAAATTTTGATGTAATTTGATGTAGGAATGAAGAAATTTGGAAGAAAATTTTTTAGATCTAGATTTGAAATAGAAAAATAAAGAGAGAGAAATTCCCCATATTTTTATATGGCTGGCCACTATTCCCCCCTCCCCAAGCTACTATGTAAAGTCTAAAATACTTCTTATGGCCTCTTATGAATAAATAATTAAGGAAGAAAGGTTCTAGTCTAATTGGTTTAACTTAATTAATCATCCTCCTAATGATTGGGCTCAATTCTAACTAGAATTAAATAGTTGATCCATGGATCTAATCTAAACCAGTTAGGTCCACTAACAAAAGTCCAAAATAATAAACTAATATCTAACAGTAAATAAATAATATAATAAGTAATTATTTAACATGTACAATATTTAATTAATTATAAAATGACCAAAATACCCTTTTCTAAAAAATATGGTAGTGACAAGTCTACCCCCCTTAAAATAATTTTGTCCTCGAAATTCAAAGATGAAACTATGCCCAGAAAATAAAAATATAATAGAACAGAATCATGAAAGAACATACCTCAAGGCACAAACAAATATGGGTAACGCTCTCGCATTTTATCCTCTCTCTCCCAGGTAGACTCCCCCGGAGAGTGATGCCTCCACGCGATGCTTACCAAGGGAATAGTCTGGTTCTTCAGTGCCTTCTCTCTCCGATCCAGAATCTCAACTGGCTGCTTTGGATAGCTAAGAGTATGATCCACCTCTATCTCTTAGTGATCCAACACGTGACTAGGATCCGCCACGTATAGTCTTAACTGCTATACGTGAAATATATTGTGCACTAACTCTAATGTAAGTGGCAAGTCTAGTCTGTAAATATCTGCACTAACCCTCTCGAGAATACTGAAAGGTTCGATGAATCACGGACTAAGCTTCCCGCCTCCACCGAAACGAATTGTGCCTCGTATCTGAGAAATCTTCAAAAATACAAAACCACCCACCTAGAACAAAATAAAATCTTAAGAACTTAATCTATAACAAATAACTAATATCAAGCACAAAATAAAAATCAAAAACTATACCTCAAACTCCAAAGGTCTTCGGTGGCTATCGACCCAATGCCGTTATCTGTCCTGTGCCACTCGAAGTCTGTCTCTGATCAGCTTAACTTCTCTGCTGCATCCACAACCATCTCTGGCCCTAGCAAAGCTCTCTCTCCAACATTATCCCATGACAAGGGAGTACGACATCTCCGACCGTACAGATCCTCAAATGGTGTCATCTCTATACTAGCCTGGTAGTTGTTGTTGTAAGCAAACTCTACCAAATAGAGATAGTCCTCCCAAGAACCCCTAAAATCTAGTACACAAATCAAATCCTTAAGAGTTTAAATAGTCCTCTCTGACTGCCCATCTGTCTGGGGATGATATTCAGTACTGAACTTGAGCTGGGTGTCCAAACTCGCCAGCAAACTCGTCCAGAAATAGTAAGTGAAACGACTATCCCGATCCGAGACTATGTTGATGGGAACCCTATGTATCCTGACGATCTGCCTCACATAAATCTTTTCCAGCTTCTCCATAGACAAACCCACCTTAAAATGCAAAAAGTGGGCCAACTTGGTCAACCTGTCAATGATGACCCAAATCGCGTCTTTCACTCCGGGAGATCGTGGAAGTCCGGACACAAAATACATGGTAATATGCTCATATTTCCACTCTAGAATGGGTAAAGGCTGAATTAAACCGCCTGGCCTTTGCCTCTCGGCTTTCACCTGCTGGCATACTAAGCATCTGGATACAAACTGTGTCACTTCCCTCTTCATGCCATACCACCACATACTCTCTCGCATATTCCGATACATCTTATTGGCACTTGGATGTATGGAATACAGAGAGTGATATTCTTCCTTTAATACCTCCTTACCCAGCTCCCCATTAGGCACACATAATCTATCACCATGAAACAAAGAACTATCCTCAGAAATAGTGAAATCATCCTCCAATCCTGCTCTCACCTGAGCTCTGATGCTCCTTAGAGATACATCCTCATACTAGGCTTCTGTGATCCTATCCATCAACTTTGAGTGTATCTATAAACCCCATATCTACATAGCAAAACTAGAAACTATCACCTCAATACCCAAGGTCTCCAAGTCTACAACAAATATCGATCCTACGTCAATAATATAGCTATCGGATACCTTCTTAAGCCATCGGCAACTACATTGGCTTTTCCAGGATGATACTGTGAAGATATATCAAAATTTATCATCAGTTCCAGCCACCGACGTTGTCTCATGTTCAACTCCTTCTGAGTGAAAATGTACTTCAAGCTCATGTGGTCTATGAAGATCTCCACACATTCTCCGTACAAATAGTATTTCCACAACTTCAGGACAAAGATGAATGTTGCTAACTCCAAATCGTAGGCATGATAGTTCTTCTCATGAGGATGCAACTGCCTGGATGCATAGGCAATCACTTTACCATTTTATTGAAGAACATATCCCAAACCTTTCCCCTATGCATCACTATAAATAGTGAAACCTCCAGACCCTGATGGCAACGTCAAAATAGGAGCATATATTAACCTCTTCTTCAATTCCTCAAAAGCAATCTGGCACTCCTCTGTCCAAACAAACTATGCATCCTTCCTGGTGAGTCTAGTCATCGGCTCAACAATCCTCAAAAAATCTTGTACAAACTTTCTATAGTAGCCACCCAAACCCAAGAAACTCCTGATCTCTGCCACTGAACTCGGGGTCTTCCAAGACTCCACTGCTACGATCTTCTTTGGATCCACTAAAATTCCATCACTAGTCACAACCTATCCTAAGAACTCTACCTTATCCAGGAAGAACTCACACTTGAATAGCTTCCCATACAACTTCTCCTTCCTCAGCACATCCAACATAATCCGTAAATGCTCCTCGTGCTCCTCCGGTGTCTTCGAGTATATGAGTATGTCATCGATGAACACCACTATAAATTTGTCAAGGTACTGATGGAACACCTTGTTCATCAAATTTATAAATACCTTCGAGGCATTAGTCAACCCAAACAACATCACCATAAACTAATACTGGCCATACCGAGTCCTAAAAGTAGTCTTCAGAATGTCCTCCGGCTTTACTTTTACCTCGTGGTATCCTGATCTCAAATCTATCTTGGAAAATACCTTGGCACCACTCAACTGATCGAATAGGTCTTCAATCTGTGGTAACATATATTTATTCTTGATAGTAAGATTATTCAATGCCCTGTAATCGATACACATGCACACCGATCCATCCTTCTTGGGTATAAACAATACCAGGGCTCCCTATGGTGAAGAACTGGGTTTGATAAACCTTTATACTGTAACTCATCCACTGGCTTCTTCAGCTTGACCAGCTCACTTTTGTTCACTTTATAGACATGCTGTGAAATTGGTTCTACACCTAGCACCAAGTCTATAGAGAATTTAATATCTCGTTCTGGCGATAATCCTGGCAATTCCTCAGGAAACACATCCAAGAACTCTGCTATCAATGGATGTGGCAACCTTTATCTTCCAATATAGCTCCACAGATAATGCCTTCTCCCTGCCCTGCGACTCCTCTAGCAAACTTAAACTCTGGCTCTCCTGGCAAGCTAAAGAAAACTCTACTTCCTCTAAAGTCTATACTAGCATGGTGCCTACTCAACCAATCCATCCCGAGTATAATATCGTAGCTCGAAAGAGGCATTACAAGTAGACACGCACTCAGCTCCCGCATCCTACAGCAACTCTTTGATACTTGCAAATATTATTAACCAGGATAATGCCTCCCTCGGTCACGATCTTGCAAGTCCTAAGCAAAGACTCAATAACCAAACTATGCTTCAGAGCAAAAGAAACAGATACAAAACTATAGGAAGTACCACTATAAAATAAAGCTAAAGCTAGAATAGAATCAAGAAGAACAGAACTTGCGATGACATCTCCAGTGGGCTCGGCCTCCTCGACCATCATAGCGAATGCTCGTCCCTAACGTGCATTTCCCTGATGCTGGTGCTGGGCATAACACTTCTGCTGAGTCGAAAGCGACGGTCCCCTCGGCTGTACTGCAGGTGGTCGAAATGAGGACGCTTAGCAGTCACTGTGCTGCTATTAGCCCCCAAAAGAGAATTATGATCTCTCTTGGGTTTCAATCCCAACTTCCACTCTACCTTGCATGCCTCCGTAAGTATCTCCGAATAGGTCTCATAGAAAGATAGAATGAGGATCTTTACTTCCCAGTTCAGACCCTCACAAAAATGGATAGCTCAAACCTCCAGCTCCCTCAAAAAATACTCTACAAAAAGGCTCAGCCAACCAAACTCTGCGACATATTCCTCCATAGACATGCTCCCCTGAGTAAGGCTCTCAAACTACCTCCCCAAGTCTAGCCTGTCTGCCCGTGCAAAGAACTTCCTGTTGAAGTGGTCCATAAATACCTCCCAAGACTGCCCCACATCATCAAGAAGTAGCTCATTCTTGAACCAAGTATGTACGATGTAGAACAGCCGAAGTCCTACTACCTCAACCTTCAGATCCTCAGCAAGATGGGATACCCTAATGAGACGCTTAATATCCTTGAGCCAATCATCAGCGTAGACGATGATCTCCGTCCCCTTGAAAACCCGAGGTTCCAGCATCTTGAAGTCCTGGATATTTTCTGGCCGAAGCTTGGCAACTTGCGGAACAACCTACTGCTGGACCGAAACTCTTCTCTCTAATACAACAAGGTCAAGCTGATGAGCACTCTCAATACCCTACCACAACACGTCAGTTTGCCTCTTGTGTGCCTTAGACTGGGCCCTCTAAACCTCTAACATCTCACGAAACAGTGTAAACACCTGAGTCGCATATGTCGGCGCAAAAGGTGGAGGTGGAAGTCCCTAAGATATAGCCGAAATAGTCCTCTGAGTTGGAGGTGGAGCCCTAAATATAGCTGATATGCCAATCACCAGAGAAGTAACTGGTACTGGTCCTCGAAAAGATGCAGATCTCTCAAAAACTGCTCCTTTCTGCTGTGATCTAGTCTTAGGTGACATCTAGAGGCAAAGCGAAATAAAATAATCAATATGGCACTTGATATAATACACTCAAAGAAGGACAGTTAAAGATTAAATATTAATATCAAGGAAGAACAGTTGAAATGAATTAATATAGTTTTTTCTAGACTTGATTGAGTATTCTCAACTTATAGCCTATATCCTGTATCCTGAATCAGGCTCGTAATAGCACTCAAATAATAGTACCACTACGAATCGCACTAATTGCGACATCGAAGACCTACATGGGCCGCCACTAAAAATATATCATGACCCATACCCAGTGTAGGGATGCAAGTAGTAAACAACGCCCATCCTACGTCGCAGTAGCAATAGAACGCTGTTTGGGTAAACTATATATCTAATAATCAAGACATAATAATGCTACCAATATAATATGAATATACTCAATCACAGTTCTATAGATGGAATAAAGTACAAATATAATAGATGAATAAAAGAGTCAAAAATAAAACTCATATGACAAAAATAATATCCAATGAGTTAGATAAATACTAATAACAATGTTGGAGATAAATCCAGCACAAAAGAAAACTAACTACTAAGCTACGAGTCCTGGGTTGTCTGTCTCTGTCGGGTGAGACCCTCCTGAGCAAACCACATCCTGAGGCCCATAGTGGGTGGGTATCACTCCTTAGTGTCATCTGGGAAAAATATATCCAGTCAGAAAAGGAGCAAAGTACATCTCTAACAGCAGTTCTAATAAATTATATAAACTATGTAACAGTACAGATACAATATACATGTATAAGAGATATGCAATAAGAGAATACTAGAAATAAATACAATAATGAGCATCATAGGAATGAATAAGAAATACTAATGACTAAGTGAGTGAGTACCAGCTTTAACATGTGATCGGCTTGCGAACTAGATACAAGAAATATGGCCTGGTTAATCATACGTGTGGTGTATCATTAATACTATTGAAAGAACATGATATGATACTGTCACTACCATATTTTCTAGGAAAGGGTATTTTAGTAATTTTATATTTAATTAAATATCGTGCATGATAAATAAATATTTGTTGTATTATTTAATTTTTGTTAGATGTTAGTTATTTATTTTGGACTTGTGTTAGTGGACCTAACTAGTTTAGTTTAGACTTATGGACCAACATGTATTAATTGTTAGATTTAGCCCATTTAGAAAGCTCATTGGTTAGGAGGATGATTAAATTAATTAAACCATTAGACTAGAAGCTTTCCTCCTTAATTATTTCTTCATGAGAGGCCCCAAGGGGTATATTGGACATTACATAGTGACTTGTGGAAGGGGAAAGGGGGCCGGCCTATAATAGAGGGAGAAAATTATTTCTCTCTCCTCTTTTTATTTGGAAACTAGATCTAGAATTTTTCTCAACCAAATTTTTTCATTTTCACTTCATTTTCCTACAAAATTTTATCCCAATTCCTTCCCAAATCTCCATTAAAGACTAGTGGAGCAAGGATCTAGAAGGAGGAAGCAAGAATCTACAAAGATGAGCAAGGATCTACAAGTTGGAGGCCAATTTTATCATATTTGGAGGTTGCATTGGGAATCCATCTCCCAATAGGTACAATTTAGTTTTTCCCATTAATTTAGGTTCTAAATCTTAGATTTAACCATGATAAATTAACCCATATGCATAGGCTATCCATAGGATTTTGTTTTGTGTTCATAGAAGGTCTATTGTGAAAGTTAAGGTACTTTTTATGTCAATTTTGGAGAAATCCGAGATTGACATTTGTTGTGTGTGTCAATTGGTCCTATAGATTAATTTGGTAAATGCTTATGTGTTTGGGGCTAGTGTCATGACCATAATTGGGTACATGTAGATCGTATTCCAATAATTTGGTGATACGTGCTGATTTGGGGGTTTTTCCTCCGATACGGGACTAAAGCATATCACATTTTTACACGGACACGTAGATTTATGTTTGACTCTTCGTATTGTTCATAAATAATATTTTAAAATTGCTCGTGTCCTTCGGGGTACGTTTGGATGTGTGGTGTACTCGTGTCGCATGCGTATCCTAGATCTAGTGGGATACGGGGTGATACGTTCCATGTGTTTGTGCAATTTAATTGTAGATCTATTTCTCTTGTATTTTTATTCATGGTGAGATGTAATTATATTATGTATATACATATATATTATTGTATATATATATATATTTATGTAATATTGTGTCTTAGATCTATGTATCTATGTATATACTATATGTGTATATTTGTTATGTAGCTATTCTTTTACATGTAAGTATATTTATATATTATAGTATATATAGATATGTATATGTTAAATAGATATTTATATTTATATAATGTATGTTATATATTGTGTATGATTATATATATGTATACGTATGTGTGTTGTTATATATATATTACTATATATGTGTATGTATATTACTATGTAGTTATTATGTACATATATATGTATGTGAGGAGTGTGTGTGTGTATGTATATATATTAGTTGTAATTATATGCATATATTGAGTATATATATTATTATGTATTATATATATATTATATATATATATTTGTCATGTTATATATATAATAAGAATATGATTTTTATTTATAAGAGGATTAGTAATAGCAGCAGTAGCAAGAGAATCAGCGACAACAACAAATGGCAACAGCGGCAAATAAGCAACAGCGGCTGCTGCAGCAAAAGCGACACGGAAGCATTGGTGACGAAAGCGAAAATCTATCATTGTAGCAGAGGTTCCCGCCACAGCAGCAGCAAAAATCGCTACGGCGGCCAGCAGCTTTTAGCGACGTTCCTGCGGGTATATAGATATATATATTTATAGTTTATAATATATAGATATATATGTGTATATATATAAAATTAATATATATATAAATATGTTTCTAATTGCTAATAGTATTTTGATATACTATATGTATAATATTTAGTGTAGCATATATTATTTTAATGGGTAGTTAGCATAAGTAAGTTATTGGGTATTACCTTGAGATACCAAGGTAAGTACCAAGGTAATTGGGGATACCCAAGGTATTAGGTGTGGGTATCAAATCTATGGTTTAGTATCGTAAAACCAAGTTGGTTCAAAACCAAGGTATCTATTTAATATTTTATTATTATATATAATTAATAATTGTTTAATATTTATATGTAATAATTTACCTATTGATTTACGTATCCAGAGATACGGTATCCTAGTATCCTAAGATATAGTTTGTGTGACCTAGACTTTAGTATTTGAACCAAATATCCTTGTGTTAGACTTGTGCAACCTAGAAATAGTTAGTTTGACCATAGTTGACTATAGTTGACCATAGTTGACATAAAGTTGACCGAGTTTGTTTTTGACTTAGAATTGACTTGCTGACATAGAAGTTGACTAGTTTATTTATTTTCTTTTCGGAACCTTATATTGATGTTGTATTCCATATCTAGGTCTTAGAGGCACCGTATCAGACATCAATGAGACTATTCTTTGGACTTCAGGTAAGTACATTCTCTGATAGTTTCTCATTTATGATATCCTCTATGTTTATTGTATGTAGTGTAAATATCCATATTTTTTGACATTATGGTTACACGGATTGGTATATCCGGATCTCATCATGAGATGTTATTCCTTGGTATATGGTGTATCTTGTGCCAGTATTGTATCTTTGATTATCTTGTACAGGTACATACACCGATTCTCGGAAAGAGTCGCTATCTTCTTAGAGAATCTTGTGCCATAGAATACCGAGGTTGGATCTATTATACCAGTCGAGGGTGGGGAGTATATTAGTATAGATATGTGATAATACCCTCATTGTATCAAGTATTATTATTGAATAGTATTAATCATACACCGCACGTATGATTAGCCAGGACATATATATTGTATCATGTTCCCAAGATGATCATATGTTAAAACTAGTACTCACACACTTAGTAATTAGTATTTTTGTTCATTGTTATATTGCTCATTTTGTATTATTCTAGTATATCCTTATTATATATCTCTCGTATCTATTGAGCATCTTGTATATTCATATATATTTACTGTTATATAGTTTTTATCATTGATTAGAACTACTGCTAGAGATGTACTCTGCTCCTTTCCTGACTGGATATATTTTTCCAGATGACACTGAGGAGTGGTACCCTACACATTCTAGACCCCAGGATATTTTGGGCTTAGAGTCAGAGACCCTGGCTCAGGAGGGACTTATCCCGAATGAGACATTTGACCCGAAATTAGTACCTTCTTAGTATTTCTTGACTGGATTTATCTCCTGCTTATTTGTTAGCATTCTTTCAGACTCATTCATGTATTATTTTAGACTCATGAGTTGTATGTGACTATTTCTATTATTTTATCTGATTCGTGCTCATTTCCATCTTAAGATCTATGATTGAGTATATTATTATTGTTGGTGGTTTATTATATTGCTAGATAGATTACCCAGACAGTGTTCTACCGCCGATTCTGTGGCGTAGGCTGGGCGTTGTTTCCGACTTGCATCCTTACATCAGGTGTAGGTCGTGACACGTTTTTAGTGGTGGCCTATGCAGGTCATGCTTCACAAGTTATGCGATATCATGGTCGTGCGATGATTTAGTTGTACTACTGCGAGCCTGCGATAGGATATAGGATGTAGGCTATAGGCTGAGAATACTCAATCACATCTAGAAAAATTCTTTTGATTCAACTATTCTCCTTTGATATTGATACTTGATCTCTTAAACTGTCCTTTCCTTGAGTGTCTTACATTATGTGCCATATTAATTCTTTCTTTCGCTTTGTCTCAGGATGCCGCCTAAGACTAAATTGCAGCAGGGGAGAGCAGTTTCTGAGAGGTCTGCGACATCCCGACGGCCTGAACCAGTTACTTCTCCAGTGATAGGAGTGTCAGCTGCTTTAGGAGGACCACCACCTACTCAGAGGACTGTGCCAGCTGTATCTGAGGGACTTCCACCTCCACCTCCTGTGCCAGCAGAGGCAACACAGATATTTATACTGTTTCTTGAGATGCTTGAGGCACAGAGAGCTCAGTCTGAGGCACATCAGAGGCAGACCGATATTCTACGGCATGGCATCGAGAGTGCTCATCAGCTTGCTCGTGCCGTAGTTGAGAGAAGAGTTTCATGTAGTAGCAAGTTCCTCCTCAGGTTGCTCAGCTTCGGCCAGGCAACATCCAGGACTTCAAGAAGCTGGAGCCTAAGGTCTTCAAGGGGACGGAGGGCATCATCTATGCTGATGATTGGCTCGAGGATAGTGAGCGTCTTATGAGGGTGTCCCATCTTTCTAAGGATCTGAAGGTTAAGGTGGTAGGACTTTAACTATTCGACTTTGCTCGCACTTTGTTCAGGAATGAGCCGATTCTGGTTGACGCAGGACAGTCGTGGGAGGTATTCAAGGACCTCTTCAAGAAGAAGTTCTTCGCTCGGAAAGATAGGCTAGACTTGCGGAGGCAGTTCGAGAGTCTCATTCAGGGGAGCATGTCTGTGGAGGAGTACGCTGCGGACTTCGACAAGTTGAGCCAATTTGCAGAGTATTTGGTGAGAGAGCCGGAGGTTCGGGCTATTCGTTTCCGTGAGGGTCTAAACTGGAAAGTGAAGATCCTCATTCCGTCTTTTTATGTGACATACTCGAAGATACTTGCGGAGGCACACAAGGTTGAGTGGGAGTTGGGTTTGAAGCCCAAGAGAGACCGTGATTCTTTTTTGGGGGCCAACAATAGTGCAATATCTGCTAAACGTCCTTATTTCAAGTCCAAACCTTTCCAGCAACTACAACAGCACCAGACTCCAGCTAGGGCACCTTTTTACCCGGTACCACAGCAGTAGAGACAGTTATATCAAGCTTCCTGCCACTACTGCAAGAAGCCCGGCCATATCTGGGAAGTTTGCAGGAGGAGGCTAGGAGTTTGTTTGTATTATGGTACTGAAGGGCATCAGTCGAGGGAGTGTCCTCGTCGTGCAGTTCAGGGAGCAGCTTCAGCTCCGAGGGCACAGACAAGACCACCTGTAGTACAGCCGAGGGGACCGCTTCTGACATAACAACATCGTTATGTCCAACATCAGCAGTAGGGAGGTCTACGTCAGGGATGAGTGTTTGCTATGACCGTCGAGGAGGACGAACCCACCGGAGATGTCATCGCAGGTTCTATTCTTCTTGATTCCATTCCAGCTTTAGCTTTGTTTGATAGTGGTGCTTCCAATAGTTTTGTATCTGTTTCTTTTGCTCTGAAGCATGGTTTGGTAGCTGAGCCTTTTCTTAGGACTTGCAAGATCATGACCGGGGGAGGCATTATCCTGGTTAATGATATTTGCAAAGATCAGAGAGTTACTCTAGGAGATCGGGAGTTGAGTTCGTGTGTACTTGTAATGCCACTTTCGAGCTACGATATTATACTCGAGATTGTAGAGGAGGTAGAGTTTTGTTTGGTCCGTCAGGAGAGCCAGAGTTCGAGTTTGCTAGAGGAGTTGCAGAGCAGGGAGAAGGCTTTATTTGTGGAGCTATGGTAGAAGACAAGGAGTTGTCGCATCCGTTGATAGTAGAGTTCTTGGATGTGTTTCTTGAGAAATTGCCAGAATTGTCGCCAGATCGAGATATTGAATTCTCTATAGACTTGGTGCCAGGTGCAGAACCAATTTCGTAACATATCGATAAAGTAAACAACAGCGAGCTGGTCGAACTGAAGAAGCAGGTGGACGAATTACAGGATAAGGGATTTATCAGATCGAGTTCTTAACCGTGGGGAGCCCCGATATTATTTTTACCGAAGAAGGATGGATCGGTGTGCATATGTATTGATTATAGGGCATTGAATAATCTCACTATCAAGAATAAGTACCCTTTGCCACGGATTTATGATCTATTTGATCAGTTGAGTGGTGCCAAGGTATTTTCTAAAATAGATTTGAGATCAAGCTACTATCAGATGAAGGTAAAGCCGATGGACATACCGAAGACTGCTTTTAGAACTCGGTATGGTCAGTACAAGTTTATGGTGATGCCGTTTGGGTTGACTAATGCACCAGCGGTATTTATGAACATGATGAACAAGGTATTCCATCAGTACCTTGACAAGTTCGTGGTGGTATTCATCGACGACATACTCATATACTCGAAGACACTAGAGGAGCATGAGGAGCATTTGACGATTGTGTTGGATGTGCTGAGGAAGGAGAAGCTGTATGGAAAGTTGTCCAAGTGTGAGTTTTTCTTGGACAAGGTAGAGTTCTTGGGGCATGTTGTGACTGGTGATGGTATTTCAGTAGATTCGAAGAAGATCGCAGTAGTGGAATCTTGGAAGTCCCCGAGTTTGGTAGCAGAGTTCAGAAGTTTCTTGGGTTTGGCAAGCTACTACAAGAAGTTTGTGCAAGATTTTTTAAGGATTGCCGAGCCGATGACCAGACTCACCAGGAAGGATATAGAGTTTGTTTGGACGAAGGATTTCTAGGTTACTTTTGAGGAGTTAAAGAAGAGGTTGACATCTACTCCTATTTTGATATTGCCATCAGGGTCTGGAGGTTTCACTATTTATAGTGATATATCGGGAAAAGGTTTGGGTTGTGTTCTTCAACAGATTATAAAAGTGATTGCCTATGCATCCAGGCAATTGTATCCTCATGAAAAGAACTATCCTACCCATGATTTAGAGTTGGCAGCAGTCATCTTCACCCTGATGTTGTAGAAACATTATTTGTAAAGAGAGCGTGTGGAGATCTTCACAGACCACAAGAGCTTGAAGTATGTTTTTACGCAGAAGGAGTTGAACATGAGGCAGCGTCGGTGGTTGGAACTGATGAAGGATTTTGATATATCTTTGCAGTATCATCCTGGAAAAGCTAATGTTGTTGCTGATACTTTGAGTCGATATCCGGTAGCTATATTCTTGACACATGATCGATATTTGCTGGAGGACTTGGAGAGCTTGGGCATCGAGGTGATAGTTCCTGGTTGTGCTATGCAGATGTGATGATTGCAAATACATTCAGATTTGATGGACAGGATCATGACAGCACAGTATAAGGATTTATCTCTGCGGAGCATCAGAGCTCAGGTGAGAGCAGGATTGGAGTATAATTTCACCATTTCTGAGGATGGATCTTTGAGGCATGGAGATAGATTGTGTGTGCCTAGTGGGGAGCTGCGTGAGAAGGTGTTACAGAAAGCGCATTTCTCTCAGTATTCCATACATCCAGGTGCCAACAAGATGTATCAGGATATTCAAGAAAGTTTGGGTGGTATGACATCAAGAGGGAAGTGGCATAGTTTGTATCCAGATGCTTAGTGTGCCAGCAAGTAAAGGCCGAGAGGCAGAGGCCAGGAGGTTTACTTCAGCCATTACCCATTCCAGAGTGGAAGTGGGAGCACATTACTATGGATTTTGTGTCCAGACTTCTACGATCTCCAGTAGGGAAAGACGCGATTTGGGTCATCGTTGATAGGTTGACCAAGTCGGCCCATTTTTTGCCTTTCAAGGTGGGTTTGTCTACGGAGAAGCTGGCCTAGATGTATGTGAGGTAGATCGCTAGAATACATGGAGTTCCCGTTAGCATAGTCTCGGATCGGGATAGTCGTTTCACTTCTTATTTCTGGAGTAGTTTGCAGTAGAGTTTAGGCACTTAGCTCAAATTCAGTACTACATATCATCCCCAGACAGATGGACAGTCACAGAGGACTATTCAGACTCTCGAGGATATGTTGCACACTTGTGTACTAGATTTTGGGGGTTCTTGGAAGGACCATCTCCATTTGGTAGAGTTTGCTTATAACAACAGCTACCAGGCTAGTATAGAGATGTCACCTTTTGAAGCTCTGTATGGTCGGAGGTATCGTACTCCTTTGTCATGGGACGATGTTGGAGAGAGAGTTTTGTTTGGGCCAGAGATGGTTGTAGATGTAATGGAGAATGTTCAGTTGATCAAAGACAGACATCGTGTGGCGCAGGACAGACAGCGGCATTGGGCCGATAGCTACCGGAGACCTTTGGAGTTCAAGGTATGGTTAAGATTTTGTTTTGTGCTTGTTATTGGTTGTTTATTATAGATTAACTTCTTAAGGTGGTGTTTTGTTTTAGGTCGGTAGTTTGGTATTTCTGATGATTTCTCCGACACGAGGCACGATTCACTTTGGTGGAGGCGGAAAGCTTAGTTCGTGATTCATCGGACCTTTCACTATTCTAAAGAGGGTCGGTACAGTTGCTTATAGACTGGACTTGCCACCTGCATTAGAGGGAGTGCCCAATGTGTTTCATGTATCACAGTTGAACGGTATGTGGCAGATCCTGGTCATGTATTGGATCAATTGGAGATAAAGGTGGGCCATAATCTTAGCTATCCAGAACAGCCAGTTGAGATTCTGGATCAGAGAGAGAAGGTGCTGAGGAACCAGACTATTCCTTTGGTGTGTGTCGCATGGAGGCAACACTCTCCGGGGGAGAATACCTGGGAGAGAGAGGATGAAATGCGATAGCGTTATCCATTTTTGTTTGTGCCTTGAGGTATGTTCTTTCCTAATTATGTTATGTTCTTTCATAGTTAGTTCTGTTCTTTAGTTCTGTTGTTTTGTTATGTTCTATTATTTTTCGGGATAGTTTTCGTCTTTGAATTTTGTGGACGAAATTATTTTAAGAAGGGTAGACTTATCACTGCCATATTTTCTAGGAAAGAATATTTTAGTAATTTTATATTTAATTAAATATTGTGCATGATAAATAAGTATTTATTGTATTATTTAATTATTGTTAGATGTAAGTTATTTATTTTGGACTTGTGTTAGTGGACCTAACTAGTTTAGTTTAGACTCATGAACTAACATGTACTAATTGTTAGACTTAGCCCATTTAGACAGCCAATTGGTTAGGAGGATGATTAAATTAATTAAACTATTAGACTAGAAGCTTTTCTCCTAAATTATTTCTTTATGAGAGGCCCCAAGGGGTATATTGGATATTATATAGTGACTTGAGGAAGGGGAAATGGGGCCATCCTATAATAGAAGGGGGAAATTGTTTCTTTCTCCTCTTTTTATTTGGAAACTAGATCTAGAATTTCCCTCAACCAAATTCCTTCATTCCCACTTTATTTTCCTACCAAATTTTATCCCAATTCCTTCCTAAATCACCATTGGAGACTAGTTAAGCAAAGATCTAGAAGGAGGAAGCAAGGATCTATAAAGAGGGGCAATGATCTACAAGTTTGAGGCCAATTTTATCATATTTTAAGGTTGTATTAGGAATCCATCTTCTAATAGGTATAATTTAGTTGTTTTCGATTAATTTAGGTTCTAAATCTGAGATTTAACCATGAGAAATCAACCCATAGGCATAGGCTACTCACAGGATTTTGTTTTGTGTTCATAGGAGGCATATTGTAAAAGTTATGGTACTTTTTGTGTCAATTTTGGGGAAATTTCGAGATTGACATTTGTTGTGTGTGTCCATTGGTCCTATAGATCAATTTGGCATATATTGTGTGTTTAGGGCTAGTGTCGTATCCATAATTGGGAACGTGTAGGTCGTATTCTAATAATTTGGTGATACATATTAATTTGGGAGTTTTTCCTTCGACACAGGACTTTAAGCATGTCACATTTTGACACGAACACGTAGATTTGTGTTTGACTCTTCGTATTGTTCATAAATAATATTTAAGACTTGTTCGTGTCCTTCGGGGTACGTTTGGATGTGTGGTGGACTCATGTCGCATTCGTATCCTAGATCTAGTGGGATACGGGGCGATACGTTCCATGTGTTTGTGCAATTTAATTATAGATCTATTTCTCTTGTATTCTTATTCATGGTGAGATGTAATTATATTATGTATGTACATATGTACATATATATATATATATATACATATATATATATATATATATATATATATATATATATATATATATATGTAATATTATATCTTAGATCTATGTATCTATGTATATACTATATGTGTATATTTGTTATGTAGCTATTCTTCTACATGTAAGTATATTTATATATTGTAGTATGTATAGATATGTATATGTTAAATAAATATTTATATTTATATAATGTATTTTATATATTGTGTATAATTATATATACGTATATGTATGTGTGTTGTTATACATATATTACTATATAAGTGTATGTATATTACTATGTAGTTATTACGTACATATATATGTATGTGAGGAGTGTGTGTGTGTATGTATATTTATTAGTTATAATTATATGCATATATTTAGTATATATATTATTATGTATTATATATATATATATATATATATATATATATATATATATATATATATATATATTATATATATGTCATGTTATATATATAATAAGAACATGATTTTTATTTACAAGAGGATTAGTGACAGCAGTAGTAGCAAGAGAATCATCAACAATAGCAAATGGCAACAGCAGCAAATAAGCAACAGCGGCTGCTGCAGCAAAGGCGACACGGCAATGGTAGCATTGGCGACGACAGCGGAAATCTGTCATGGTAGCAGCGGTTCCCGCCACAACAATAGAAGAAATCGCGATGGCGGCCAACAGCTTTTAGCGACGTTCCTGCGGATATATAGATATATATTTATAGTTTATAATATATAGATATATATGTGTATATATATAGAATTAATATATATGTAAATATGTTCCTAATTGCTAATAGTATTTTAATATACAATATATATAATATTTAGTGTAGCATATATTATTTTAATGGGTAGTTAGCATAAGTAAGGTATTGGGTATTACCTTGAGATACCATGGTAAGTACCAAGGTATTGGGTGTGGGTATCAAATCTATGGTTTAGTGTTGTAATACCAAGTTGGTTCAAAACTAAGGTATCTATTTAATGTTTTAGGATTTTATATGATTAATAATTGTTTGATATTTATATATAATGATTTACCTATTGATTTACGTATCCAGAGATACGGTATCCTAGTATCCTAAGATATAGTTTTTGTGACCTAGACTTTAGTATTTGAACCCAATATCCTTGTGTTAGACTTATGTAACTTAGAAATTGGTAGTTTGACCATAGTTGACCATAGTTGACTATAGTTGACTATAGTTGACCATTGTTGACTTAGAGTTGATCGAGTTTGACTTTTGACTTAGAATTGACTTGTTGACCTAGAAGTTGACTAGTATAACTTATTTTCTTTCCAGAACCTTGTATTGATGTTGTATTCTATATCTAGGTCTTCGAGGCACCGTATTAGACATCTGTGAGACTATTCTTTGGACTTTAGGCGAGTACATTCTCTAATAGTTTCTCATTTATGATATCCTCTATGTTCATTGTATCTAGTATAAATATCCATATTTTTTGACACTATGGTTACACGGATTGGTATATCCGGATCTCGTCATGAGATATTATTCCTTGGTATATGGTGTATCATGTGCAAGTATTGTATCATTGATTATCTTATATAGGTACAAACACTGATTCTCGGGAAGAGTCGCTATCTTCTTAGAGAATCCCGTGCCATAGCATACCATGGTTGGGTCTATTATACCAGTCGAGGGTGGGAAGTACTTTAGTGTAGATATGTGATCATACCCTTATTGTATCAAGTATTGTTATTAAATAGTATTAATCATACACCGCACGTATGATTAGCCAGGCTAAATATATTGTATCATGTTCCCAAGTTGATCACATGTTAAAGCTAGTACTCACACACTTAGTCATTAGTATTCTTGTTCATTGTCATATTGCTCATTTTGTATTATTCCAGTATTTTCTTATTGTATATCTCTTGTATCTATTAAGCATCTTGTATATTCACATCTATTTACTATTACATAGTTTTTATCATTGATTAGAACTGCTGTTAGAGATATACTCTGCTCCTTTCCTAACTGGATATAATTTTCCCAGATGACACTAATAAGTGGCACCCTATACATTATGGACCCCAGGATGTTGTAGGCTTAGAGTCAGAGACCCTGGCTCATGAGGGACTTATCCCGACTGAGACAGATGACCCGGGATTAGTACATTCTTAGTATTTTTTGTACTGGATTTTTCTTCAACTTATTTGTTAGCATTCTTTCAGACTCATTGATGTACTATTTTAGACTCATGAGTTGTATGTGACGATTTCTAATTTTTTATCTGATTCGTGCTTATTTCTATATTAAGATATGTGATTGAGTATATTATTATTATTGGTGATTTATTATATTGCTAGATAGATTACCCAGACAACGTTTTACCGTCGATTCTGCGGCATAGGCTGGACGTTGTTTTCGACTTGCATCCTTACATCGAGTGCGGGTCATGACAGATACAAGGAGGTTATGATCACATATCTACACTATATACTCCTCGCCCCAACTGGTATAGTGGATCCAACCATGGTACGTTATGACACGGGATTCACTGGATAGGTAGCTAGTCTCCCCAAGAATCAATGTATGTACATGTACAAGAAGAATAAAGAAAGAAGGCTTGTACAAGATACATCATAAATACCAAGGAATAATATCTCATGACAAGATCAGGATATACCAATCTGTGTAACTATCGTGTTAAGAAATTAACGATATTTACACTAAATACAAGAAACATAGAGGATATCATAAATGAGAAACTATCAGAGAATGTACTTGCCTAAAATCCGATGAATAGTATCAAAGATTTTCGGTATGGTCCCTCGACGACCTAAATATGAAATATTATATCAATACAAGATTTTGGAATAAAAATAAGTTAAAATAGTCAACTTCTAGGTCAAAAAGTTATTTCTAAGTCAAAATAGTCAAACAAGGTCAACCCTTGGTCAAACTATTCAAACTTGGTCTAACTAGCTATTTCTAGGTTGTATGAGTCTATCTCTAAGATATTGGGTCCGTATATTATGTAACTAAGCCACACTAGCTATGCTAAGATACTAGGGTGCAAACAAGTACCGTATCGTAAGATACGAAAGTTTATTAGATTGGAAAATACTATAATATATATATATATATACAATCAACAATATATAATATTCCTAACTAAACTAATAGTAAGTGGATACCTTGGCTTTGAACCAATACGGCAATATATATATATATATATTCTAAAATATAATATACACACTCATCTTGATGTTCAAATCTAATACCTTGGATAAAAATCCAATACCTTGACATTACCTTGGTATCTCAAGGTAATTCAAATTCTAGTATGTAATTAACTAACCAATATTCTAAACTATAAACTAACATGTATTAGCTACTTATACTATACTATACTATACCAACTACTTACTAACTTACCAATATATATATATATATATATATATATATATATATATATATATATATATATATATATATATATATATATATATATATATATATATATACATATAACTACTAGTAAACAAGTATATATATAATTACTAGTCTAACAATATGTATTTATAACTAACTAGCTAAACTATTTATAAAACTAACTAACTATCAATGAACTAACTAATAAACTATACATCAAGCTAACTAGCCCCCCTTACCTTGCTGCTGTGCACACTGTTATTGCCTTTGATGCTGCCTGGAGTTGTTGTTCATCTCTATTCTTGTTGTTGCTGTTGCAGTAGGCTACTGAAGTTGCTGCTGATGCTGAATGTTGTTGCAGTAGCTGCTACTTTTGCTTGCTGTGTAGTGGCTGCTGGATGCTACTGCTCTTGCTGTGCAGTGGCTACTGCTCTTGCTGCTTGCTGAGATTGCTACAGTTGCTGGATGCTACTGCTCTTGCTGCATGCCATGCTGCAGCTGCTGTTCTTGCTTGTTGCCTTGCTGTGGCTGCTGCTGTAGTTGTTGTTGCTGCTGCATGCTGTGTTGCATTGCTGTGCAGTCTTTCTGCAGTTGCAGCTACTGAAGCTGCTGTGCTACACTGCTAGCTAATGCTACTAGCATCCTGACCCCCTAGCACACACACACACACACACACACACACACACACACATATATATATATATATATATATATATATATATAATACTATATACATACACCTATCTAAACATATATATACATGCATATATACATAACACTAGGGATACAAATACATATACATATACATATCAATATATACATATCTATATATACACTATACATACACATACACACTTAACACTATATATATATATATATATACATATATATATACATATTTATATAATACTATAGATATATATACACATATAAACACAATATCACTATATAAATAAATAAATAAATAAATATATATATATATATATATATATATATATATATATATATATATATATATATATACACATAACCATACAATAATAACACTCTTAAATAGATATAAACAATTTATATTAAAATACAAGAAAATAAACACGTGGAGTGCATCGTACCCGTATCACACTAGATCTATGATACGGTTTTGATATGATTCCACCACACCACCAAACATACCTCGAAGAATATGAGCAAGTCTAAAATAATAATTATGAACAATACGAAGAATTAACTACACATCTACGTGTCAGTGTTATAATATGACGTGCTCAAACCCCGTGTCGGAAAAAACCCCCCAAATCAACCCGTATCTCCAAATTGTCGGGATACGGCCTACACGTATTCAATTGTGGGCACAACACTAGCCACAAACAATCAAACATATATCAATTTGGTCTAATTAACCAATTGACAAACACAAGATGTGTAAATCTCGGAATTTCCTAAAAATTGACACAAAATATCATATAACTTTCTCCATAGGCCTCCTATGAACCTAATTCCCATTCCTATGGGTAGACTTAGCATATGGGGTAGTTCCTAATAATTAAAACATAGATTTAGAGTCTATTTAGAGGGAAAAACTAAATTGTACCTATTGGGAGATGGATTTCTAATAAAATCTCCAATTGAGTGAAAATAGCCTCCAACTAGTAGATCCTTGCTCCTCCTTGTAGATCATTGCTTCCTTCTTGTAGATTCTTTCTCTAATGGCCTCCAATGATCATTAGGGAAGGATTGGAAGGAAATTTGGGTAGAATTTGATGTAGAAATGAATAAATTTCAAAGAAAAAATTCTAGATCTATATTTGAAATTGAAAAACGAAGAGAGAGAAACTCCCCCATTTTTATATGGCCGACCACTATTCCACCTCCCAAGCTATTATGTAAAGTCTAAAATACCCCTTGGGGCCTCTCATGAAGAAAATAATTAAGGAAGGAATGTTCTAGCCTAATTGGTTTAACTTAATTAATCCCCCTCCTAATGATTGGGCTTCTTATTGGGCTCAATTCTAACTAGAATTAATTATTGGTCTATGGATCTAATCTAAACTAGTTAGGTCCACTAAAACAACTCCAAAACAATAAATTAATATCTAACAAAAAATAAATAATACAATAAGTAAATATTCAATATGTATAATATTTAATTAATTATAAAATAACCAAAATACCCTTTCTTAGAAAATGTGTGACAGGTCAACCCCCCTTAAAATAATTTTGTCCTCGAAATTCAAATATGAAACTACCCAAAAAAAATAAAAATAGAGCAGAACAGAATAATGAAAGAACATACCTCAAGGCACAAACAAATATGGGTAACACTCTCGTATTTTATCCTTTTTCTCCCAGGTAGACTCCCCCGGAGAGTTATGCCTCCATGCGATGCGTACTAAGGGAATAGTCTGGTTCCTCAGTATCTTCTTTCTTCAATCCAGAATCTCAACTGGTTGCTCTGGATAGCTAAGAGTAGGGCCCACCTCTATCTCTGAGTAATCCAACACGTGGCTAGGATCTGCCACGTACTGTCTCAATTGCAACCCATAAAACACGTTGTGCACTTCCTCTAATGCAGGTGGAAGTCTAGTCTGTAAGCAACTGCACCGGCCCTCTCGAGAACACTGAAAGGTCCGATGAATCGTGGACTAAGCTTTTCGCCTCCGCCAAAATGAATCGTGCCTCGTGTCAAAAAAATCTCCAAAAATACCAAACCACCCACCTAGAACAAAACACAACCTTAAAAACTTAATCTATAACAAACAACCAATATCAAGCACAAAACAAAAATCTAAATCTATACCTCAAACTCCAAAGGTCTCCAGTGGCTATTGGCCCAATGTCGCTGTCTGTCCTGTGCCACTCGAAGTCTCTCTCTGATCAGCTTAACATTCTCTACTGCATCCACAACCATCTCTGGTCCTAGAAAAGATCTCTCTCTAACATCGTCCCATGACAAGGGAGTACGACATCTTCGACCGTACAGTGCCTCAAATGGTGGCATCTCTATACTATCCTGGTAGCTGTTGTTATAAGCAAACTCTACCAAATGGAGATGGTCCTCCCAAGATTCCCTAAAATCTAGTACACAGATGCATAGCATATCTTCAAGAGTCTGAATATTCCTCTCTGACTTCCTATCTGTTTAGGGATGATATGTAGTACTGAACTTGATTTGGGTGCCCAAACTCGCCTGCAAACTCATTAGCTTTTCCAGGATGATACTGTAAAGATATGTCAAAATCCTTCATCAGTTCCAACCACCGACGTTGCCTCATGTTCAACTCCTTCTGAGTGAAAACATACTTCAAGCTCTTGTGGTCTGTGAAGATCTCCATATGCTCCATGTACAAATAGTATTTCTATAACTTCAGGGCAAAGATGATTGCTGCCAACTCTAAATCATAGCTAGTATAGTTCTTCTCATGAGGACGCAACTACCTGGATGCATAGGCAATCACTTTTCTATTTTGCTGAAGAACACAATCCAAACCTTTTCCCCATGCATCACTATAATTTATAAAACTTTCAGACCCTGATGGCAATATCAAAATAGTAGCAAACATCAATCTCTTCTTCAATTCCTAAAAAATAACCTGGCACCCCGCTGTCCAAACAAACTCTGCATTCTTCCTGGTGAGTCTAGTCATCGGCTCGACAATCCTCGAAAAATCTTGCACAAACTACCTGTAGTAGCCTGCCAAACCCAAAAAACTCCTGATCTCTACCACTGAACTCGGGGTCTTCCAAGACTCCACTGCTGCGATCTTCTTCGGATCTACTAAAATTCTATCACCAGTCACAATATGTCCTAAGAACTCTACCTTTTCCAGGAAAAACTAACACTTGGACATCTTCCCATACAGATTCTCCTTCCTCAGCACATCCAACACAATATGCAAATGCTCCTCGTACTCCTCTGGTGTCTTCGAGTATATGAGTATGTCATCGATGACCACCACCAAGAACATGTCAAGGTACTGATGGAACACCTTGTTCATCAAATTCATAAATATCGCGGAGGCATTAGTCAACCCAAACGGCATCACCATGAACTCATACTATCCATACCGAGTCCTAAAAGTAGTCTTCGGAATGTCCTCCGGCTTTACTTTTACCTCGTGGTAGCCTGATCTCAAGTTTATCTTGGAAAATACCTTGGCACCACTCAACTGATCTAACAGTTCATCAATCCGTGGCAACAAATATTTATTCTTGATAGTGAGATTATTCAATGCCCTATAATTGATGCACATGCGCACCGATCCATCATTCTTCGGTATAAATAATACCGGGGCTCCCCACGAGGAAGAACTGGATCTGCTAAACCCCTTATCCTGCAACTCATCCACTTGCTTCTTCTGCTCGACCAGCTCGTTGTTGTTTACTCTATAGATATGGTGTGAAATTAGTTCTGCACCTGGCACCAAGTCTATAGATAAATCAATATCTCGATCTGGCGTTAATCCTCGTAATTCCTTAAGAAACACATCCAAGAAATCTACTATCAATGGATGCAACAACTCCTTATCTTCCACCATAGCTCCACAGATAATGCCTTCTCCCTGTTCTGTGGCTCCTCTAGCAAACTCAAACTCTGGCTCTCCTTGCGGGCTATACAAAACTCTACTTTCTCTATAATCTATACTAGCATGGTGCCTGCTCAACTAATCTATCCCGAGTACAATATCGTAGCTCGAAAGTGGTATTACAAGTAGACATGCACTCAGCTCTCGGCCTCCCAGAGTAACTCTATGATCCTTGTAAATATCACTAACCAGGATAATGCCTCCCCCGGTCAGGATCTTGCAAGTCCTAAGCAAAGACTCAGCAACCAAACGATGCTTCAGAGCAAAAAAAAAAGATACAAAACTATGGAAAGCACCACTATCAAACAAAGCTAAAGATGGAATAGAATCAAGAAGAACGGAACTTGTGATGACATCTCCGGTGGACTCGGCCTCCTCGACCGTCATAGCGAATGCTCGTCCCTGACGTGCACCTCCCTGATGCTGGTATTGGGTTTAACGTTGTAGCTCGGTCAAAAGCAACAGTCCCCTCAGTTGTACTACGACTCCCGCTCTTGGGTTTCAAACCATCTTTTTTGGGTTTTAAACCCAACTTCTGCTCTAACTTACTGCCTCCGCAAGTATCTCCAAATAGGTCTTATAGAAAGACAGAATGAGGATCTCTACTTTCCAGTTCAGACCATCACAAAAATGGATAGATCAAACCTCTGGCTCCCTCACCAAATCCTCCAGAAAATGGTTCAGCCTACCGAACTCGGTGACACATTCCTCCATAGACATGCTCCCCTGAGCAAGGTTCTCAAACTGCCTCTCCAAGTCTAACCAGTCTGCCCGAGCAAAGAACTTCCTCTTGAAGAGGTCCTTGATCACCTTCCAAGACTTCCCCGCATTAGCAAGAAATGGCTTATTCCTGAACCAAGTGCGAGCAATGTCGAACAGCTGAAGTCCTACTGCCTCAACCTTTAGATCCTCAACAAGATGTGACACCCTCATGAGACACTCAATAACCTCGAGCCAATCATCAGCATAGACGATGCCCTCTGTCCCCTTGAATTCTCGAGGTTCCAACTTCTTGAAATTCTAGATATTGTCTGGCCGAAGCTGGGCAACCTGCGGAGCAACCTGCTACTGGACCGGAACTCCTCTCTTTACTACAGCAAGGGCAAGCTGATGGGTACTCTCAATGCCCTACAATAATACATCGGTCTGTCTCTGGTGTGCCTCGGACTGGGCCATCTGAGCCTCCAATATCTCGCGAAATAGTATAAACACCTGAGTCGCATCTGTCGACACAGAAGGTGGAAGTGGAAGTCCTTCAGATACATCCGAAACAGTCCTCTGAGTTGGAGGTGGACCCCCAAAGGCAGCTGATACACCAATCACCTGAGAAGTGACTAGTGCAGGCCCTCAGAAAGTTACAGATCTCTCAGAAACTGCTCCTCCCTACTATGATCTAGTCTTAGGCGGCAACCCGAGGCAAAGAAAAAGGAAAGAATTAATATGGCACATGATATAATGTACTCAAAGAAGGACAGTTGAAGATCAAATATCAATATCAAGGCAGAACAGTTGAAATGAATCAATAGAGTTTTTCCTAGATGTGTGTCACGACCCGCACCCAGAATTTGGGGCACGAGTACGTGGGTACGTCCAGCCTACGCCACAACATCGGTGGTAGAACGCTGTCTAGGTCATGATACTATCTAATCAATCTCACATGGATATCCAACTCCATAAGGAGACATATATATCATAACATAATACGGAATATACTCAATCACATAAGCTAAAGCACGATGAGATATCGAAGCAAACAAATAAAATACAAGACAAGTTTAAACAATAATAAATAGTCTAACCTGCAATCAATAATATTCAGTCTCCAAGTATGCTGGAAACAAGTCCTCTATGTCACAGTCTGAAAAAAATATTCTGTCAGGATTGGAATAAAATACACCTCTAACAGTAGTTCCACATATATTGACAAAAACTATAACACAGTGTAAAGAAATACAAGACATATATGAATACTGGTAATAAGAAATACTGGAATAATGAGATACTGGAATAAAAAATACTGGAGATAAAGAAATACTGGAGCATGTCATCATCAATGTACATCTAGCAATAAAATAGAAATACAAGTACACGCAAGAACAATGAACTGGTATATAAGTGTGTACAAGAACAACAACTATAACATGTAGAGATGCTAGATCAATATACTAGAGATGCATGTCAAGAATTATCTAACTAAGTGTGTGAAACATCAGCATATCATGTGATCGGCTTGGGACTAATAAGACTCATTACATTGATTAGCGATCATCGCTGTAAGGTCAGGCTAACCACATGTAACAGCGATGAGGTATGTAATGGTAAGGCTGCACCGACGTGAGGTATAGGTGAGCTATGATGCATGTAAAGTTCGGTATGATCACATAAGCTACTAATATTTCCCCATTTTCCCCAGCTAGCACGATGGATTCCAAATCACGACTCCTCGTGACAGGTCTCGATGATGCCAACTCGTGTAAAGAACAATGTCAGAGTCATGTACGCTATACAACAAGAATTATAGAGATAATCAACATAATGGAAACTGTCAAAGAATGTACTAGCCTGTGGTCCTGCTGCTGGCAATACCAATAACCGGATTCTGAAGTCTTGTCTGAATAATCCAACCATCCTATAGACATCATATAATAAAATATTGCATCAGATATTACACTAACACACAATTATAAATACACTGGACTCAGGCTACGCTAGGTATGACACTGGTCAACTAGGGTCAAGTGTGCGTCAAATTGCACGGTGTCGTATCTGTAATTGCTGTACAAGACAGACAGTCAATGATATGGTCTTGCCAGTACGTCAGTGTACATATGGAAGTATGCTAACATTCTACGTGGTCACACTTGGGTCATCTAGAAGATAGACATATAATACATATTATTAATTAGCAATAACATTAATACTCATAATATGTATATATACTAATTACATAAATATACAATATATACGTATACCAATTAATTACATATATAATATATGTATATTCACAAATGAATTTACACTATGTATATATATATAAAACATACCAATCAATTGTATTCGTTTTAAACGTATCCTAGGGAATACGTCTACAATACATATACATAAGTATATATATACTAATTTGAGAAATATACTATATATATACATGTATATACATATATGTACCAAAATACATTTAACATATATTAGGGAATACAAATACTATACATATATACTAATTATATATATTAAGCACATATTGAATACACATACTAACAGACAATATACGCATACACATACGTATGCGTACACAACAATCATAAGAGAATGCTCCTCACCTTGGCTTCGGCGTGCACATGCACGAGATTGACTTGACGACGATAACGATGACGTTGATGACGATGATGGCGATGGTATTGATGACAATGTTGTCAACGACGTTGACAGCGGTGATGGTTACGACTACGGCGACGACGATGATGATGGTGATGAACATGTGGTGATTCCAGCGAGGTTATGGCGACGAGGATGGGAAGGAGAGGGGATTCCTGGTCGAGTCACAGCGGGATAGAGTCGGGGCGCTACTGGGGACGGCGACGATGAGGGGGAGGTCGTTCGGCATGGACGGGATCGAGGCGAGGAGGAGGGTGCAGCGGGTTCAGTCCGGCGTGGGGAGAGGAGGTCAAAAAGAGGATGAGGCGGTGCTGTTAATGGCGAGCTCGACGAGTTGCTGTGTAGGCTGCCGGAGGAGCTCAGGCGATATCCGGTCGACTCTGACGTCCAGGCGAGTCCAGCGGACTGGGTGCAGTGAGGTTGGCCGCGGCTGTGCAAGAGATCCAGCGGCAGGGTCGTTCGATAGGGAGGGGGGAGGAAGGAGATAGAAAGGATGGGAAGAAGGAGGAGTCGACAAGGTGGAGCTCGGTGGTCGGGGATGGCGAGTGTAGGTGCTCGGGAATCCGGCGGCTGCTCGCCGGGTTCGACAGGGGAGGGGAACAATGGCACAGGCAGGGCTCGTCGAGTTGCACGGTGGCTCGTGGTGGAGTTGCTCGACGCTCGGCGAGGGGTAAAATGTCGTCGGTCGCCTCCGTCTAGCGGTGGGGGACTCGGCGGTGAAGAAGGAAGTCATGGAAGATGATGGTGGGGTTGGCCAGCTGCTTGGGTCCAGCGGAGATATGACGGCCAGGTGCGATGCTACTCCGGCGAGACTCCGGCGGGAAGGTGGCCGGGAAAAGGAGAAGAATAGGAGGATGGTGAACAGGAAAGTCGGCTAGGAGAAATAGTTTCTAGGTTTTGGTTTTAGGAAAAAGAGAAGGAAAAGGATTATTTATATGAGTATGGTGTGGGTTTGACCTAGAATTGGTTTGACTGGTCAACCTCTCATGGGATTGGGCTTCTCATGTATGATTTCAAGGGCCATGATTCAAATAGGTTCAAAATGAAGGGCTAGGGTTCAATTGGTTCAAGGTGTGGAGGGCCATGGTCTTAAGGAGGTTGATGTTAAATTATACACTCCCATAAATCATAGAAAAATATACATAAAGGAGGAATGGGTTTATTCACGTGTCGTGTCCAACGGGATGGACACCTTAATGCACTTTTGCATAAAAGTTTCCAACAATTGGAAAATTGCACAAAATTAGGTTTAGGATTAATTAATTAAAAATAAATGTAATCGATGTTCTAAAATTAATTAGAAGTACAAGGGGATGAAATTGAGTGGGACACAAGTGTCATGAATGAAGTAGACTTCGAATAGAATATTACCCTAATTTGGGTTGCTCAAAATAGGTCAAGATTGTGTCTCCAATTTCGATTGGAACACACAAGGATACAAAATTAGATTTATTCAAATTAAATAAAGATGTCCACGACGAATATTGTGCGACTAAAATGAAGCACAAGAGAACATAATTATAAGTTACACAAAGGTCAGAAAAGAAGGTAGGCATGTCTAGGACATAGATGTGGAATTTGTTGGAAGGCAAAGGCTAGGGTAGCGCCCCAAATATCAAAGCAACGGTAAGGCGCAAGAATGAAATAAATTTACGGTAATTTAAATATAATCAAATATTATGCAATTATTTACACATTAATTATGAAAAGACGAAAATACCTCTAATATAAAATGTGGGGGTGACAAGTCTACCCTCCTTAAAAGAATTTTGTCCTCGAAATTTAAGATCCTCAATAGTTTTATTTTACTAATTATATTATTTTTCATCAAAATTCAAATTTATCGAACCCCATAATCATGAAGTAATCCCACATTGTTATTTCGCAAACTTTCATAACTCTATAGATATCATATTTCTGAAAAATCCTCAAATTTAAAAATCAAATTCTATTCGTATCATAATCACCTCAAAATTTGATGTTAATAATTAAATACTCAAAATTTAATATCCAATCCTCAATTTTTTTTAAATCCAATCAATGCACATTTATAAAATTTAAAATCTCATCCAAAAGTTTGTATTCGAACACTAACCCATTAATCATCTTACTCCTCAAATTTTGAGTAAATCACTAAATACAAAATTTACTATCCAATCCTTTAATTGAAATCCAGTCAATAAAAATTTAAAAATCTTATCCCAAAATTTGAATTCAACACTAATCCATTAATCATCTTACTCCTCTAATTTAAATCCAATTGATGCATGTTTATAAAATTTAAATCTCCATCCCAAAAATTTTAAATCAAACACTAATCCATTAACGATCTTATTCCTTGATTCTTTTGTCCACATAATACTCAACAATATAATACTTACAAGATCTTCAAATGCAACATTCAAAAATAATTTCATAACTTGCAGTCCAATGAATATAATGATAATCTCCTTAATTTTCTCAAATGTTAGTGACATTCAATCATACCACAATCTTCATAAAAAAATTTGATTTAACAAATCGTCAATTCTGTCATATTAAATTCTCATCTCTCTTCATTTAAATAAATATTTATCTTCGAAATTTAAGGCACATTGTCTCTCTTTTTCAAGTCATAACCTCTTCATCAATTCTTTACTACAGTCAAACCCTCAATAATCAAAGTCTAAGAGAATCCTACCTATAGTCATACGACACGTAATACAACACGCAATCTAGATATAATATGCAATCTAGATGAAATATGCATGGTTAAGTCTCTTTTGTCATGGTATTATGGTCTCTGTCAGGGTGTACTACTAACTACATTCTAACAAGAAAATCACTGATACAAGCTACGGTACTAAGAAATCAATCAATCAAACAGAAAAGAAACAGAAGGAAAGAACAGAACACAATCTTCTAATCCATTACTCGGACATCTTCAACCTCTATCATACACTTAACTCTGGCACATTTATTCACAACTTCCTGTCCTTATACACTGTTACCCAAATTAACTAATCTCTAGTCCACAAGATATTCATGGATACATCCACATTACACACATCTGTCTATTAATACCAAAATCTGATACCAAGAATCTCTAACATAACCATAGGTCAATGATGCATCCCAAGTTTGATACCTGTATCCCTTTAGGTACCACTGTTTCTACTACAAGTATACTCACTACTAACTCTCTTACCTACAATAATTGTTTATACTAGTTGTTCTTATCACTCAAATGCACACCAAGTGCAATACACCATACTAAATAATGCTTCCTCTAATACAACTGTAGATGGACACCCAAGTCAGTTTGCAGTGCCATCTCAATCATGCTCAAGTCAACAGATCCTTACACATGTATATCATCTATTTTTATACTAATATATACTTCTTACCCACCATAAAATTTTATCCTCAAAATTTAACTTCTCGAACGATTTAAAATAAGATGCATATACTTTCCTCGAAAGTCAAATACTCAATATCGAAATAAATTTTTTAATCGCTTCCAAAATCTTTATAGCTTTGAATATGTTTATTGAATTGAATTTGAATCCTCAAAAAATTTTAATAACATAAAATCTCAACTCCTCAAAATTCTTAAAAATTAAAATTTATTTCCACTATTCACATTATAAATTTAAATGCACAAGTATACATATAAATACTCACAGTCTCTAATACTCAAGGTGCACATAAATACACCAATTGTCTACAACCCTCAACTGTGTACTGAATATTGTACTGCCTGGATTACTTGTAATATTACTTCCAAATGATTTATATCCATATTAACTGATACACCAATTTGATATTATCACATGAAGTACTTACTATTACTAGCACAATTCTCAATAATTCCTTGATATAGAAATACTAGCACTATTGGTATGGTAACACTAGCTTCATCATTAGATTACCTCATCATACTTATTAGAACTCATAATCACTTGCACCTTTTATAATACACCTGTTTCACTTCACTCTTAAAGGCAGGCCTATGGTTCCATATCTCAATTGAAGTATGCGTATCTCCTTTTAATCTTTTACAGACTGTTATAGTAGTCTGTGATACACTTCATACCTTTTATTACCAATCCTAATATTTCTCTACTCATGACATCTCATTAAAACCCTTTATGCATATACATTTCTTTACTCTTAACACACCCAAGTATAAATCATCAAATTGAACATCATGCTCCATTAATCATCAACACAATTCCTTGATACTTAATTGTTTACATTGATCATCCAATTACATAAATTTATGACTATCCAGGACGGGTATGCTAACTCTAATACTAACTCTTGGAACCATTACTGATACTCTTACTCCTCTTTCTATAATACCAATACTAATTATAATAACACCTATCATAGAACTATTGCTATAAGGTACTATGCTACGGTTATCTCTAGATTAATGCCTACTGCTCATATGTCCAACCAAGAAATACTAACAAACTCACAAGTCACACTCAGTCAACACTAATACTAGACACAGACATAATTATAAGTCACTAATTATCATACTAAAAAGGAATCCTCAAAGAAAAGAAGCTCAAAAAGGAACTGGACAAAGGACTGAAGGTATTGCTACTGCTAGCAAAAGAAATGATAGAACAAAGTCCTGTAATAATGGAAATAGATAAGCACTGAGATGATACTTTAAGAACCAATTTAAGGTACAACCTGATAATCATAAATGTCTGTCCGAAATCATGACACTCAGAATCCTTTCCAGCCCAGTAAGCATAGATGCTATAAACGACAGGTTCCGTAACTAAGGTATGCAACTCTATAATCATGTCATCTAGAATCCTCGCCATGCCAACCGGTATGGCTGCGAGAGACTCTAAGTTTCATAATTATAGTATGTACATCCAAGTTAGGTTCCTACGTTCTCGTCACGATAGCTAATATGGCTGCGATAACCTCTAGGTTCCATAACCAAAGTAGACGTTTTACCTTTCTCACTGTCCTCATCAATATATGTCATCAGATGATACCGTAAATTTTAGCCCATAAAATTTATCTTGATATAAAATCAACTCAACAACGATACCAAGAATTAAATTTAACAACTGTTCAATAATGATACCAAGATTTTAATTTAATAATTAATTTTAATTTAATAATTGATCAACAAGAATCAAGTTCAATAACAACAAGCGAGAGCGGACAGAAACAAGGAAAAAGATTTAAATTGGAAATTATAATAAGACTCTCAAGGGGTCGTCCCAGGAATCTCTTAAGAATTTTGTGATTGATTATCCTCTCTCATCCTAGTATCATATGTCCTATATTCTATAGCAGGCACGCAGTAGTACAACTAAGACGTCACACTACCACGATATCGCACAACTTGCGAAGTCTGACCAACATGGGCCACCACTAAAAATGTGTCACGACTCGCACCCAAAATTTGGGATACGAGTACGTGGGTACGTCCAGCCTACACCGCAACATCGACAGTAGAATGCTGTGTTGGTTATGATACTATCTAATCAATCTCACATGGATATTCAACTCCATAAGGAGACACATATATCATAACATAAAACAGAATATACTCAATCACATAAGCTAAAGCACGATGAGATATCGAAGCAAACAAATGAAATATAAGACAAGTCTAAACAACAATAAATAGTCTAACCTGCAATCAATAATATCCAGTCTCCAAGTATGTTGGGAACAAGTCCTCTATGTCACAGTCTGGAAAAAATATCCAGTCAGGATTGGAAAGAAATACATCTCTAATAACAGTTCCATATATATTGACAAAAACTATAACACAGTGTAAAGAAATACAAGACATATATGAATACTGGTAATAAGAAATACTGGAATAATGAGATACTGGAATAAGAAATACTGGAGATAAAGAAATACTGGAGTATGTCATTATCAATGTACATCTACCAATGAAATAGAAATATAAGTACACGCAAAAACAATGAACTGGAATATAAGTGTGTACAAGAACAATAACTAGAACATGTAGAGATGCTAGATCAATATACTATAGATGCATGTCAAGAATCATCTAACTAAGTGTGTGAAACATCAGCATATCATGTGATCGGCTTGGGACTAATAAGACTCATTACATTGATTAACGATCATCCCTGTAAGGTCAGGCTAACCACATGTAACAATGATAAGGCATGTAATGGTAAGGCTGCACCGACATGAGGTGTGGGTGAGCTATGATGCATGTAAAGTTGGGTATGATCACATAAGCTATTAATAATTCTCCGTTTTCCACAGCTAGCACGATGGATTCCAAATCACGACTCCTCGTGACAGGTCTCGATGATGCCAACTCGTGTAATGAACAGTATCAGAGTCATGTACGCTATACAACAAGAATTATAGAGATAATTAACATAATGGAAACTATCGGAGAATATAATCGTCTGTGGTCCTGCTGCTGGCAATACCAATAACCTGATTCCGAAGTCTTGTCTGAACAATCCAACAATCCTATAGACATCATATAATCTAATATTGCATCAGACATTACACTAACACACAATTATAAATACACTGGACTCAGGCTACGCTAGGTATGACACTGGTCAACTAGGGTCAAGTGTGCGTCAAATTACACGGTATCGTGTCTGTAATTGTTGTGCAAGACAGACAGTCAAGGATACGGTCTTGCCAGTATGTCAGTGTACATATGGCAGTCTGCTAACATGCTACGTGGTCACACTTGGGTCATCTAGTCGATAGACATATAATACATATTATACATATTATTAATTAGCAATAAAATTAATACTCATAATATATATATATACTAATTACATACATATACAATATATACGTATACCAATTAATTACATATATAATATATGTATATTCACTAATTAATTTATACTATGTATATATATATAAAACATACTAATCAATTGTATTCGTATTAAACGTATCCTAGGGAATACGTCTACAATACATATACATAAGTATATATATACTAATTTAAGATATATACTATATATATACATGTATATACATATATGTACCAAAATACATTTAACATATATTGGGGAATACAAATACTATACATATATACTAATTATATATATTAAGCACATATTGAATACGCATACTAATGGACAATATACCCATACGCATACGTATGCGTACAAAACAATCATAAGAGAATGCTCCTCACCTTGGCTTCGGCGTACACATGCACGAGATCGACTTGACGATGATGACGACGACATTGATGACGATGATGGCGATGGTGTTGATGACAATGTTGTCATTGACGTTGACAGCGATGATGGTTACGACTACGGCGACGATGATGATGATGGTGATGAACAGGTGGTGATTCTAGCGAGGTTGTGGCGACGAGGACGGGGAGGAGAGGGAATTCCTGGTCGAGTCACAACGGGGTAGAGTTGGGGCGCTGCTGGGGACGTTGACGATGACGGGGAGGTCGTTCGGCATGGACAGGATCGAGGCAAGGAGGAGGGTGCAGCGGGTTCAGTCCGGCGTGGGGAGAGGAGATCGAGAAGAGGATGAGATGGTGCTGTTAATAGCGAGCTCGGCGAGTTGCTGTGCAGGCTGCCGGAGGAGCTCAGGCAATATCCAGTAGACTCCGACGTCCAGGCGAGGTGGAGCTCGGTGGTCGGGGATGGTGAATACAGGTGCTCGGGAATCCGGCGGCTGCTCGGGAATCCGACGACTGCTCGCTGTGTTCGACAGGGGAGGGGGACAGCGGCTCAGGCGGGGCTGTCGAGTTGTACGGTGGCTCATGGTGGAGTTGCTCGGCGCTCGGCGAGGGGTAACAGCTCGTCGGTCTCCTCCGTCGAGCGGTGGGGAACTCGGCGGTATAGAAGGAAGTCGGGGAAGACGATGGTGGAGTTGGTCGGCTGCTTGGGTCCAGCGGAGATGTGACGGCGAGGTGCGGTGCTACTCCGGCGAGACTCCGACGGGAAGGTGGCAGAAAAGAGTTGAAGAATAGGAGGTTGGTGAACAGGAAAGTCGGCTAGGAGAAATAGTTTCTAGGTTTTAGGTTTAGGAAAAAGAGATGGAAAAGGATTATTGATATGAGTATGGTGTGGGTTTGACCTAGAATTGGTTTGACTGGTCAACCTCTCTTGGAATTGGGCTTCTCATGTATGATTTCAAGGGCCATGATTCAAATGGGTTCAAAATGAAGAGCTAGGGTTCAATTGGTTCAAGGTGTGGAGGGCCATGGTCTTAAGGAGGTTGATGTTAAATTATACACTCCCATAAATCATAGAAAAATACACATAAAGGAGGAATGGGTTTATTCACGTGTCGTATCCAACGGGATGGACACCTTAATGCACTTTTGCATAAAAGTGCTCAATAATTGGAAAATTTCACAAAATTAGGTTTAGGATTAATTAATTAACAATAAATGCAATCGGTGTTCTAAAATTAATTAGAGCTACAAGGGGCTAAATTTTAGTGGAACACAAGTGTCATGAATGAAGTAGACTCCGAATAAAATATTACCCTAATTTGGGTTGCTCAAAATAGGTCGAGATTGTGTCTCCAATTTCGATTGGAATGCACAAGAATTCAAAATTAGATTTATTCGAATTAAATAAAGACGTTCGCGACGAATATTGTGCGACTAAAATAAAGCACAAGAGAACATAATTATAAGTTACACAAAGGTCAGAAAAGAAGGCAGGCATGTCTAGGACAAAGATGTAGAATTTGTTTGAAGGCAGAGGCTAGGGTAGCGCTCCAAATATCGAAGCAACGATAAGGCGCAACAATGAAATAAAAATACGACAATTTTAATATAATCAAATATTATACAATCATTTACACATTAATTATGAAAAGACAAAAATATCCCTAATTTAAAATGTGGGGGTGACATTGTGATTGTGTATTCTCAGCCTATAACCTATATTCTAAATCCTGAAACAGGCTTGTAATAGAACTCAAATAAGAGCACCACTATGAATTGCACTAATTGTGACCTCGAAGACTTGCATGGGCCACCATTACGAATCGCACTACTCTAATATTGCATATTTAAGTACGATATATTCCTTAAACACGATCGAGGGTTACAACTTCATACACAAATAACTATAACCTATGCGTTAAAATAAATCCTCCTTAGTCAAAGCGCCTAATTTATAGTTCCAGCCACAAGGAGGGATACCAAATCCATCATTTTCGGAAGGTTGGAGCATCACCTAGACTTCCACGCCGAAGAACCACCGCCTGACAGTGGTAAGATGCAGCTGTACCGCTATAGGTCAGAAACCAAGCGCATCATCCATAATATGGGCTATGACTTAAAGAGCGATGAAGGCCTATATTATGGTAAGGGCCAGCATTTTCCTCTACGTCTTCTCGCCCCGACAGGCAATTCTGAGGCCTAATACTAACAAACCCGCCATGGCCTAGGTACGTCACACCATCAACAACTCGCAAAAGGTTAAAAGAAGAAGATGAATTACATTTTTACTCTTCAGAGTCCTCCATATGGCACTCTGATATAAGTATCAGAGATATGATCAAACCAATGCTATCTATCAACATGGTCTTCGCTCACCCAGAGGAAGATGGCAACCATCCACCTGAACTTTTTGAGGTCGAGCCTTGGGCCCAACGCCTAGACTTACAGTGGGAGCTGAATCCTTCTACTGAAGACAAAGTCGTACAAGTCAATTTGGGCGATGAATCCTCTCCCAAACCCATCTTCATCAATAAGAGTCTGTCATGCAAGGATTGTGAATCCTTGTAGTAAGGGAGTACATTAACGTATTTTCCTAGGGTTATGAAGATATGCTAGGTTTGGACCCCAAATCGTAGTACATAAGCTCAACATCTTATCAAATGCTAAGATAGTAAAGCAACAGCAATGTCACTTCCGTCCATATATCATAAACGCCATCGAAGCTAAAGTTAACAAACTAATATCTTGTGGCTTTATCCGTGAAGAGAAACATCCAGACTGGGTAGATAACATCATGTCGATCATCAATAAGAACGATAAGATTCGAGCCTGCATAGCCTTCTGTGATCTAAACGTGACATGCCCAAAAGATGAGTTTTCTCTCCCAATCACAGATGTTATGATCGATAATACTTGTGTTTTTGTGAGTGTATCCTTCGTGGATGGGTTCTTGGGCTATATTCAGATCAAGATATTTCTGGAAGATGAGAAGCACACATTATTTCGAACACCGATAGGGGTGTATTGTTACAAAGTCATGCCCTTTGGTCCGAAGAATGCATGTGCTACATTCTAGTGAGCTATGAGCACAATCTTCCACCAATATTTATGAAAGAAAGTTGATTGTTCTGCTGATGATATTGCTGTCAAAAGTCGCTTCCAAAATGACCATCTCCAAGACTAGAAGATGGTATTTGACCTGATATGAGCACACCAACTAATGATGAATGTCGCTAAGTCATTCTTGAGAGTCTCTAGTGACAAAATTTTGGACTTTATCGTGTCCTAGAAGGAAATTCACATAAACCCTAAGAAGACCAAGGCTATCCTGGACATGCATCCTTCGAAGAATCTTCGAGAGTTTTGGGGTCTGCAAGGAAGATTAACATACATCAGGAGGTTCATAGCTAACCTCTTTGGACGTTGCCAACCATTCACCCAACTTATGAAGAAGGGAGACTCCTTTGCCTGGACATAAGAATGCCAATAAATATTCAACGACATCAAGAGCTACCTCACAAATCTTCCAATCTTGGTGGCCTCGTTAGTGGGGATATCCTTCTTAATTTATGTACAAGAAATGGATCACTTTCTCGGTGCTCAACTAGCCCAGAAAAGTGATACAGGTCATGAACAGGCCATCTATTATCTTAGCAAAATTATGTTTGGCATGGAGCATAGGTTGTAATGACCCACACTCGATGTAAGGGCATGAGTACGTTGGTAAGTCTAGCATATGCCGCAACAACGACGGTAGAATAATTTCTAGGTCTACAATACTATCTAAACATCTTACACAATATATATAAGGTACTTGTCATGCAAGCGCATCTCCAAATTTTGGACAATTAGATAATATGGTAATGGTAAACAATACTTAATCATAATAACAACCTTGAGGATGATAAGGCACGATGTGGAATAGAAGAAAAGAAAATAAGTCATAATACATCACAAGTCCACGTCTAATATCAACACAAGACATCAAAATAATAATACAATACCAAAGTCTAACTGATATATACAATCTCATGAATAAACTAACTATGCCTCATCAACTGCTAGTGCTAACTCAACAGGCTCTACGGGTGATAACTCAACTGGCACGCCATCCTATGTGTCATGCCTCAGTCCTAAAATACTTAGGACTAGGTATACGTACACATGCCAACTGTACGAACAAGTATAGAAACCCAATTTAATGGACCAATTTGCCATAGAACGCTGTAAAATATAACTAAGACTCAATATCACATACAGGTAAAATCTAATCTTATCCACAAAATATCATAAAATAGAAAACTGAATAAAATAAATAAGTCTCAGAACTACTATAAAAGAATATATAGTAGAGAACAATCCACGAAAATGAGTACAAAAGAATACTGAAAGAATACAACTAAGTAATAAAGGAATAATCCGGGTGTTAGCTAACTAGATAAAGACACCAAAGACACTAAGCAACTTGCGTCCATGAATGAATGCTCAAGGAAACTCCTGTGGATCCACCTCAAAGTCCTTGTCTGCAAAATCTCTAACTCCGTAATCCGTCGGGTACAAGTGCTCGTCTGGATCTTAAAAATGTGCCAGGTCCCCAGAGGGACGTAACAAGTACACCAGAAATCGACAAGCATGAATGTAAAGCAGTAAACAATAAATAAGGTATCTAAACCATCTATGTGATGTGCACTCGAGACATCTCTAATGGCGCATGAGGGGGGATAAATAGAAGAATAGTCATCCCACCAAGCATCAAGAAGGACTCGGGGGTACACAAGTTACACCATATATACATTAGAAATAGAAATCCCGTGCCCTCACTAGTAGATTCTCCCATCCCAATATATCTGAACCGTATACGCGATGCAGACATAACGCAATGATGTCAATAATATAGAAAACAAGACCAACACTAACTACCAACATAAGACGCGAACTCACGTATCAATGGCCAGTCAACACGGTAGTCCATGCACTCTCTCTCACTCAGTGAATCTGTTTAAAATACTGTCAGGTCAGTAGATACCACATATCTTCACAACATAATGGGTAAATCTACTACTCTAAACGCGGGCACACAATTAATCAAAATAAAACTAGGCATATGTATACTAAAATAATACAAACAAGCTAGGTGTACTTGCCTTCCAAGCCAAAATACTAGCACAACAAATCTGGTCTAGAGCGCTCTACAGGAACGTCTCGAATACCTACCAATTAATTATTGCACTAATTAGACTCTTACTATCTAGTCAAAATTAGGTTATTAACTAGTTATTAATTCTACGTTGATTGCACATGCAAGTAACTAGCTCTCAAAGAAATACTAGTCGTTAAACGTTACCAAAAATCCTTTTTAAAGATATTAATTAATAAAACCAATAATTTTGGATTTAAAGAAAAAAATAAGCAAAATAATAGTTTTTCTTCTACAAAGGGTTTCTACAAAGGTTGGCAACTAGTCATGCTAATATCGGTGCTAAATAATATTTTTTTGACATGCAAGTTCAAAAGAAGAAATCATAAAAATGTTAAATTCTAGGAATAATTATAAAATATTAGAAAATATTGATTTAATGAGTCCCTACATGCATATTTATCAATTCTATTTATTGGTCTGTCCGTTGGACACATACTAGTCTTCTAGCAATAGTATTGGCAAAAAATTTCTATTATAATAACCCTACTATTATGCTTTGCATAAAAATCTAAAATCATAATTAATTCTGGGAAAATAAGCTTTAAATCAAAAATAATAGGAAAGATATTCATATATGGCCAAAGAACAAGTTACAAAAGATTTATATGAAAACTAGGTCAACTAGGTGACTTTTTATGCATAAAAACTATTTAACTCAAAAATAATATCTTGGAAAAATAAATTAAAAACTGAATTTAATATAGGTTAATAACATCATAATTTAATTATTTATAAAGTTTTAGAAGGGTTCGATGCGGGTTTTGGAGAAAACATAAAACTGAGTCACCCTTCCATTGTACATGCATTTTTTTCAAAAAATAATAATAATTTAATAATAAAGAATAAATATTAAGAATATGGAAAAAATAATTTAATCATCATATTTCTATATTAATAACAAAGTTTAATCAAGGTTTCTACCTATGGGTGCATATATGCATTCATGGGTTCAAATCTTTACATACAAACCGTAAAATAAAACTCTACAATGAAGAACATGGCAATAGTTTTGTAAACACATATAAAATTATTTATTTATATATATACAATAATTATTCATGCATTCATACACATAGAGAAGGTTTGAGTAAGAAGGAGACTTACTAGAGAGAGAAGGATGAAGAAATAGGGTGTCTGGATGAAGGAGATGGTGTTGTGTCCACATGAAGGGGGAGGGGGTCGGCCTTGGTATTGAAGGTGGCGGCTATGGTGAGAAAGTTAGGGTTTTGGATGAGAAGAAATTAAGATACGATTTTGGATGATAAGGAGAGATGAAATATATATGAGTATATATATATATAAAGAGATAGAGAGAGAGAGGAGGTCGCGAGTTTGGAAAGGGGAGATGTACGCGCGAGTATGGGGGGGTTGGTCAAGGATTTGGGTAGGAGTAGGATTAGTTTAAATTATTTCCTAATTTAGTTAGTAGCAATCTAAGATAAATCACTAATCCTAATAGATATTAAAAATAAAGATTTGATTGAGATTCAAAGAATAAGATAATAATAAATAAATATATAAATAATTCCTATAAAAAGAGAAAAGTGGCCAAAATTGGCATGAAAGAAATATGTGTTGCTTAATGAAGAAGGTGGATTAAAAAATAATCACAAATAAATTATTTATATAAAATATCTAAATATTATCCACAAGAAACTTGGGTTATTATACTAGTGCCATATTAATGCTAAATGATCAAATTTTGTGTCATATAATGATCCTACGGGTAGTGTCTCCAGTGTAGGCTACTTTTTACGAAAGGTATTGTAGATTTTGGGGTCGTCCTATGTCATTAATGTTGAAACTATGGTGAAGTATCCTAATACAATAATTATATTTAAATTAATTTTAAAAATAATCTAAATAAATAATAAATGTAGAATACACACAAAATACCTATTTTTGGGTAAGTGGTTTTACATTGTGACCTATAGTGGATAGGACACCAGTTCTCTAATGAATCATCTAAAAAATATATTCAATCAGGATTGGAGTAAAGTACAACCCAAATAGTAGTTCCAATAATTGAAAGAAACTAAGATACAATAATAGCAATGAACATAAATGATGAAAATAACCGAACTAGCATGTATCACGAGAAAGAGCATCACGATAAATAATGGTAAGAACTGAAAACAATATAGTGAGGATCAATAATGTAATGAACTGGAATAGAGAAAATAATATATAAATGTGCCTTAAAATATTAGTAAGATAATGTGATCGGCTTGGGCCTAACACGGGCTATATATAAAATATGAGCTAGCATGAGCACGAATGAGTGACAAGATCTGCTAACTATCACGAGCTATACTAAATCACGGGCTATAAGGTATGATCAAATATCCACTAATATTTTCCCCAACCCCGACCAGTATACAGATCCAAATTATGACATGTTATAACACGTATATCATATTACATGGTATATAATATCATGTACTATGATCACGGTCTATAAAATCACTAAGATATCACGGTAATTACTGAGTAATCATGAAATACGATACAACGATCACTGAGTAACCACAACAATAATATCTCACGACCAAGATCCACATATACCAATCTGTGAAACTATCGTATCAAGAATCAAATATATAAATACTAAATACATGAAACATAGAGGCTATCAAATAAGAAAACTATCAGAGAATGTACTCGCATGTAGTCCTGAGCAAATCATATATCTCGGTATCCGAGATGGTGTCACACACATAAATATGAATGACATGTCAAATTGGTGTAATAAAGTAACAAATGAGCTAAATGAACTAAAATATGTTTTCTAGGCCATTTCTATCTAAACTAGGTCCAACTAGGTCAACTAGTCAATATAAGTCAAGCAATGCCACTGACTAGCTAATATTAGCTTATTTTAGCAATACAAGGTTATTACCTAAGTTTCTAAGTTAATACTAGTTAGTACTAGTAAATACCTTAGTTATATACTTACTTATATTAACTATGAGCTTGATATCAAAATACCTTAGCTAACACCTATACTAACTAGTATATCTTGGTATCATGGATACCTAACCATAATTAATACCTTACACTAAAACTATAACTATTAGTCCTACTTCTACTTAGTATCTACCTAGACAATAATATCACCCTCCTCCAACACTAGTAATTGATTTCACCACTTGACACTAAGTTTCAAAACCTTACTTCACTATCCTTACTCATAGCAGCTCCCCCCAAACTCATAAACACTAAATACCTCAATACCTTATATATGCATATAGTTGCACAGTGACTGTGCAACCCCCCACTGATACAGTTGTATCAGTCACTTGATTGATACTATCACTCTTCCTTCCTGCAGTGCCAACACACTTTGCTGCTGCTGCTACAACATCTTGTTGCTGTTGTTACTTCACCTTGTTTGCTACTATTGCTAGCTACTATTGCACCTAGCTGCTGCTACTGCTAGATGATGTTGCACCTAGCTGATGCTAATGCTAGTTGCTGCTGCACCTAGCTACTGCTTCTGCTATATGCATTCTTGTTGCAGCTGATGTTGTATGCATCAAGGTACCTACTGCTCGAGTCTTAACTGAGACTGTGTTCACCTTGTATATTACACTCACACAATGTCCCTTTTAACTCACTACAGTCTTCTTGGAACTGGCCTTACCCGAGCCATTGTTTCCTGTGTGGAACTCAGTCCACCCTCCCTACGGGTATCAGTCACTCATTGACTGGTACACCACCAACTGCACTGCTGCCACTACCACCACACTGCTATCGATGCTGCTGTAGCATGATACCCGAGCTTCCCTCACAACTGATACCTACATACACACTTAGCTCTCTCAATCACAGACACTCTCACTCACCTACTCACCAAAACACTAAACACTAACCTCATTAAATATATCACTAGCAACTTATATCTTCATCCATATATATATATATATATATATATATATATATATATATATAGGATACTCTATGATACGTATCCAACAAAGTACCAAATTCCCGAATACTATACAATATTTATTCCAATATATCAAATACTCAAATAAAAACTAATACAAAACACTTAAAAATGTTTAGAAATTTGGTACTTTGTTGGATACGTATCATAGAGTATCCTATATGTGCAAGTTGTATTGGAATGAGTATTGTGTATTTGATATATTTGAATGAGTATCCAATTATGGACACGTACATAGTCTCACAACCCCGATCTAAGTCTAATTAGATATAATTAGTCTCATGACACAATTGATGTGTCAATCTCGTAATTTCTCCTAGTTGGATACAAATTACATTGTAACTCTCATAATACAAGTCATATGGACATAGTTTTTGATCTTGTGGGTAGCCCTAAGCTAATGGATGATTCTTAATGGTTAAATGCATGAATTAGAGTCTAATTTAAGGGTTGAATTCAGAATTTACCTATTGGAAGATGGATTCCCAATAAAATACTCAATGGACACAATTAGGACACAATTCCCTTACCATATCCTCCTCCTTTAAGCGCTCCTTGCAATCCAAGCTATAATATTTTTTTGATGATAAAATTGAGAGAGAACGGGTGTGAATTGGGTTGAAATTATGGAGGGATGAGTCAATTTGGAAAAGAAGACAATTGTGGATCTAATTGGAATGAACTAATGACGAAGAGAGAGAATGATGAACCTCATATGGCTGGCCCCCTCTTCCTTCTCCTCCAAGCAACATCAAATGTCTAAAGTACCCCCACTAGTTAGTTATGAGGATAATTAGGAAGTGCCATATTGGAAATGCTCTAAACTAGTGCAAATTAAACTAATCTCCTTAATTAAATAAGGAAGAGGGTCTAATGGGCTTGGTCTCATGTTAGGCTCAAATAATGTTGTCATGAATAACTATTGGGTCCACTACTGACAAGTCTAAATAAACATAGGCTAGCCCACTAACAAATAATTAAATATCACATGCATAATTTAAATAATTAGCACAATATAAATAAATATTAATCACTAACTGACTAAGGTACCCTCATCTAGAAATATGGTAGTGACAAGACTAGCCTCAATAGAAAATTATTTTCCTTAAAATTTAAGGAAGAACTAGTACTACAACAAACAATCATAACAAACAAGAAATAGTGATACCTCACAGCTCAAAGAGATATAGGTATCGCTCGCTTATCTAGGCTTCCTTTTTCCAGGTAGACTCTTCCAGAGAGTGATTCCTCATACGACACGTACCAAAAAAAATGTCTAGTTCTGCAGCATCTTCTTCTTGATATCCAGAATCTCCACTGGCTGCTCTGGGTAGTTGAGAGTCGGACCCACCTTAATATCCAAGTGATCCAATACGTGACTAGGATCTGTCACGTACCGTCTCAGCTGCGACACATGGAACACATCATGCAAGTCTAGTATGTAGGTCACTACACCGACCCTCGCAAGAACACTGAAGGGTCTGATGTACCGTGGACTAAGCTTCCTTCCTCTACCAAAGCAAATAGTGCCCTGTGTCGAAGAAATTTGCAAGAACACCAGATTGCCAACCTAGAACAAAATACAGCCTTAACACTCAATCTAAACAAAATAATCATAAACAAGCAAAAAAAATCTATACCTCAAAATCTAAATATCTTCGATGGCTATCAGTCCAATGCCTATCTATCATGCGCCACCCGAAGTCTATTTCTGATGAGCTTTACCTTCTCAGCTGTATCCACAACCATCTTTAGTCCCAACAAGACTCTCTTACCAACATTATCCTAAGATAGAGTAGTGTGACATCTTCGTCCATATAAAGCCTTGAATGGTGACATCTCAATACTGGCGTTGTAACTGTTGTTATAAGCAAACTCTACCACGTGAAGATGATCCTCCTAAGAGCCTCTGAAATCCAAAACACCAGTGCAAAGCATATCCTCGAGAGTCTGAATAGTCTTCTCAGACTGCCCGTCCGTCTGGGTGTGATATGCGGTACTAAACTTGAGTTGGGTGTCGAAGCTAGCCGGCAAACTCCTCCAAAAGTGGGATATAAAATGACTATCCCGATCTGAGATTATGCTTATAGGAACTCCATGTAATCTGATAATCTATCATAGATATATCTCTGATAGCTTCTCCGTAGACGTACCCACTTTGAATGGCAATAAGTGGGTAGATTTGGTCAACCTGTTTACGATAACCCAAATTACGTCTTTACCTCATGGAGAACGAGGAAGCCCTGAAACAAAATCTATGGTAACATGCTCCCATTTCCACTCTGGAATAGGTAAAGGCTGAAGTAAACCACCTGGCATCTGCCTCTCTGCCTTTACCAGCTGGCACTCTAAACATCTGAATACAAAGTGCGCTACCTCCCACTTCATGCCATACCACCATACATGCTCCCTCAGATATCTATAAATCTTGTTGGTAATTGGATGTATAGAATACTGTGATTGATGCGTCATATGAGGAACCTTCTCGCGCAATTTCCCACTAAGCATACACAAAATAAAACCGTGGCGTAGTGATTAAATCTCAATAATAGTGAAGTCCTCGGATAATCCCATCCAAACCTGTGCTCTGATGCTCCTTAGAGACTCACCATCATACTGCGCAGCTTGAATCCTGTCCATCAGCTCTGATTGTATCTGCAGTAGCCGCATCTGTATCTCGACACCGAGTACCAGCACCTCAATACTCAAGCTCTCAAGATCTGTCAGTAAATATCTGTCTGTAGTCAAGCATATAGCTACTGGATACCTGCTCAAGGCATCAACCACTACGTTGGTTTTCTTTGGATGCTACTGCAATAATATATTAAAGTTCTTCATCAACTCTAACCACCATCGCTGTCTCATGTGTAGCTCTTTCTGATAAATACGTACTTCAAGCTCTTATGGTCTGTGAAGTTCTCCACACGCTCTCAGTATAGATAGTATTTCCACAGCTTTAGAGCTAAAATAATCGCATCTCCAAATTATGGGTAGGGTAATTCTTCTCATGAGTACGTAATTGCCTAGAAGCATAGGCAATTACCTTTCCATTCTTCTACAAGACACAACCAAAACCCTTCCACGAAGCATTACTATAGATAGTGAATCCGCTTACTCCTGATGGCAACGTTAGCACTGGAGCTTTCGTTAAACTCTTCTTCAGCTCCTCAAAAGCGGACTGACTCTCTTTAGTCCAAACAAACTCCACATCCTTCCTGGTCGGCCTAGTCATTGGCTCTATATTTATGGAGAAGTCCTGGATAAACCACCTGTAATAACCTGCTAGCCCCAAAAAACTCCTAATCTCTGCCACCGGACTCTGAGTAGCCTACGACTCTATTGCTGAAATCTTCTTCGGATCCATTGAGATCCCGTTATCTGTAATCACATGTCCAAGGAAGAACTCACACTTCAAAAGCTTGCCATAAAGCCTCTCCTTCCCGAGAGTCTCCAAAACTATCCTCAGATGCCCCTCATGATCCTCCGGTGTCTTCGAATATATCAGAATATCATCAATAAATACAACCACAAACTTATCCAGATACTGGTGGAATACCTTGTTCATCAGATTCATTAATACCGTCAGGGCATTGGTCAACCCAAACGGCATCACCATGAACTAAAACTGGCCCTACTAGTCTGAAAAGTTGTCTTTGGAATATCTTCATTCTTCACTTTTACCAGGTGGTAACTTTACCTCAAGTCTATCTTCGAAAATACTATTGCTTCATTCAACTGATCAAAGAGATCATCAATCATTGGCAGCGGATATTTTTTCTTGATAGTGAGGTTGTTCTGACCCTTGTAGTCAATACACATGCATACTGACCCATCCATCTTCGGTAAAAATAATATTGAAGCACTCCATAGTGATAAACGGGATCGAATGAGTCCTTTATCATGTAACTCATCTACCTGCTTCTTTAATTTTACCAGTTCACTGTTGTTAACTCAATAGACGTTATGAGATATCGGCTCTGTGCCTGGCACCAAATCTATAGTAAACTCAACATCTCGGTCTGGCGGTAAACCGGACAACTCCTACAGAAAAATATCCATGAACTCTGCTATCAACGGATGTGACAACTCTTTCTCTTCCACCATAACTCTACAGATGACATCCTCGCTCTGCTCCACTACTCCTCTGGCAATCTCAAAATTTGGTTTTCCTGGCGATTAAAATAAAACTCTGCCTCTACGATAATCTATACTAGCATGATGCCTACTTAACCAATTCATCCCGATTACAATATCGTAGCTCAGAAGTGGCATTATGAGTAAGCATGTAGTTAACTCCCGGCCTACCAATATAACTTTCTGATCCATATAAATATCATTGACCAGGATAATGCCTCCCCCAATAGTAATCTTGCAAGTCCTAGACAAATGTTCAGACTCTAATCGATGCTTAAGAGAAAAATATACAGATAAAAAAGAATGGAAAGCACCAGAATCAAACAAAGTATAAGCTGGAATGGAATTAAGAAGAACTGAACCTGATATCAAATCTCCGACCAGCTCCTACTTCTCAACTTCCATAGCTAAAGCTCGCCCTCGTGGTGCACCTCTCTACTGCTACTGGTGCTGGACAAAATGCTGCTCCTGAGTTTGTAAAGGAGGTCCCCTCTGCTGTCCCACAGGTGGTCTACGAGTGCTCTCTATGCCGGTACTACTTTCTGGCCTGCTCGAACCGGAGCCACTAGACACTCCCTCAACTGGTGGCCTGGCTCTTCGCAATAGAGGCACACTCCAATCCTCTTCTTGCAAACCTCCCGTGTATGTCAAATCTTCCCACAGTGAGTACACTATGGGGCCAGTTGTGCTAGTCTCGGGGCCTGGTATGGTTGCTGTGTCAGTGCTCAAAATGGTGCATGAAACTGCTATCTTTGCTACTGGAAGGTCCTCTGCTGCTAGAAATGGGGTTATTTTGCTGGACCCACACTACTATTAGATCCTCCTGGTGTATCTCGCATCCTCTTAGATTTGAGCTCCAAGTCATCTTCAACTCTTTGCGAGTACATTAGGATATCCTTAAATATTGTTGTGCGGTATCCTCTAGTAAGAGATTGATCTCCCTGATTAGTCCCTTCTGAAACTTTTGGGCCTTCCCTAGAGGATTATGTCCTTCTATAAATATGCCTAGTCTGCAGAACTCCGCTGCTTACTCGTCTACCGACATATTCCCCTAGACGAGATCTAGGAACTGGCTCTCTAGAGCACTCATAGCCACATATGGAAAGAACTTCTCCTTGAAAAGATCTTGAAAAGCTTCCCAAGTCAGTCATGGCACTGCGATCCTCGAGTATATGATGAACCATGTTAGCGCAATATTGAACATCTGGCTGCCCGCTGCCTGTATCTGTAAGCCCTCCAAAATCTATTCTAGCCTCAGAGCTCTCTCGATATCCTCGATCCAATCGTCCGGGTATAATATCCCCTTGACGCCTTAAAGTCCTTGGGCCCCATCATTTTGAAGTCAATAATGGTACCCAGCCTAGGCTAGTATGGTACGAGATTAAGCATTACAGTCTATGGCTAAACAAGTGCTACCCTCTTCACTGTAGCTAGTGCTAACTGGTGAGCACTCTCGATGCCCTGAAGTAGAGCGTCCATCTTTCTCTGTTGTATCGCCATTATCTCCTGGAACATAGCGAATATCTGTGTCCCATCTGCTGGCATAGGTGGTAGTAGTGGTAAATCCTCTACGACTGATAAAATAATCCTCGAAATTCTGCTGCTGAAATGTCTACCTAGAATGGTGAAGTAACGAACCTCGGATGCATCCTGAAGATAGATTCAAAAAAAAATCAATATTGTGCAAGATACGATAACATCAATAAAGAACATTAATATTTCAAAGAAGAAATTATTCTGAATGATAAAGATAGCAATTTTAATATATTAAAAAAAAATTCTAGTAGTGATTGAGTATCCGCTCATCCTATATCCTATAGCAGGCTAGTAGTAATACTCTAAGTCTGAGTACTACTACCGAGAAGACTTCTAGACCTCACAGGCTACCACAAAAATGTGTCATGACCCACACCCGATGTAAGGGCACGAGTTCATGTGTATGTCCATCATATGCCGCAACATCGATCTTAGAACATTATTAGGGTCTATATTACTATCTAAACATCTCAAACAATATATATAAGGTACATGTCATGCTATCTCTACTCCAAAAGTGGACAATTATATAATATGGTATTGGTAAACAATACTCAATCATAATAACAAACTAGAGGATGGTAAGGCACGATATGGAATAGAGGAAAGGAAAATAAGTCACAATACATCACAAGTCCATGTCTAATCTCAACACAAGACATCAAAATAATAATACAATACCAAAGTCTAACTGACATATACAATCTTATGAATAAACTAATTATTCCTCATCAACTGCTGGTGCTAACTCAACAGGCTCTACGGGTGATAACTCAACTGGCACACCATCCTATGGCCCATGGTGCGTAGCACACCAGTCCTTTAATGAATCATCTGAAAAATATAACCAGTTAGGATTGGAGCTAAGAATAACCCAAATAGTAGTTCCAATAATTGATAGAAACTATAAAACAATAATAACAATGAACATAAATGATGGAAGTAATTGAACTAGCATATATTATGAGAAAGAGCATCACGATAAATAATGGCAAGAACTAAAAATAATATAGTGAGGATCAATATGTAATGAACTGGAATAAAGAAAATAATATATAAATATTCCTTGAAATATTAGTAAGATAATGTGAACGGCTTGGGCCTAATACGGGCTATATATAAAAGGTGAGCTAGAGTGATCACGCATGAGTGACATGATCATCTAACTATCATGAGCTATACTAAATCACGGGATATAAGGTATGATCACATATCCACTAATATTTCCCCCAACCCTCGACTAGTACACGGATCCAAATTATGACACATTATAATACGTATATCACACTCCACGGACTATAATATCATATACTATGATCACGGTCTATATAAATACTAAGATATCACAATAATCACTGAGTAATCATGAAACACGATACGATGATCACTGAGTAATATCAAGCCCCAATACCGAAATACGGAGACAAACATGGCCAGCTCTCCCGTACAAGATATAAAACATCGTACGGCAGTCACGGCTGTAACTAGATAAATGGATGACGACTACAAGCAAGTCACTTAGGGTCATATAAACCCCCTGATTTTCAAGAATTTTTAATTTGGATTTTTCACAAAATTTCTGGCATTTTTTGGAATTTTTATTAATTAAAACTAAGATATTTTGAATTTAAATGATTTTTAAATGATGTTAAATAATATTAAATATTATAGAAATAATATTTTCTAGTGTAAAATTAAAAACTAGACATAGGATAATTTTTTGGGAATTTATTGGACCCCGAAAGCATTTTTAAAGTCCTAAAAACTATTTGATAATTAAACCGAAATGAACCCTAATTAAACTGGGTTTATTTTAAATATACCGAACCAAACCCAACCCAAACTCAGCCTGCGGTTCGGATCCGGGTAAACCCGCGACCCGAAACCCGCTAGACCCGACCCGCCTTCATTTATTGGATCGGCCCGGATCCGCCTGACCCGACCCGACCCGTCGAACCCGTTAACCTGCTAGACCCTTTTCCTGACCCCCGACTCTTCCTCTCCGGCACCGCTTTACCTCCGGCCGCCGCGTAACGGCCGCTGCTCCGCCTTCCAGCGCCGCTTGGCCTCCCGCACCCGCCGCCTCGTCGCCTCCCTCACCGGACGACCGTTCCCCTCTCCCTCTCTCCCTATAAAAGCCGCCCCAGCCGAAACCCTAACCCCTTCCACCACCACGCCGCCTCGCCGCCTCGACACCCTGCCGCCTCGCCGCCCTCGCCCCCGCCTCCTCCGCCAGCAGCCGCCCTAGCTGGCCCCAGCCTCGTCCACCGGATCCGACGTCTCCCGCTGCCCTCATCCCCGACTCCGCCAACACCCTCCGTGCCGCAGCAGCCTCCGGCCAGAGCCGTCCCCGGCCGCCCGTACCCCGAGCCCCATCTCCTCCTCCCTCGACAACCCTCCAGCAACCCCCTCAGACCCACAACCGCAGTCGGCTCCGACGAGCCCCGCTCCGCCGGCCACGACAAGCAGCAGCGCCTCGCCGAGCAGCCCTTGGCCGCCTCCGCCGTGTCCGCCTACAACATCCCCTGACCCGGACACAGCAGAACCCTAGCCCTAACCTGGACACGTCCCGGACACAGCTCGTATCGAGACACGCGAACACGAGAAATCTCGGATTTTGGAGCCCTGTTCAGGTACTCATTTTTCTCTCCTGGCTGCCCCATTTTCTGTTCCGTCAGTTGTGACACGAACCCTGCGTGACCCTCTTGATGCCCGTGCAACCCGCTCGGTGCATCGCATCCTGTGGCGATCGTGAACCGCGATCCAAAACCAGGAAAACCAACACCCAAATTTACCCCGGAATTGAGTACGCCCCGCCAAACGGGATGACTTGGTCGCATGCAGTCTTCACTGATACGTGCGCACCGTCGATACGGACGTGCAGAATTTTGCAGAAGTTGATTTGGATGTGCATGCACACCGAAATCAATGCGTATCCGCCGACAACGTCCCGTATCCATCCTTTCTGGATCTTGCTGTAACTTAGTGTACACACGTGGGATTGAAACGAAACTTGCGCCATCGGACTCGTAGCAATATGCTGGTCCTGTGACCCAAGTTTGGTTCGATTCTGAGAACGTTGACAAAATCGCGTATCGTGGGGCCCACAGGTTTCACTTGACAGGCAATTTTTGTGATCGGCTCATCGAAATTCAATTATGGATGTTCCGTTGGGTTCGTATCATCGTTCCTGACTTGTTGACACTAAGTTGGATGAATTTGGAGACCTTTGGTTCTGACATGTTTTTTGGTGCAAAGCGGCCCACATGTGGACCCCGCTTTGACTTGAAAATGTCATTTTCGCCCCTGTGTCCAAATTGGACTCAAGGACAGGCGTTTTTAGATAATTAATATCTTCTGGATCTGATGGTGATGTCTATTTCAGCTACCGGAGTACTGCCTACAAATCCTGCTGTTGCCAGAGCTACAATTGAAGCCGAAACCCCAGACAAGTGTACCTTGCCATAATTGCAGTATATTGATTCATTTATTCTCTTGGTTTATTCCTGTAACTGTTGTACATGCTTAAACCTAGGACCGTGTGACTTACTTAGCGTCCGATTAATAGTCGGGTGCCAACACCGTACGCGGGGTTGGATAAGGTCAAATAGAGATGGATATCGTGACATTTACATTCTCGTACTTGCCATATCAAGTACATTATACCCAGGACACCTGACACGAATCATGAGACAGAATCTTCCTAAAATATTCTAGGTAATTCTGTATAGGATACAGATTTCATGACTTGGACATTATTATCTTAGATCTTAATATATGACTTATTGTATTAGTTGATCTTGCGTGACATGAATATGAGACATTATGAAACTGTGACGTGAGATTACATTGGGTGGGGAGAGATTTACCATACAAAAGGCTGAATATATATATATATAATACTTTAATGGATTGTGCCTTAGACTCTGACACAGAGCTTTGGTACCGTACTGGCCCTTCGAGAAAATACTACTATAGGTTTCTCTGACACTGATCCTGTAGTAGTCTCAGCCCGAGTATGACTAAAACTCTCACTTGCTTATCACTTAGTTGGTTTATTTATTTACCCTATTGTTTCCTTTATTTCTGCACTGCATTTATTTTGGCTTTTATTATCTGTACCTTGCTATGTCCCCTGAGGACCTGGAATGGATTATGTCCCCAGGATTAGCAGACGAGATATATCCTGAGGTGTACGGAACATGAGCACTTCTCGAAACAGTACCAGACCCTAAGGACGAGGTGATCGCTGAGGACTTTTCCTGAACATCTGCTTCCCTATGCTCAGTTTTATGGCAAATAAACTCTTTCGTTCTTGTTTAAAATGAACTTTTGTAACAGACTTAATATCGGGTTGTTCTCCGATCTTATTTTTTTGTGACTGGATGTTGTTTTATACTTATTATTGATATTGCTGTGTTTATTCTGTGGATGAGATTAGTAAACCCTGATCATTGTAATACAGCTTAAGTATGCCCCGATGGATCCATTAAATTGGGTTTGTCCATCGGTGCGTGCTGCTGGCCATTATCGCACGTCCAGTCCCTCGATATTTTGGGACTGGGGCGTGACATGGGTTTTGTGGTGGCCCATGCAGGTCAACGACTAAATTGTTCGGTTTCAACTTAGGGACCGAACAGGCCTGCAATAAGAATATGATAAGTTTTTAGGATCTCATCCATTTCTTGAATCGTTCTTGATATCTATATCGGATTCAAATTAAAATTTTGACTTGCATCTTGCCTTGATTCCTGTGCGCCTCTTATAGTTTATTTTTGATGCAGAGCAATGGATCCGAGAACTAGCGACGAGAATCCTTTAGGTACACCGTACGATGCTGTGGTCACCTACGATGAAGGAATAATATCGGAGAATAGAGGATAAACTTCTCAAAACGATCAAGCAGCCCAGCATAATTCAAGGTTTCGGCGTGATGACATCCCACCTCCGCCGCTGTTCATTCCACCAATGCCCGTATTCCCACAAGGGCAGCCTATTGACGGGCAACAGATATTCCAAATGATCTACGCAATGATGCAAGCCCAGCAACAAGTCCAACACGAGGCCCAGCTTCGCGAGGCTGAGTACTTGAGTAACAGCCTAGTAAATGCACTGGAGCAGGCCAACCTACCAACTCGACGGCAACCAACGGGCTCTATCACCGATTTCCGCCAGCTGAAGCCCCATACCTTCTCAGACAAGGAGGAGCCCACAGAAGTTCATGAGTGGCTCACCAACATACAACATCAATTAGAAGCAGCTGAGCTACCAAGGGAACGTTGGATGACTGCCGTCAGAATGCAATTGACGGGCAATGCACATCACTGGTGGCTATCTGAAGAGAGACGGCTCAGACCAGACCGAGTCACTTGGAAGGAGTTCTCCAGACTCTTTCAGGAGATGTACATTCCTGCTATCGCTCGATCATAACTGCGGGAGAAGTTCAATCGCCTCATTCAGGATACTATAACGGTGGAAGAGTACAACGCAGAGTTCATTCGTCTAAGTTGCTTCGCCCCTACCTTGATCCTGACAGAAGAAGAAAAGGCTGAGAAGTTCTTTGATGGGCTAAAATTCGAGCTACAAAGAATGATAGGATCCGTCGTACCTACTTCGTACACGGACGTCCTTGCTGCAGCTCGACGTATGGAGCGTGTCATCAGACGAGAATCCAACCTGAAGAGGCCTTCCACAACAACACCAGCCAGAGCACCGAATGGAGAAGCTGCCATGAAACCTCATCTGTATCAAGCACCAAAAGGAGCTGTATCCAAATCACTAACTCTTCCTACTTTTTACTACTGTGGCAAGATAGGCCATGTTGAGAAGGAGTGTAGACGTAAATTCGAAGTATGCTTAGGTTGCGGATCCAGACAGCATGCAGTGAGGGACTGCCCTGAGCGTAGAGAAGGAGCAGCAAGGGAAAACCAACAAGCTCTACCAGCACCAGGAGGATATCAACCAAGGCCACCCTTGGCACCTCAAGCAGCACCCTTTCAGCAGGCCCAGCAACAGCAAAGGGCACCACCTCAAGGACGCGGACAAGCTTTTGCTATGACTTTGGAGGACGCTCAGACTTTTGGAGTAGCTAATGCGCATAAGTTTTTATAGTTTTCTGTTTCTAGATTTGCTTTAGTTCGTGCCTGCTGGTTCGTGACCTTAGACTTAACCTGATAGTTTTAACTTGCTAATAATTAATAACCTAGTGATAACCTAGAATATTTTATAATTGTTAGTCTAATATGTTTTAAAGGATAACCTGGTTTTCAAAACTGTAATTTTCTAGATTTTCTACATTCGGAAAATTGCATAACTTCCATTGCTTAGGGAAATAATTTCCCTATGTGTTTTAAACCCTCAATCTTGACTTTTCTTAATCGTGATGTGCTTCAAATAAATTTTGCAACTGTGTCATCTTTGTTGACCGGTTATTCTTTGGTTGCGAGGACGCAATCTTCTTAAGGGGGTAGATTGTAAACCCCCTGATTTTCAAGAATTTTTAATTTAGATTTTTCATAAAATTTCTGGCATTTTTCTGAAATTTGTATTAATTAAAACTAAGGTATTTTAAATTTAAATGATTTTTAAATGATGTTAAATAATATGAAAATATTATAGAAATAATATTTTCTAGAGTAAAATGAAAAACTAGACATAGGGTAATTTTTCAAGAATTTATTGGACCCCGGAAGTATTTTTAAAGACCTAAAAACTATTTTATAATTAAACCGAAATGAACCCTAATTAAACCGGGTTTATTTTAAATAAACCGAACCAAACCCAACCCAAACTCAGCCTGCGGGTCGGATCCGGGTCAAACCCGTGACCCGAAACCCGCTAGACCCGACCCGCCTTTATTTATTGGATCGGGCCGGATCCGCGTGACCCGACCCGACCCGTCGAACCCGTTAACCCGCTAGACCCTTTCCCTGACCCCCGACACTTCCTCTCCGGTGCCGCTTTACCTCCGGCCGCCGCATAACGGCTGCTGCTCCGCCTCCCAGCGCCGCTTGGCCTCCCGCACCCGCCGCCTCGTTGCCTCCCTTACCGGACGACTGTTCCCCTCTCCCTCTCTCCCTATAAAAGCCGCCCCAGCCGAAACCCTAACCCCTTCCACCACCACGCCGCCTCGCCGCCTCGACGCCCTGCCGCCTCGTCGCCCTCGCCCTTGCCCTCGCCCCCGCCTCCTCCAGCCAGCAGCCGCCCTAGCCGGCCACAGCCTCGTCCACCGGAGCCGACGTCTCCAGCTGCCCTCAACCCCGACTCCGCCAGCACCCTCCGCAGCAGCCTCCGGCCAAAGCCGTCCCCGGCCGCCCGTACCCCGAGCCCCATCTCCTCCATCCTCGAAAACCCTCCAGCAACCCCCTTAGACCCACAGCCGCAGTCGGCTCCGGTGAGCCCTGCTCCGCCGGCCACGACAAGCAGCAGCACCTCGCCGAGCAGCCCCTGGCCGCCTCCGCCGTGTCCGCCGACAGCATCCCCTGACCCGGACACAGCAGAACCCTAGCCCTAACCTGGACTCGTCCCGGACCCGGCTGACAGTACACAGCTCGTATCAAGACACGCGGATACGAAAAATCTCAGTTTTTGGAGCCCTGTTCAGGTACTCATTTTTCTCTCCTCGCTGTCCCATTTTTTGTTCCGTCAGTTGTGACGCGAACCCTGCGTGACCCCCTCGATGCCCGTGCAACCCGCTCGGTGCATCGCGTCCTGTGGCGATCGCGAACTGCGATCCAAAAACAGGAAAACCAACGCCCTGTTTCACCCCGGAATTGAGTACGCCATGCCAAACGGGATGACTTGGTCGCATGTGGTCTTCACCGATACGTGCGCACCGTCGATACGGACGTGCGGGATTTCACAAAAGTTGATTTGGATGTGCGTGCACACCGGAATCAACGCGTATCCGCCGACAACTCCCCGTATCTATCCTTTCTAGATCTTGCTGTAACTTAGTGTACACACGTCGGATCGAAATAAAACTTGTGCCATCGGACTCGTAGCAATATGCTGGTCCTGTGACCCAAGTTTGGTTTGATTCTGAGAACATTGACAAAATCGCGTATAGTGGGCCCCACATGCTCTACTTGACAGGCGATTTTTGTGATCGGCTCATCGGAATTCAATTCTGAAAGTTTCATTGGGTTCGTATCATCGTTCCTGACTTGTTGACACTAAGTTGGATGAATTTGGAGACCTTTGGTTCTGACATGTTTTTGGGGCAAAGCGGCCCACATTTGGACCCCACTTTGACTTAAAAATGTCATTTTTGCCCCTGTGTCCAAATTGGACTCAAGGACAGGCATTTTTAGCTGATTGATATCTTCTGGATCTGATGGTGATGTCTATTTCAGCAACCGGAGTACTGCCTGCAAATCCCGCTGCTGCCAGAGCTACAATTGGAGCAGGAACCCCATGCAAGTGTACCTTACCATAATTGAAGTATATTGATTCATTTATTCTTTTGGTTTATTCCTGTGACTGTTGTACATGCTTAAACCTAGGACCGTGTGATGTACTTAGCGTCCGATTAATAGTCGGGTGCCAACACCGTACGCGGGGTTGGGTAAGGTCACAACTAGAGATGGATATCGTGACATTTACATTCTCGTACTTGCCATATCAAGTACATTATACCCAGGACACCTGGCACGAATCATGAGACAAAATCTTCCTGAAATATTCAAGGTGATTCTATATAGGATACAGATTTCATGACTTGGACATTATTATCTTAGATCTTAATATATGACTTATTGTATTAGTTGATCTTGCGTGACATGAACATGAGACATTATGAAACTGTGACGTAAGATTACATTGGGTGGAGAGAGATTTACTATACAAAAGGCTGAATATATATATATAATACTTTAATGGATTATGCCTTAGACTCTGACGCAGAGCTTTGGTACCGTACTGGCCCTTCGAAAAAATACTGCTATGGGTTTCTTCGACACTAATCCTGTAGTAGTCTCAGCCCGAGTATGACTAAAACTCTCACTTGCATATCACTTAGTTGGTTTATTTATTTATCCTATTGTTTCCTTTATTTCTGCACTGCATTTATTTTGGATTATATTATCTGTACCTTGCTATGTTCCCTGCGGACTTGGAATGGATTATGTCCCCAGGATTAGCAGACGAGATCTATCCTGAGGTGTACGGAACAGGAGCACTTCTCGGAACAGTACCAGACCCTGAGGACGAGGTAATCGCTGAGGACTTTTCCTTAACATCTGCTTCCCTATGCTCAGTTTTATGGCAAATAAACTCTTTTATTCTTGTTTAAAATAAACTTTTGTAACAGACTTAATATCGGGTTGTTTCCCGATTTTATTTTCTTGTGACTCGATGTTGTTTAATAATTTTTGTTGATATTACTGTATTTATTCTGTGGATGAGATTAGTAAACCCTGATCATTGTAATACATCTTAAGTATGCCCCGATGGATCCATTAAATTGGGTTTGTCTATCGGTGCGTGCTGTTGGCCATTATCGCGCGTCCAGTCCCTCGATATTTTAGGACTTGGGCGTGACAGGTCACATATCACATCTATTGTCTCAATCAGTCAAGTAAGAACAGTAAACAAAGAACATATATGACAAGGAAGTAAGACGCCCCAAATGTGTCACCCTCACTTTTCCAACTAGGAGTAGTTTGGTAATTTGACATAGGTATTTTTATTTTTAAAAATATAATATTAAATATTGTGCATGTTGTAAATATTATTTATTGTATTATTTATTTATTGTTAAATATTAGTATTTGATTTTGGACTTGTGTCGGTGGACCTAACAAGTTTAGATTAGATCCATGAACTAATATTTAATTCTAGTTAGAATTGAGTCCAATAGTAAGCCCATTCATTAGGGGGGTGAATTAATTAATTCCTTCATGACAAGCCCCAAGGGGTATTGTGGATATTTCATAGTAGCTTGGAGGAGTGGGTAGAGGCCGGCCACCGTAGGAGTGGAGAAAGAGTCTCTTTCTTCATTTTTTATTCCAAATCTAGATCTAGAATTTTTCTCTTCCAAATTCCTTCATTCCTACATGAATTCCTACACAAATTTTTTCCCAATTCCTTTTCTATTTATCATTGGAGGCTATTAGACAAGGAGAAAGCAGGGAACTATAAGGAGGAATTAAGGATCTACAAGGAGGAGCAAGGATCTACAAGTTGAAGGCTCTTGACACTGAATTTGGAGATTTTATTAGGAATCTATCTCCTAATAGGTATAATTCAATTTTTCTTCTCTAATTAGACTCATCTGTAATTGAATCATTAGGAAACCTCCTATGTACTAAGGCTATCCATAGGAATTGAAATTAGGTTCATAGGAGGCCAATGGAGAAAGTTATATGGTATTTTGTGTCAATTTTGGAGGAATTCCGAGATTGGCACATCTTGTGTTTGTCAATAGGTCAATTAGACCAAATTGACATGTGTTTGATTGTGTGTGACTAGTACCGTGTCCACAATTGGATACGTGTAGGCCTTATCCCGATAATCTGGCGATACGGGTTGATTTGGGGGTTTTCTTCCGAAACGGGGGTTTGAGCATGTCACATTTTAACACGAACTCGTAGACGAATAGCTAACACTTTGTGTTGCTTCTAATTATGATTTTAGACTTGCTCGTGTCCTTCGGGATACGTTTGGTGGTATGGTGGATCCGTATCGCAAGCGTATCATAGATCAAGTGTGATACGGGTGCGATGCACTCCACGTGTTTGTTTCCTTGCATTTCAATTCAATATACCTTGATTATAGCTATTAGAGTATTATAATTATAATTGTTATATGATATAAATGTATATATATAATTATGCATATGTTCTATATTTTATTGTGATGTGTTGGTGGTCATGGGAGAGTAGGAGAGTGTATATGCATCCCTAGTGTGGTTATGTGGTGACATATATATATATATATATATATATATATATATATATATATATATATATATATATATATATATATGAGTGAGTATATGTGTGCATTAGATGTGTGTATGTGAGCTTGGGGGAACAATTAGCAGGCTAAAAAGCAGCAAGAAACAGCAGAGAAAAGCAGCAGCAGAAGCAGTGAGCAACATCAACAATAAGTAAAAGCAGTGAGCAGCAGCAGCAACAGCAGTAAGTAGTAGCAGAAGCAATGATAAGCAGCTACAGAAGAAGTAGTAAGCTGCAACATAAGCAGCATTTGGCAGCAATAAGCTGCATCAACAGTAATAAGCAGCAGTAGTATTAGTTAGGGATAAATTAAGATAAGCTAGTTAAAAAGCTAAGTTAGTTTTTATTGATAAGTTAGTTGGTAAGTTAAGTATATATATATATATATATATATATATATATATATATATATATATATATATATATATATATATATATATATATATATATATATATATAAGCATTAGTAAGCATTGGTTAGTGTTATTTCTAGTTTACCTTGACTTACACCAAGGTAATGATAGTTGAGGTATCTTGGGTACGGGTATTAAATATCAAAGGGTATGTTAGTATGTTAGTTTAGTATAGTATTGTTATAAGTTTAAATGCAGGTTAGTATATAGTGAGGTATATTAGTTAGTTAGCCAATGTTAGATATTGGATTACCTTGTGATACCAAGGTAATGTTAAGGTATTGGTTTATACTCAAGGTATTGAGTTTGTATATCAAGATGGGTGTGTAGGTGGTATGATACCGCATTTGGTTCAAAGCCAAGGTATTCACTTAGCATTAGTTTGGCTAGGAGTACTATATATTTTATCTTGTATATATATAATGTAGTATTTTCATATCTAATAACTTGCGTATCTTATGATACGGTATTTTGTTAGTATCCTAGTATCCTAGCATAGCTAGTATAGCCTAGTTACAAAGTTTATGGACCCAATATCCTAGAGATGGATGCATACAACGTAGAAATAACTTGTTTTACCAAGTTTGACTAGTTTAACCTAGAGTTGACCTAGTTTGACTGTTTTGACTTAGAAATGGTTTTATGACCTAGAATTGAACTAGTTTAACTTATTTTTATTTTAAAACCTTGTATTGATGCAATATACCATAGATAGGTCTGTGTGACACTAGCTTGGGCATCGAGAGACACACCTTTCTTAGGACCTCAGGCGAGTATATTTCTCTGTTAGTTTTTATTTCATAGTAGTGTATATATCTCATGTTCTAGAACTGTATACTTGATTCTGACACAGTGGTTTCACGAACTGGTACTACATGGATCTTGTCAGGAGATGTTATCCCTTACCGTATTCAATGAGTACTCCTTTACATGTATTTTATCGTGTGTATCGGGTATTGATTTAGGGTACTTCGTGTTCACACACTTCTCGTGTACAGTGTACTTATATTCGTGTACGCACAATGCTCGTGTTCATTGTGCCCATATTCGTGTTCGTAACGTGTCATGATTGGATCCATTAGTATTGGTTGGGGATGGGAGAGTAGGAGTTGATTATATCATCAAGCCCCAGTATATTCATGTACATGTCGATTATATATCACACTTGTAATCGAGTTTTTATATTATATTCGTGTTCAACCTAAACTGATCACATAATGAACTAGTATTACATGGCACATTAGCTAGATTTTATTTATTTCTATTAAATTAAAGATATTCTATTGAATGTTCTTCATTCCAGTATATTACTTGTTCACTCTAGTTCATTTTATTATGTTATTTAGTTATCTTGTATTCTTTTCTATTATCTATTTTATATGCTCGATTATGTATTTGAAACTGCTTTCAGAGGTATGTACTTTGCTCCAATCCTAACTGGATATATTTTTAAGATGATTGACTCGTAGACTAGTATCCTACATACTATGGAATGCAGAAGGGCATACCATTAGAGGATACTCCTGTAGACCAGGAGGACTTAGTACCAGAGCCTAAGGAGGTTTAGATTATTTAGTTAGACTGTTATTGAGACTTTTGGCATGTATATTATTTCAGTCTTGTGGATGTTTTATGTTTCTCTTTCTTTTATTTTTTTATATCGTGCTTATCTTCCCAAGTTTGCATTGTGATTGAGTATAGTTTATATTTATGAGATACCATATTATTCCTCCATTTGGAGTTAAGATGATTGTCAGGTACCATATATATATTGTTGAGATATTTAGTTAGTTAGAGTTGACCCAGCCGCAGATAGAGCCTACGGGGAGCATGATGTTTGACATTGCGTTGACTTGGTTCAGGACGGACCCCAGGATCTCAGTACCAGGACTTACTTGAAAAGCTTTCAAAGAGCTCTTCATGGAAAAGTCTTTTCCAGATGTGGCTCTGACATCTGTTGAGAGCTAGTTCCAGTACCTCACTCAGGAAAGTTTGACGGTGGATTAGTATGCGACAGAGTATTACAGATTATGCCGCTTTGTGGAGGGGCAGAACTCTAGAGGAAGAGCCAGGAAATTCAGGAAGGGCCAAAACAAGGAGATCAAATCATATACGAATGGAGATTCCACAGCTACTTTCGAGGAGATTTTGAGACCGACATAGTGGCAAAGGATGATCTAGAGCTTGTCTATAAGAGGCCGAGAGACATAGGAGGATCCAGTACCAACGCCGGTCTAATAAAGCAGCCTCATTTTCAGCAGCAGCACAAGTGGCATTTCCAGCAGCCGAGACAGCAGTATCGTGGACCAGCTAGAGCACCGATATAACAGATACACCAGATCCAGAGGCCTGCTATTTCTTGTATATTATGTAAGAAGAAGGGACATAGATGAGATGCATGCAAGATGAGATTGGGCCAGTGCTTAATCTGAGGATCAGGAGACCATTAGTTGAGGGCTTATCCTAAAGCTTCATCTCGTCTAGCTCAGGGCAGAGCTCAGGCACAGAGAGCTCCCACGAGACCACCAGCGGGACAACAGAGAGGACTTCCTCTACCACCACAACAATAGCAGTTCGCTCGGTACCAGCAGCAAAGAGGTATCCAGCGACAAGGGCGAGCTTTTGCTTTAACTGTCGAGGAGGAGATGCCAGTCGGTGATGTTATCTCAGGTTCAGTCTATCTTGATTCTTTTTTAGCTCATGCTTTATTTGATTCTAGTGCTTCACATAGTTTTGTATCTGTATCATTTCCTCTAAAATATTATCTTGAGTCTAAACCGTTGGCGAGGACTTACAAGATCACGACCGGGTGTGGCATTATCCTGGTCAGTAAAATTTGTAAGGATCGGAAAGTTTATTTGGGAGGCCAAGTGTTGAGCGTATGTCTACTCATAATGCCACTTCTGAGCTACGATATAGTTCTCGGGATGGATTGGTTGAGTAGGCATCATTCTAATATTGATTGTCGAGGAGGCAGAGTTTTGTTCCATATACCAGGAGAGCTAGAGTTTGAGTTCGTCAGGAGAGCAGAGAGAAGGATACTTCTATGTAGCTTTGGTAGAAGAACATGAGCTGCCACATCCATTGATTGTAGAGTATATGGAGGACTTTCTAGAGGAGTTAACGGGGTTGCCACCAGACAGAGATATGGAGTACTCTATAGACTTGGTGACAGGTGTAGAGCCAATATCACAGCACGTCTATAGGGTGACAATAATGAACTATCGCTGTTGAAGAAGCAGGTGGATGAGTTACAGAACAAGGGCTTCATCTACTCTACTTCATCATCGTGGGGTGCTCCGATATTATTTTTACCAAAGAAGGATGGGTCAGTACGCATGTGTATCGACTACAGGGCACTCAATAACCTCACTATCAAGAACAAATACCCGTTGAGTGGAGCGAAGGTATTCTCAAAGATAGACTTAAGATCGGGGTACCACCAAGTGAAAGTAAAAAAGTAAGACATTCCGAAGACAACTTTCAGAACTCGGTATGGGCAGTTTGAGTTCTTGGTAATATTGTTTGGGGTGACCCATGCCTAGGCGCTATTCATGAAACTGATAAATAAGGTATTTTATCAATACTTGGATCAGTTTGTGGTAGTATTCATTGATAATATATTAATTTATTCGAAGACCCCGAAGGAGCATGAAAAGCATTTGAGGATAGTTCTGGAGACCCTCAGGAAGGAGAAGCTATATGGCAAGCTTTTGAAGTGTGAGTTCTATCTTGATAAGGTTGAATTCCTCGGGCATGTGATTACAGGAGACAGAATCTCAGTAGACCTGAAAAAGATTTCAGCAGTTGAGTTATGGTCTACCCCGAGTTCAGTGGCCGAGATCAGGAGTTTTCTTGGACTGGCAGGCTATTATCGGAGGTTTGCTCATGATTTTTCTAGTATTACGGAGCCAATGAATAGACTAACCAGGAAGGATGTGGAGTTCGTATGGACTGAGGATTGTTAGTCTGCTAAAGAAGAGGTTGACTATAGCTCCAATATTGACATTGCCATCAAGGGCGGGAGGATTTTCTATATATAGTGATGCATCGGGTAAGGGTTTGGTTTTGTGTTACAGCATAACGGGAAGGTAATTGCCTATGCTTCCAGGCGATTATGCCTACATAAGAAGAATTATACTACCCATGACTTGGAGTTTGCAGTAGTTATTTTTTTTCTTAAACTGTGGAAGCACTACTTGTATGGAGAGAGGGTAGAGATCTTTAGATATCACAAGATCTTGAAATATGTGTTTACATAAAAAGAGCTCAATATGAGGCTGCAGCGGTGGTTGAAGTTGATGAAGGACTTTGATATTGCTTTGCAGTATCATCCAGGGAAGGCCAATATAGTCGCGGATGCCTTGAGCAGGTATCCAGTGGCTATGTATTTGATAAGGGACAAATATTTGTTGGCCGATCTTGATAGTTTGGGCATTGAAGTATTAGTTCCTAGAGTTGCAGAGCTGCACAGTTCGAGGATAATTTTGTGAGGAGCATCAGAGTACAGATCTAGATAGGATTGACGGAGGACTTCAGCATTGTAAATGATGGTTTATTATGGCACAGTACCAGATTGTGTGTGCCGAGTGGAGCATTATGCGAGAAGATTCTTCAGGAGGTACATCAATCTCAGTACTCTATGCCAACAAGATGTATAGGCACATGAGAGAGCATGTTTGGTGGTATAGTATGAAGCGGGAGGTAGCTAAATTCGTATCCAGATGCTTGGTATGCCAATAGGTAAAGGCAGAGAGATAGAGGCCAGGTGGATTACTTCAGCCTATATCTATTCCAGAGTAGAAGTGGGAGCATGTGACAATGGACTTTTTTTAGGATTTTCAAGTTCTCCAGGAGATAAAGATGCAATTTGGGTCATCGTAGACAGGTTGACCAAATTAGGCTACTTTCTGCCATTCAAAGTGGGTAGGTCTACATAGAAGCTCGTGGAGATATATGTGCGTCAGATGTCAGATTGTATGGAGTTCCTGTGAGCATAGTATCATATCAGGATAGTCGCTTCACGTCTCACTTCTAGAGGAGTTTGCAGGCTAGCTTGGGCACTCAGCTCAAGTTCAGTACCGCATATCACCCTCAGACAGACGGATAGTCGGAGAGGACTATTCAGACTCTAGAGAGCATGTTATATACCTGTGTTTTAGATTTTGGAGGCTCTTGAAAGGATCATCTTAACTTGGTAGAGTTTTCTTACAACAACAGCTACCAGGCCAGTATAGAGATGTCACTATTTAAGGAGTAGTATGGATGGAGATGCCGCACTCCATTATCACAGGATGATGTTAGTTAGAGAGACTTATTTGGACTAGAGATAGTTGTGAATACAGCTGAGAAGGTGAAGCTCATCAAGGATAGACTTCGGGTGGCGCAGGACAGACAGCGGCATTATTGCGATAGCCACCGGAGACCAATGGAGTATGAGATATAGATTTTGTTTTGCATTGCTTGTGATTGTTTGTTTTGTTAGAGTGCTAAGGTTGTATTTTGTGCTAAGTTGGCGATCTAGTTTTCTTGATGATTTCTTCGATATGTGACACGATTTATTTCGGTGGAGGCGGGAAGCTTAGTCTGTGATTCATCAGACCTTTTAGTATTCTCGAGAGGGTCAGTGCAGTTGCTTATAGACTAGACTTGCCACCTACATTGGAGGGAGTATACAACGTATTTCATGTATTAAAGCTGAAATGGTACATGGCGGATCCTAGGCATGTACTAGATCACTCGGAGATAGAGGTGGGCCGCTCTACTCTTAGCTATCCAGAATAGCCAGTTGAGATCTTGGACCGCCGGAAGAAGGTGTTACGGAAACAGGCGATTCCTTTGGTACATGTTGCGTGGAGGCATCACTTTCCAAGAAAGAGTACCTGGGAGCGAGATGCCAGGATGCGCGAGCGATATCCTTATCTATTTGAGCCATAAGGTATAATTCTTTCTTGCATTGAATTGATTGCTTTTGGTAGTTAGCTTCTTCCTTAATTTCGAGGACATATTTTTTTTATGGTAGGTAGGATTGTCACCCTCACTTTTTTAACTAGGGATAGTTTGGTAATTTGACATGGATATTTTTATTTTTAGAAATATAATATTAAATATTGTGCATGTTATAAATATTATTTATTGTATTATTTATTTATTGTTAGATGTTAGTATTTGATTTTGGACTTGTGTTAGTGGACCTAACTAGTTTGGATTAGATTCATGAACCAATATTTAATTCTAGGTATAATTGAGCCCAATAGTAAGCCCATTCATTAGGAGGATGAATTAATTAGTTAAACCAATTAGACTAGAACCTTTCCTCCTTAATTAATTCTTTCACGACAAGTCCCAAGGGGTATTGTGGATATTTCATAGTAGCTTGAAGGAGGAGGTAGAGGCCGGCCACAATAGGAGTGGAGAGAGACTCTTTCTCTTTATTTTTTATTCTAAATCTAGATATAGAATTTTTCTCTTCCAAATTCCTTCATTCCTACCATAATTCCTACACAAATTTCTTCCCAATTTTTTTCCTATTCATTTTTGGAGGCTATTAGAATAAGAAGAAAGTAAGGATCTATAAGGATGAAGCAAGAAAAGTAAGGATCTATAAGGAGGAAGCAAGGATCTACTAGGAGGAAGCAATGATCTACAAGGGGGAGCAAGGATCTACAAGTTGAAGGCTCTTGACACTCAATTTGGAGATTTCATGAGAAATCTACCTCCCAATAGGTACAACTTATTTTTTTTTTCTATAATTAGACTCTAAATCTATAATTTAATTATTAGAAACCCTTATATGTACTAAGTCTACCCATAGGAATTGGAATTAGGTTCATAGGAGGCCTATAGAGAAAGTTATGTGGTATTTTATGTCAATTTTGTGGGAATTATGAGATTGGCACATCTTGTGTTTGTCAATAGGTTAATTAGACTAGATTAACATATGTTTGATTGTGTGTGACTAGTGTCATATCCATAATTGGATACGTGTTGGTCGTATCCCGACAATTTGGTGATACGGGTTGATTTGGGGGTTTTCTTCTGACATGGGGGTTTGAGCATGTCATATTTTGACACAGACACATAGACGAATATCTAACACCTCGTGTTACTTCTTATTATGATTTTAGACTTGCTCGGGTCCTTCGGGATATGTTTGGTGGTATGGTGGAGCCGTATTGCAAGCATATCATAGATCGAGTGTGATACGGGTGTGGTGCACTCCACGTATTTATTTCCTTATATTTTAATTCAATATACCTTGGTTATATATATTAGTATATTATAATTATATGATATATATATATATATATATATGTAATTATGTGTATGTTCTATATTTTATTGTGCTGTGTTGGTGGTCATGGGAGAATAAGAGAGTGTATGTGCATCACTAGTGTGGTTATATGGTGACATATATATATAGGGATATATATATATATATATATATATATATATATATATATATATGTATGTATATAAATATGTAAGTGAGTGTATGTGTGTATTATATTTGGGTATATGTGTATGTGAGCTAGGAGGGAGCAATAAGCAAGCCGAAAAGCAGCAAGAAGCAGTAGCGAAAAGTAGGAGCAGAAGTAGTGAGCTGCAGAAATAATAAGAAGAAGTAATGAGCAGCAGCAGCAGAAGAAGTAAGCAACAATAGAAGCAACGATATAAGCTCCAGCAACAGTAATGAGCAGCTGTTGACTTAGTTAGAGATAAGTTAAGATAAGCTAGTTAGTATCAATATCCACAACCATATATTCAGGCATGAGTACGTGGGTACACCCAGCCTATGCCGTAACATGGACGGTAGAACGTTGTCAGGGTCAATTCTACTATCTAAACATCTCACACAATATATATAAGGTACCTGTCAATCATCTCAACTCCAAACGGTAGAACAATATAGAATCTCATAAAAGTAACTATACTCAATCACAATGCAAACTAAGGATGATAGAACACAAATGGAATAAGGAAGGAAAAGAATCATAATTCAGCCACAAGACTAAAATAATATATACATGCCAAAATCTTAAAAACAGTCTAATACAAGTCCATCAGAAATAAACTAAATCTTCTCAGGCTTTGGTACTAAGTCCTCCTGGTCTACAAGAGTATCCTCTAATAGTATGCCCTCCTGTGGTCTGTAAAATGTAGGACACTAATCTATGAGCCAATTATCTGAAAAAATATATCCAATCAAGATTGGAGCGAAGTGCATACCTCTGAAAGCAGTTTCAAATATATAATCAAGCATATAAAACATATAATAGAAAAGAATACAAGATACTAAACAAAAGAATGAAATAAACTATAGTGAACATATAATGTACTGGAATAAAGAACAAGCAATATGAATATCTGCAATATAAAGGAATAACAAAAATCTAACTAATGTGCCTTGGAATATAAGTTTATTATGTGATCAGTTTAGGTTAAACACGAATACAATAAGGTAACTCGATTAGAAGTATGGTATATAATCGACATGTACACGAATACACTGGAACTTGATCACATAATCAACTCATACTCTTCCATCCCCAATTAATACTAATGGATCCAATTACGACACGTTACGAACACGAATATGGGCACACAGAACATGAGCAGTGTGTGTACACGAATATAAGCACACTGAATACGAGCAATATGTGAACATAAAGTACACTAAATCAATACCTGATACACACGATAAAATACATATGAAGGAGTACCCGTTGAATACGATAAGGGATAACATCTCCTGACATAATCCATGTAGTAACAGTCCGTGAAACCACTATATCGGAATCAAGTATACAATTCTAGAATATGAGATATATACACTATTATGAAATGAAAACTAACAGAGAAATATACTCACCTGAGGTCCTGAGCAAGGTGTTTCTCGATGCCCAAGCTGGTGTCACACAGACCTATATATGGTATATTGCATCAATACAAGGTTTTGGAATAAGAATAAGTTAAACTAGTTCAATTCTAGGTCATAAAGCCATTTCTATGTCAAAATAGTCAACTAGGTCATCAAACTTGCTATTTTTAGGTTGTATGAGTCAATCTCTAGGATATTAGGTCTATACCCTATGTAACTAGGCTATACTAGCTATACTAAGATACTAGGATACCAACAAAGTACCGTATCCTAAGATACGTAAGTTATTAGATATAAAAATACCATAATTTATATATACAAGACAAAATATATACTACTACTAGTCAAAATAATACTCAGTGGATACATTAGCATTGAACCAAACACGGTATCACACCACCTACACACCCATCTTGATTTACAAGCTCAATAACTTGAGTATAAAACAATACCTTGACATTACCTTGGTATCACAAGGTAATTTAAATTCTAACATGTAACTAACTACCCATATACCTAACTATACACTAACATGCATTTAAACTTATACAATACTATACTAACTAACATAATAACATACCTCTTAATATTTAATACTCGTACCCAAGATACCATAACTCTCATTACCTTGGTATCACACAAGGTAATCTAGAAATAATACTAACCAATGGTAACTAGTGCTTATATATATATATATATATATATATATATATATATATATATATATATATATATATATATATACATATATATATATATACATAACAAGCTTGCTTATCAATATATATATATATATATATATATATATATATATATATATGTATATATATATATATATATATATGTATATAACCAACTAGCTTACCAAGACAACTAACTTATCAAGACAACTCACTGTTAAGCACTGCTTGCTGTTGTGATCTTGCTGCTGTAGTTGCTGCTCTTGTGGTTTGCAGTTGCTGCTGCTACATACATTGCTAGTTGCAGTTGCTGCTCTTGTTGCTGCAGCATGCATTGCTAGCTGCAGGTTGCTACTCTTGCTGTTTGCAGTTGCTGCTGCAGCATGCATTGCTAGCTGCAGTTGCTGCTCTTGCTTCCTGCTGCTGCTGCTTCTCCTACTGCTGGCATTCTTGCTTGCTGCCATTGTGTATTTGCTGATACCAGCAACCCGACCCCCTTCTCACTGATACACTAATACTCGACACTCACACACTTACATACATATATACACACATCCATACACACACACACACACACACACACACACACACACACACATATATATATATATATATATATATATATATATATATATATATATATATATATATACCACATACATATATTTATATCTATATATATATCTCACTAAGTATATACATAAAAATAACCACGTTAGTGATCCCCATTCTACCATGGCCATCCATATATCAAAATAAAAGTAGAACACATACATAATTACACATATACATATATATCATATAACAATTATAATTATATCACTCTAATAGCTCTAACCAAGTTATATTGAATTAAAATACAAGAAAATAAATTCGTGGAGTGCACCACACCCGTATCACACTCAGTCTATGATATGCTTGTGGTACGTCTCCACCACACAACCAAACGTATCTCGAAGGACACGAGCAAGTCTAAAATTATAATTATGAACAACACGAAGAGTTAACTACTCAACTATGTGTCTGTATCAAAATATGACATGCTCAAACTCCCATGTCGGAAGAAAACCATCAAATCAACCCATATCACCAAATTATCGGGATACGGCCTACACGTATCCAATTGTGGATACGACACTAGTCAAATACAATAAAAAACTTATCAATTTGGACAAAATGACCTATTGACAAACACAAGATGTGCCAATCTCGGAATTCTCTCAAAATTGATCCAAAATACCACATAACTTTCTCCATAGGCCTTCTATGAACCTAATTCCAATTCCTATGGGTAGCCTTAGTACATGGGGGGTTTCTAATAATTAAATTACATATTTAGAACCTAATTAGAGAGGGAAAACTGAATTTTGCCTATTAGAAGATGGATTTTTAATAAAATTTCTAAATTGAGTGTCAAGAGCCTCAAACTTGTAGATCCTTGCTCCTCCTTGTAGATCCTTGCTTCCTCCTTGTAGATCCTTGTTCTAATAGCCTCCAATGATGAATAGGGAAGTAATTGGGAAGAAATTTGAGTAGGAATTGGTGTGGTAATGAAAAAATTTGGAAGAGAAAAAAATTCTAGATCTAGATTTGGAATGACAAATGAGAAGAGAGAATCTCTTTCCACTCCTATGGTGGCCAGTCATAACCCCTCCTCCAAGCTACAATAAAATGCCTAAAATATCCCTTCGGGCTTGTCGTGAAGAAATAATTAAGGAGGAAAGGTTCTAGTCTAATTGGTTTAACTAATTAATTCATCATCCTAATAAATAAGCTAACTATTGGGCCCAATTCTAACTAGAATTAAATATTGGTCCATAGATCTAATCTAAACTAGTTAGGTCCACTAACACAAGTCTAAAATCAAATACTAACATCTAAAAATAAATAAATAATATAATAAATAATATTTACAATATGCACAATATTTAACATAATATTCCTAAAAATAAAAATACCCATGCCAAATTACCAAACTACCCCTAGTTGGAAAAGTGAGGGTGACAGTTAATATGCTAAGTTAGTTTTTATTGATGAGTTAGTTGGTAAGTTAAGTATATATATATATATATATATATATATATATATATATATATATATATATATATATATATATATATATATATATATATATATATATATATATATAAGCATTAGGTAGTATTAGTTAGTATTATTTCTAGTTTACTTTGAGTTACACCAAGGTAATGAGAGTTGAGGTATCTTAGGTACGGTATTAAATATCAAGGGGTATCTTAGTATGTTAGTTTAGTATAGTATTGTTATAAGTTTAAATGCATGTTAGTGTATAGTGAGGTATGTTGGTTAGTTAGCTAATGTTAGATATTGGGTTGCCTTGTGATACAAAGGTAATGTCAAGGTATTGGTTTATACTATTGAGTTTGTATATCAAAATGGGTGTGTAGGTGGTGTGATACCGCATTTGGTTCAAAATTAAGGTATCAACTTAGCATTAGTTTGGCTAGGAGTACTATTTATTTTGTCTTGTATATATATATTATAGTATTTTTATATCTAATAACTTATGTATCATATGATACGTTATTTTGTTGGTATCCTAGTATCCTAGCATAGTTAGTATAGCCTAATTACATAGTGTATGGACCAAATATCCTATAAATGAACTCATACAAACTAAAAATAGCTAGTTTGACTAGTTTGACCTAGAGTTGACCTAGTTTGACTATTTTGACTTAGAAATAGCTTTCTGACCTATAATTGAACTAGTTTAACTTATTTTTAATCCAAAACCTTGTATTGATACAATATACCATATATAGGTCTGTGTGACACCATCTTGGGCATCGAGAGACACACCTTGCTCAAGACCTCAGCGAGTATATTTTTTGTTAATTTTTATTTCATAATAGTGTATATATCTCATGTTTCAGAACAATATACTTGATTTTGACACAGTAGTTTCACGGACTGAAACTACATAGATCCTTTCAGAAGATGTTATCCCTTACCGTATTCAGCGGGTCCTCCTTTACATGTATTTTATCGTGTGTATCGGGTATTGATTTATGTACTTCGTGTTTACACACTCCTCGTGTTCAGTATGCTTATATTCGTGTACACATACTACTCGTGTTCAATGTGCCTATATTCATGTTTGTAACGTGTCGTGATTGGATCCATTAATATTGGTTGGGAATGGAGGAGTTGATTATGTGATCAAGTCCCAGTGTATTCATGTACATGTTGATTACATATCACACTTGTAATCGAGTAACCTTATTGTATTCGTGTTCAACCTAAACCGATCACATAATGAACTAGTATTCCATAGGACATTAGCTAGATTTTATTATTTCTATTATATTACAGATATTCTATTGCATGTTCTTCATTCCCGTACATTACCTGTTCACTCTAGTTCATTTTATTCTGTTGTTTAGTTATCTTGTATTCTTTTCTATTATCTGTTTTATATGCTCGATTATGTATTTAAAACTGCTTTCAGAGGTATATACTTTGCTCCAATCTTGACTGGATATATTTTTCAGATGATTAGCTTGGCTCGTAGACCAGTGTCCTACATACTACGGACCATAGGAGGGCATACCATTAGAGGATACTCCTGTAGACCAGGAGGACTTAGTACCAGAGCCTTACGAGGTTTAGATTATTTTTTTAGAATGTTATTGAGACTTATCGCTTATATAATATTCCAGTCTTGTGGATGTTTTGTGTTTCTCTTTCTTTCGTTATTCCATATCATTCTTATCTTTCCTAGTTTATACTGTGTTTGAGTATAGTTTATTTTTATGAGATACCATATTGTTCCTCCGTTTGGAGTTCAAATGATTGACAAGTACCATATATATGTCGTTGAGATGGTTAGTTAGTTAGAGTTGACCCAAACATCGTTCTACAGTCGATGTTGCGACGTAGGCTGGACGTACCCACGTACTCGTCCCAAATATCTGGGTACGAGACATGACAAAATGCCATGCTACAATATTCTGGCAACCAGCTGTACAAAAATTAGAAAGCTGGCATAGTAGTAAAAGTACATGAACCTTATCAACTGCTGTGTGATTAATTATAATTATGTAAGAAAACTAAATGTCCAGATTTACAGCTAACAAGTATCGGTAGCTAAACGCCCAAAATGAGTTAAATGTGTAATAATGAGCAGGGAAGAAGAAATTCACTCATTTTCCTCATTGGCCATCTGTCTTGTGCGTGCCATTATTCAGGGTGAAGTACGCTTGATCCTCGGGTGCTGGCTCTAAACCTGGCTATGCAAAACCAGTAGGATTAGACCCCAAATTGCAAGTACCACAAAGGAAGCACGAATGAAAAATAAAACCAAGTTATAATATATATATATATATATATATATATATATATATATATATATATATAGGCAATAATTTCTATCAGTTTTTCCTTTTCATCAATTCTTTGCCACCATTTCACAAAAATTTACGTGACAAAATAGGTATATTGTTAGAATCAAACTCACATTTAATAGTCCAATAAAATATATATAGAAAATAAAACTTAACAAAGTATTATATATATATATATATATATATATATATATATTGTTCTGTCTCGTAGTTTTGGTTCATATCCTACCGTGATACAACAATCTAACCCTACAGCCAAACAAGGACAAGGGTTAGACCATCGCACCATGATAGCCCACGTCCCTAAACTGTTTAATAGAAGATACAATGACAATCAACCTCGGTTATAAAATTGACCAATCAATTGTACAGCCAACCTTCACTACTAATGCTCGAGATACACCACCGTGCTAAGATTGCATAGAACATATAGTATAATATAATAGTCGGATATTGCCATCCACAAAATAGAATTTAAATAATAACCCTGGGGGCCAGCCTTCACTACCCATATATTAGTCGGGATTACATCCCTCCTAATACTCTACATGTTCTAGTTGCCTAGTTAACCCTACGGTTAGTTGGAGTCACATGGCATGATCACATATTACTCCCCTTATATGTCGTACCAAAGTACAGACACGGCAGATACGAATCCACTTTGGCACTAAGTTGTTCAATTTGGATTCACCCGAGCATGATGCAACAATCCATAAATCCTAGCCACGCTTGGTTATTGACGAACTATCATGTCCATGCTGGAGGAATTTGATTACATCACATGTCGCTTAGCACGTAGGCACACCTTGGAATAAACATGTAACATAATCACGTAGAAACATTAGCACGTAGGAACACATAGCACATAGTAAGTGTATCAGCACGGATACCAATAGTCGAGTCAAGTTGCCAATCATTAGTAAATCACATGAGTTCTTGCACATAACAATATGTAGGTCGAGTCAGAAACATTGGTAGTCATAGTTACTTTGACGTATGGCCTATCTCTATTCATAGTCGGGTCAAGCATACAGTCAGGTTCAACACATGGTCACTCAGTTTTCATGTATTCTAATCATCAATCTCACACTTATAACCATAATAATCCAATAAAATATCAAACCAAGAAAATCAATAAATCATGCACATAGTGCCGCATAGGGTCAGGGACGCATAGAGTTAGTATCGCATATGACAGGTGTCGCATAGAGGTTGCTGCCGCATATGAGTCAAGGTCGCATAGATCTGCTTACCGTATATGGGTCAAGGCCGCATGATACGTTCTGGGACTTAGCAGATTTCTTATTTTTTCAGCGAGTGAGACACAAGGAGTTAAGCATTTGCTCCAGTATACTTGTGTAATAATCAGTCATGCTTCCAAAAAGATGGATACATGCTGGTCGGATATGCGGAAAGTATCTATGCTGCATAAGAATCATGCGGTATGGAACTCTCGACCATATATGGCCTTGGCCGCATGAGAACTTCTTCTCCAGACAACAAGTTCAGCAATTGCAAGAACTCCAAAAATAAAAAAATTTATTTCTTCATAAAAACTTTATTTTAACTCCAATTCAAGGAAACCAAAAGCCAAAATGCTCAAAATAAAGTATTCCATCCATCCCAAAAACTATTATTCCAAAATACCATGTTTTAGTAGATCAAAATCACCAAAAATTAAGGAACCCATGAAAAGCCTAAACTCAGAATGTAGATCTACTCAAATGTAACCATTAAAACTGAAAACTCAAAGTACTAAAAGTGTTTAGAATCATCATGAGCAAATAATAGACAAACAAAATACAAGAAAAGAGCAAAAATAAAAAATCAAGAGATTTCTCCATGTAGTGCAAGGTGTACTTGCCTAAATGAAGGAAGAGAAAAATGAGAGAATGCAGGATAAGAGAGAAAGAAGTTAACTTATATAGCTAGAATTTGAGGATTAGACCATGGATTCACTCATGCTAAACCAACCCAATAATTAAACCGTGAGTCTAATTGAACCACATAATGGGTCTAGTCTCCATGACATACAACTAATTACCATGCAAGCAACAAATAATATAAACATGAAAACTAATATGTTCCAAATACATATATCGGGAAAGGAGAGTGACATCTCTATCCACCTTAGAAAAATTATGTCCGCGAAATTAAAACCTAAGGTTAGCTAGAGAAATCAGAACAAGCATTACTCTAACTACAAGCTCTTATACACATGCAATCAAATTCAACATATAATAAAGAAGAGCGTTGTTACATAGCATGATTAAATGAATCATGAGATTCGAGATACGAAGGCATAAGAATGAATATACCTTTCATGTCGAACATGTGCGAATACCGAGACTGGATATTATCTTCGTGCTTCCACATCGACTCTCCCAAATGGTGATGACTCCAAGCAACTCGGACAAGATGAATAATCCGATTCTTGAGCACCTTCTTCTTTCGGTCCAAAAGGGATATGTGTTGCTTCTCGTAAGATAAGTCGGTACCAATGACTAGCTCAGAATGGTCGAGGATATGACTTAAATCTAGGATATACCTACACAATTGAGACACATGAAATATATTATGCACCTCACGTAGCAAAGGCGGAAGGGCAAGAAGATAAGTAACATCGCCTACCGGTTTGAGGATATTAAACGTACCGATGCATCAAGGACTAAGCTTCCGTCGAACCCCAAATCTAATGACTCCATGGGTTGGAAAAATCCGGAAGAACACGTGGTTGCCGACACAAAACTCTAAAGGACTATGATGCTGATCTGCCCATTGTCGATGCCTATCTTGCATAACATGAAGTCGCTCTCTGATCTGCTTGACAACATCTACTATCTAGGTGATCATCTCTGGGCCTAACATCTTTCGCTCACCTATATCATCCCACACCATTGGTGACCTGTACTTTCTCCCATATAACGATTCGAATGGTGCCATTTGAATACTTGTTTGATAACTATGTTATATGAGAACTCAATGAGATGAAGGTGATCTTCCCAAGACCCTCCAAAATTCAAAGTACAAGATTGTAGCATATAATCCAGGGTCTGGATGGTTCTCTATGATTGCCCATCTGTTTGTGGATGGTAAGCGGTACTGAAGCTCAACTTGGTATCCAAATTCTGGTGCAAGCTCTTCCAAAAATTTAAAGTGAACCGAGTATCTTGATTTGATACGATACTCATTGGGATGTCGTACTGTCTTACTATCTTTCGTATGTATATTTCTGCTAACTGCTTTATGGATTTTCCTACTCGAAAAGGAAGAAAGTGAGCTAGTTTTGTGAGACGATCTACTATTACCCAAACTATATCACGACTAGTCGGGAATCTAGGTAAATCGATCACAAAGACCATCGTGATATGTTCCCACTTCCACTCCAGAATAGGAAGCGACTGCAATAATCCTCCTAGTCTATATTGGTCGGCCTTCACTTGCTAACATACCAAACACCAAAAAATGAATCGTGCTATCTCCCTCTTTATCCCGTTCTACCAAAAATATTGCTTTATGTCTTGATACATCTTGGTACCTCCTGAATGAATTAAATACTGGAAACTGTGTGCCTCGGTCATTACTTCTTGCTAGATATCTCCACTTGGCACACAGAGACGGTTTCCAAATCTAAGAGTTTCATCTTCATGAATCGTCAACTCTTTTCTGAGACCAGACTCGCATTCCGTCCGAAGCTTCTGAACTTTCGGTCCTCTGTCCCAGCCTCCTTAATCCTCTCTATAATGGTAGATTGTACCCTTAAACTAGCCAATACTCCTACGTCTTGAGGAAGTACTATCTCGATCCGCATTTCTCGAAGATCTTCTAAGATATGCCGCTGCGATGTCAACATAAATATACTACCTCACATTCTAAGAGCATCTGCTACCATATTTGCCTTATCTAGATGGTACTAAAGTTCCTTATCATAGTCCTTTATCAATTCTAGCCACCTCATTTGCCTCATGTTCAAGTCCTTCTGGGTGAATACATACTTTAAGTTCTTTTGATCTGTAAATATCTCCACCCGATCACCATACAAGTAGTGCCTTCACAGCTTATGTTCAAATACTACCGCCGCCAACTCCAAATCGTAAGTCGGATAATTCTTCTTGTGATATCGAAACTACTATAATGCATAAGCTATCAACCTTCCATATTGCATCAATACACACCCAAGTCATTTGCCTTATGTGTCGCAATATACTTTAAACCCTCCAGAACCTACTGAAAGCGTGAGAATCGGAGCTAAAATAAATCTCTTCTTTAATTGTTTAAATAATGTCTGGCACTCTCCTGACCAATCAAACTTAGATTTTTTGTTGTCAATTGAGTCAGCGGTACTGAAATCCTTACAAAGTCTGCCATGAACCTTTTATAATATCCTGCCAATCTTAGGAAACTACATACTACAGCTACTGTCTTAGGAACTGGCTAACTATCTATGGCCTCAACCTTCTTCAGATCTACTGCTACTCATGCTCCAGAGATGAAGTGACCCACGAATGACACATGATCCAACCAAAACTCGTACTTGCTGAGATTTTCGTATAACTGGTGTTCCCTCAAAATTTGTAAGACCTTCCGAAGATACTCTTCGTGCTCCTCTTTGCTACTAGAATAAACTAGAATGTCGTCTATGAAAACCACCATGAACTGATCTAGATATGACATAAAAATACGGTTTATCAAATCCATAAATATCACTAGAGCATTAGTTAGTCGGAATGGCATAACTAAGAATTCATAATGCCCTTATTGTGACCTAAATGTTGTCTTGGGTATGTCTTGCTCCCGAACTCTTACTTGATGATACCCTGATCGAAGATCAATCTTAGAGAAAACCTTGGCTTTACTCAGTTGATCAAAAAATTATCGATCCTTGATAATGGATACTTGTTCTTCACTGTTACTGCGTTCAATTATCTGTAGTCGATACATAACCGTGATGACCCCTTCTTCTTTACTAGAACCACTAGCACTCCCTAAGATAACCTATTGGCTCGAATAAACTTCTTTGACTTCAGTTCTTCAATATATTGGTATAATATGTCTAGATCTGATGGTGCCATTTGGTGTACTTAACAAGATATTGGTCCTGCTCAAGGAATCAACTCTATACAAAACTCAACATCTCTTACTTGGGGTAACCTTAGAAGTTCCTCTGGGAAGACGTCTAAGAACTCCTACAGATCTCTCAAAGGCAAAACCTTTCATGCCTGGGATACTAAATAATACCCTAACCTTATGGAAATCTATCAAAGTATGACTGTCTCTCTGCTAGTCCATGCCTAAGATAATGTCTAAGTTACCCATAGGAACTCGATCAACCATACTGGTAGTGAACGTCCGCATACTACGACCGGACACGCTATACATACTCTACTAACTCCTACGAGTCAATTACCAGTGAGTATATTTAACCTCTCTGGCAATGACTCAAACTCTAATCCAATACGTGTCAAAAATCATGATGATACAAATAAATAAGATTTACCAGAATCAAAAAATGCTACAACAAAAAAAGATACGACATAGTTGTTACCTGCCACCACGTCGCCTGATGCCAAAGCCTTCTCCAAAGATAAAGTGAAAGCTTGTTTATGGCCCTACTGCTCTCCTTGTTGTTGCCTCCCTTGGACACATTATTGTTGTGGCCTATGTTGGCCCTACTGTTGATTCTGCTACTATTGGTACATCTAAGCTTACATCGGTAGCGGACACTGAGCTAATGGGATCACTGCTGGAGTGCCCCAGGCGCTGGCAGTACTGGTAATAGTTAGACTGTCCTCCTGGCCTATGCATCATCGAAAAATTGGTAATCCAATGATCGGGACTACCATACCTTATACACAACCAATTGGCTGCCCTACACACATCTCTAATGTGGCCTCCCTTGCCACAGTAAGTGCAACCTACCGGTGCTCCCTGGCGCTGTTGCTGTTGTTGTTGCTGCTGTCTTGGCTGCTGCAGAACCGGTACTGTCACCATCGAAACTGCCGCCCTTCTTGGTATTGAATCATGGATGCCAACGCCAGGTAATGGTGCTGACATCCGAGGTAATCCTCTACCTCCTCCTCCACTATGATCACGAGACCTCTTTTTGCCTTATGTCCTTGCCGATAACCTCTACATGGTGAGCTAGTGCCTCTGAGCTGCTATCAGAACTTTTTTATAAGTCTGGTAGTCGTGCCCCTCTACTAGTTATAGAATCTCCAAATAAAGTCCTTGCTAGAACCTCATTTCTCTATCCGACTCTGTAGCAACCATAGTTGGAGCGAATCTACTGAGCCTGCAAAACTCGGCTGCATATCCATCCACAGTCCTACCGGCCTGCTTGAGACTGATAAATCTCTGTTGGAGCTCATACTACGCTACAACTCCAAAATATTTAGCCCTGAATCAAGCCCTAAAACTACCAAGGGATAGGACTCCTCAAGCCAACCTCTATAGAAGCCCACCAATCACGAGCAAGGTCCTGAAGCTGTAATCAGGCCTGGTCAACTTGTTCATCAGCCGAAACCTTTGCCGCTGCCAGAATGACTTTAATATCTTGGAAACATACATCTGCCGTGATGGCATCCTTCGTACCATCAAATTATCTCGGGTTAAATTGGCAAAATCTTACCGACACCCCCGAATCAGTCATTTCTCCTCTTTCCAGGGCCGTCTACAAATCCTGACTCAATAAGACATTCTGCTCTTGTTGTTGAAACTTCTGATTTTGTTGTACTGCCATCTGATGCTTCTGCGTAGCCATCATTCTCCAGAGGATCTTCAGCAATGCCGGGGTGTCAAGTACCATTGGTTCTGCCAATACTACTGGTGGTACGGGGATTTCAGGGGCTGGTTGCTCAACATGTCCAACTTCTGGTTCCACCGTGCCAGCTTGCTCAAGTACTAGCTCTATTCGAATTTGACTCTGAACATGTGATACCTCCTGTTATTGCCCAGGGGAACCCATTCCAGCCCTTCTTCTACTCCAGCAACCGAATAAACCCTAAAGAAATTGAGAAGAAACATCAAGAATAGGACTGGAAGGATCAAGGGAATAATTGATTCGATAGTCAAGCAAGGCTTCGAGGAGAACAAATTCAGGATTTCAAAGGCATATGTTTGATTGAGACTACTATGATCATAACATCCCACAAGCCTGAAAATAAAGTCCTGCATGGGCCACCACTAAAATATTGTTATGCCCAGTACCAAAATACGAAGATGTACATGGCTAGCTCCTCCGTAAAAGGTATAGAACTTCGTGCGACGGTCACGGCTGTAACAAGACAATAGGGTGTATACTAAAAGCAAGTCACTTAGGGTCACACAGCATATCTATTGTCTCAATCAGTCAAGTAAGTGAAGGACCGTAGGGCAACTCTAGAGGGGGGGTGATATAGTATAGCAGAATAATCTACCAAATTAAAAATTAAGCAGAGTGAAGGCTGCTGCCAACTAACAGTGTATATGCAATCTAATAAAGTAAGAGAAAGATTGAGGAAGAGCAAACACCGTGATGTATACTGGTTTTCCTCTGAGAGGACTAGTCCGTGACATAACCCGCACCCGGATATTCGGGCACGAGTACGTGGTTACGCCGAGCCTATGCCACAGTATCGACGGTAGAACGCTGTCTGGGTCATTTCTAACTATCTAATATCTCAACAATATAATATGGTACCTGTCAATTATCTCAACTCCAAACGAAGGAACAATAAGGTATCTCACAAGTATAACTAATCTCAACCATAAAACAAACAAAGAAAGATAAAGCACGAATGGAATAGCGAAGGAAAGAATAAGATATAATCCACAATCTAAAATAATATACAAACTATGAATCTCCACAAATATAGTCTAATACATGCTAACACAAATAACTAGACCTCTTTGGGCTCTTCAACTAAGTCCTCATGGTCTATAGGAGTATCCTCTATAGATATGTCGTCCTGCAGCCTGTAGAATGTGGGACACTGCTCTATAAGTCAATCATCTGGAAAAATATATCCAGTCAGGATTGGAGCGAAGTACATACCTCTGACAGCAGTTTTAATAACATAATCGAGCATATAAAACATATAATAAAAATGAAATACAAGATCACTAAACATATGAATGAATAAACAATAGGTATACATGTAATATACGTGAATATAGATCAATAATATGAATATCTGCAATATGATGAAATAAACTACAATCTAACTAATTTGACTCAGAATACAAGTTCATTATGTGATCGGTTTGGGTAAAAAAGAACAATAAAGTAAGACAATTACATGTGTGGTATGTAATCAGAATGTACATGATGAACAATGGGGCTTTGATCACATAATCAACTTATACTCTCCTATCCTCAACTAATACCAATGGATCCAATCACGACACGCTACGAACACGAATAAGACAACTGAATAGGAGTAGTGGGTGTACACGAATATAATCACACTTAACACGAGCATTATGTGTACACAAATAAGCACACTGAACACGAGCAGTATGTAAAAAAATATAAATTAATACCCATTGTACACGATAAAATACATGTACAGAAGTACCCGCTAAATATGGTAGGGGATAACATCTCCTGACGGGATCCATATAGTACGAGTCCGTAAAATCACTATATCGGAATCAAGTATACAATTATAGAACATACATATATAAAATATTATGAATTAAAAACTATCAAAGAAATGTACTCGCCTGAAGTCCTGAGCAAGGTGTGTCTCTCGATGCCAAAGTTGGTGTCACACAGACCTATATATGGTATGTTGCATCTATACAAGGTTCTGGAATGAAAATAAGTTAAATTAATGCAATTCTAACTCATAAAGCCATTTCTTAATCAAATCGACAAATTCTTGGTTGCAAGAGTCTAACACTTAAATACTAGGTTGATACACTATGAAACTAAGCTATACTAGCTAACTACGATACTATGAAACACAAAAAATACCGTATCCTAAGATACGCAAGTTTAGTATAGAAAAATAGTAATTTGTATATATATATATATATATAAGTCAATATTTATAGTACTAACTAAATAATGCAAATATAGGATACCTTGGCCTTGCACCAATGCATATCACACTACCTATCTGGATACTTAAACCCAATACCTTGGTATCGACCCATTACCTTGACATTACCTTGGTATCCCAAGGTAATTCAAAACCTCATTAATAGCTAGTTTATAAATAACCCCATATACCAAACTATATGCTATCATATACTAAATACTATCATATATCAATACAATACAAAGATACATATAGTTACTAAACTAACTATTTATCTATACTAACTACTAACTAATACATTACACTAACTACACTAACATAAACCACTGTCTAATTAACTAAACTAACCCACTACTATTGAAACTAAATTGAATGGTACATTGATACTGATATTGATACCTTGCAGGTACTGAACTGGACTAATGCTCTTGCATGTGTTCACATTGATGCATTGTACAGTTGAACTGATGCTCAGTTAAAATGCTACTGATACCTGATATTATGGGATTGCACAGTTGTTGATACTGCTACCTGTGCTGAACTGGACGGCTACTGCTCTTTCTCTTGCTATATACGATATACATTGGCTACCACTTGTTGGAGATCTTCTGCAGACCCTCCTGTTGTGGCTGCTATACGAGCATTGTTCCCTGTCTCCTTGATGCTGATACAACTACCTGTTGTTGCTGCATGCCTTGCCCGAACTGCTGTGCTGAAGCACTGCCTTGCTCGAACCCATATGTTGCTGATGCACCCTTCCCTGTTGTGCATACTGGAGCATGCTGCACCCTTCAGTTGTACTGATGTTCACAAGACTGCCACTGTATACTCTTTGTTGTTCAACTAATACTGCCTCTCACTCACACACACACACAAACACCATGCATACACATAGCACACACACAAACACATATACATGACTGCTATATATATATATATATATATATATCCACACATATATGTATATATATCAATAAGTATCTCAATCTATATATATATATAGATATATATATATATACACTCACATATATATATATAAACACTAATACATATATACATATTGATATAATTAGATACATATACATAACAACTTATACATATATATATTTATATATCTATATAAATACTCATACATACACATATAAATATACCAATACATATAGTTATATAGGTACATATACATCTATCCATATACATAAACACATCTATCTATATAAACACATATATATATAAATATATATACCACCACCTACATACATCTATATGATATAATACAAATACACACTCATATACATATATATCATATAATATATATCATACATGTATATATACACAAGCATACATATAATTAAGGACAATAAACCAAACACGTGGAGTGCACCGCACCCGTACCACATTAATTCTATGATACGCTTCCGATACGGCTCCACCACACAACCAAACATTTCTCGAAGGACACAAGCAAGTCTATAATACTAATTATGACTAATACGAAAAATAATAATAACAACTACGTGCCCGTGTCAAGAATTAATATGCATAAATTCCCGTGTCGAAGGAAAACCCCCAAAACCAACCCGTATCTCTAAATTGACGAGATACGGCCAACACGTACCCAACTGTGGACATGGCACTAGTCACAAGCAAGCAATCATATGTCATATTGATCTATTTGACCAATTGACAAGCATCACATATGCTAATCTCATAATTTCTTCAAAATTGACACAAAAATACACAAAACTTCCACCATAGGTCTCCTATGAACCTAAAACCAAACCCTATGGATAGAATATGTATGTGGGGTGATTTTTCATGGTTAATATCAGATTTAGAACATACTACAAGAGGAAAAATTAAAATATACCTATTGGGAGATGTATTTTCAATAAAAATTTCCAAATGTAGAAATGTAGCTCCTCCTTGTAGATCTTGGCCCCCTTCTCGTAGATCCTTGCTTTCTTCTTGTAGATCCTTGTTGTAATAGCTTTAATTAAAGAATTGGGAAGGAATTTGAGAAGAAATTTATGAAGGAATGGTGAGGGAATGAAGGAATTTGGAAAAGGGAAAAATATAGATCTAATACAATTAAAAAATAAAATGAGAGACATTCTCTCTCCTCCCTTTAATGGCCGGCCATATACCCCTCTCTTCAAGCAATATGAAATGTTCAAAACACCCCTTGGGGCCTCTCATGAAAAAATTAATTAAGGGGGGAAGGTTCTAGTCTAATGGTTTCACTAATTAATTTATCCTCGTAATCCATGGACCTAATTCATGGACTCAATCTAAGCTAAACTAAAATATTGGGTTCATACATTTAATTAATTGGTTAGGTCCACTACCAAAGTCCAAAATAATCTAGCATCTAACAATAAATAAATAATACAACAAATAAATAATCACATGCATAATATTTAAATACAATAAATCCTAAAATTAAAAAATACCCGTGTCAATTACCAAACTACCCTTGATTGAAAATATGAAGGTGACAGTCCAGTCCCGAGAATACTTGCTCGAAGTTTTATCCACTATAATCACCAATAGTAAATCATAAGCTTTGATTCGAAGGCTTGCCGACTTCTTACAACCACGAGTTTTGATTCGATGTCTCGCAACTTCACACACCACGAGTTTTGATCCGAAGGCTCACAACTTTACCCACTACGAATTTTGATCCGAAGGCTCGTAACTTCACACAGAAGTGGGGCTTGATGAACCTATCTCTTTACAACTCTGTAGACTTCTAGACCGAGACCCCACTTAGCACTAGAAGGCTAGGAGTTTATCTTGGAGATAAGAATGTTTAGGATCTGAGGGTTTACTCACTATAGGATAGAAAGATTGAGAATGGTTGGGTGAGTAAGAATGTTAAAATCTGTCACGACCCACACCCGGTTTAGGGGCAAGAGTGCGTGGGTACGTCCAGCCTACGCCGCAGCATCGGCGGTAGAACGCTGTCAAGGTCTTGATATTATCTAGCCAATCTCACACAAGCATCCAATCTTCATAAGGAGGCATGGATGACACAACTAAAATAAACACATACTCAATCACAGGATTATAGCACGATAAGATAGCGAAACAAAATTAAATACAACACAAGTCTAAAGTAATAATCAAACTCAACAATATCCCAGTCATCAAAAATTGCCGGAGACAAATCCGGTACCAAATAGTCTGCTTAAAGAACTAACAAAATAGTAATTTCCGGCTAGACCTCCCGGAATCACAACTAATCTACCAAGTCTGCAGCTACTCACCATATGGTCTATAAAGTGTCGGACAGCGGTCCTCTAAGGCATAGTCTGGAAAAATATTTTCAGTCAGGAAGGAGCAAAGCACAATCTTAAATAACAGTTCCATTAAATTGATAAGGACTATAAAGAAATAAACATGTGATGATAGCTACGGAGAAGATAGTGAAATCAATGCAATGGCAATTAAAGAGAGACAAGCAATATAAAGAGACAGGCAATAGGCAATATGATATAGTCAGTGCATGTATGAAAATGAAAGAACAAGGAACAGCATCATATACGGGTGATATAGTATATAATTTAAAATAGGGAACTTTAATCTATTCTAAGTGTTTGAAATAGTAGTTTCAAAATATGATCGGCTTGGGAACATGTACGATAGCTACAGGGCCTGGCTAATCATGGGTGAAGAGCATGATTAACACTTACATTGTTCTACACTACAATAAGAGGTTATGATCACATTTCTTACTAACTACTTCCCCGCCCCCAACTAGTACTATGGATCCAACCATGACACGTCACGATACACGAACAAGTCCAGTTTATCATGTACGATGTCTAATATACATGTCGTGTACAATGTCAATACGATAATCAAGGTAACATCTCATGACTGCAGATCCAAGCTATACTAGTCCGTGTAACACAGTGTCAAGGATTCAGATGTAACATTTCATGATTATTTAATTTATAGAAATTATCAAGGAATTGGAAATTATCAAAGAATGTACTTGCCTTGGGTCCTTAGCTGGTATTTATGGATGTCCTGTTCCAGAGTATTCCCTGGGTGAACCAACAGTCCAATAGACATAACACAATATAACATTTGCATCAGAAGCTACGCTAACACACAGTCAAAACACTGGCCTCAGGGCCATGTCAGGCAGGGCACTAGTCAACTAGGGTCATCTGGCAGACAGACATCTAAAACACATTACATATTTAATCCTTAATACCTACCATATATATATCAAGTAAACATACCTTGAAAATATGCTAAGTATATATATATAAAATACATATAGTAGAACACGTATTTATATATATATCAATCACATATATATATAGAAATATATTAAATATATGTACAAAATATATATATATATATATATATATATATATATTTATACTAATTATACATATTTGAAAATATATTAAGTATATATATATATACAAAATATATATACATATACCAAACTTTATATATTTATACTAGAATACATACATATATATATTAGATGAAATGCACGTACTATTTACCAAAATATATTCATATATATACTAAAAACATTTTCATATATCCTTTATATATATATATATATATACATATACTGTTGAACATTAAATTAAATACGTAATTACATATACATGCTAATATATACATATACATACTATTAGATATACACTATACATATTTGCGTATTAACATAAATTAAATAGATAATATACATTCACATTATTAAATCATACATTACCATTGTATTTATATACTATACATATTAATTAATATATAAACAAATACCTATACATTAGTTATATATATATACATATATATACATATATATATATATATACATATATATATATATATAAAGAAGGAGGGAGAAGAAGAAGGACTTACAGAGGGTTGCTGGCCGGAAAATGGCCGGAGGGAGGCAATGGCCGGCCTGTGCACGCAGAGGGAGGAGCAGCGGGCTTCGGGGTCAATGGCTCGGGGGAGTTGTAGATGCCGGAGTGCTGGGCTCGGCCGGGGACTCGAGCGCGGGGGGCTGCTGCCAGCGGGTTCAGAGGGGGCCGCCGGACTTGATGGGGGAGACCGGACACAGCAGCGGCGAGGGGAGGATGCTCGGGGTCGGGCTCGGCCGCCGGGCTGGAGGAGCGAGGATGGGGGAGAAGCACGGTAGGGAGTCGGGGCCAGAGGAGTCGGCCGTCGGAGTGTAGACAGTGGCCGCCGGAGGAACTGTGCTCGGCCGGGAAGCACAGTAGGGAGGAACAGTATTCCCAGTTTCCCCCCCTTTTAATTTGAAAGTTAAATTCAAATAAAAAATAAGGAAGGAGAAGAAAAAGAAAGAAGAAGAGAAGAAAAGAGAAGAAGAAGAAAGAAAAAAGGAGAAGAAGAATTACATACGTAGGAGAGAGGGAGGAGGCTTGAGGAGGGTGGTGTTTCCTAGGTTGTCTAGGGATTAGGGTTTGATGTAGATAGGACATTAAATAGGATGAGGGTGTGGGTAAATCAAAGGTGAGGATGCTCCCAATTAAATGGGTGGTCCAGATTAAACATGAAGGAAATTTCATGTGGGGGAAAAATGCAATTTGGTCCACAAATAATTAACCTTTCCATTTGGTCTTGGACAATGGGGTGATGACACCTACAATTGAATAATTGCAACTTAGCCATTAAATTCGGGAAATTGCACAAACACATAAAATGACGAAAATTTGGCGGGCGATTCGGTGTCCGGTGTTTTGTAGGGTCAGGGGGCGCTGTAAAATCGGTACGGGCTCAATTTGCAGGGCACTGGAATTAAATTGGGATTTTCAGAATCGGTTAAAATAGTATCCTTAATTTAATTAGAAATAAATGCAAGTTGTGTTCAAAAATTAATTAGGAGTACATGGAGCCAAAATCAGGTCAGGTCATCAATACCAATAATGAAGACAACTCAGAACAGAATATTACCCTAATTTGGGCCGCATGAAAAATAGGTCAAGATTGCCTCCAATTTTAATTGGAACGCACAACGATACAAAAATAGGGATTTATTAAATAACGTCCGCGACGATTTTTGTGCGGCCAGAATTAATGCACAGGGAGCAAAATTATGAGTTGCAAAAATAGCAGAATGGAAGGCGGGCATGTCTAGGGCAAGATGGTGAGATTTGTTGGAAGACAAAAGTCAGGGTAGCGCTCCAAATATCGAAGCAAAGGCAACGCGCAATAATTAATAAAAATACGGTAATCAATTACAAACTCCAAGAATTAAATTCTAGATAAAATAAATAAATACAGAATTCCACAATTTGGACAGGTGGTCATCTACTGGGCTTCTAGGTCAAGTCTACTAGCTCAAAACAATATATAATTATATTTAAATTACACATCACACATAATTATTTAAATTAAATATACTATCATACAATTACTTAATTGTAAATACCATAATATTAAATATTGTAAAAAGTCAAAAATACCCCTGTTTTCGGAATGTGGTAGTGACAAAATCTAACACTATTTATAAGTTATTACCAAACCGAGTTCGGCCATAATTCGTTAGGAAATATTTATATTTTTGAATATTGGAGGTCAAAAAATCAGGGATATAAGAACTGGATGATTTTATACTAAAAGGGTAACCGAGTTCAGTCCGAGTTCGGCCCGAATTCGGTCCAAATTCTGTTTTCTATTCTGGTAAGGTTTGGGTTGAATATAGACTGATTTGTGGATATGTTCATGGGTTTATTTGAGTAGACTTGGGTTATGCTAGTGTGACTCGATGTACATAAGTTCTAGACTCAAATAAAATATCAAATTAGATATGAAAACCAAGAGCATTGATGACGCCAAACTTCTGAAACATCTGCTAACTTGAAGACGCTTTTTCTCTTGACGACAGTTGTCAAAGATAACCATATCTGGGAACCCACACGAGGGGCACTGCCCCCTCGACCCCCGTCCACTGACCGGGCAGCGGAACCCCGGGTGTGAGGCTTCAGATAAGTCGTAGGTGGTAGGACAAAATTTTTGATATAACGCCGTCTTTGGCATAACGTCATATAGCATATATCTATTGCTGATCTTGATTATTGCTTTATACAAGTATATGTTAGACGAACAAGAAAATATACAGAAGCAAATATTATATATCTGGACAATGTTGAGTTTAAGTAGAAGATAGTATAGTGATTGATCGATTACCATAATGCTAAACTTAATAGATTAGCCATATTCAAAAAATCAACATAAATATTCGGTCAACAGTTAGAACAATAAACATAGAACATATATGACAAGGAAATAAGGTATCCCAAATGTCCTACCACAATATTTTGGAAACTAGCTGTACAAAAATGATTTAGGGTGGCTAGGAAAGCTAATAGAGTAACAAAAGTACATGACCGTGATCAGCTGCAGTCTGATTAATTACAATCATGTAAGAAAACTAAATATCTAAATTTATGGCTAACAAGTGCCAGTGGTTAAATGCCCAAAATGAGTAAAATGTGCAATAACGAGCCTAGAAGAAGAAACCTACTCGTTTCCCTCAGTGGCCATCCGTATGGTGCACGCCATTATTCTGGGGAAAGTACGCTTGATCCTCAGGTGTTGCCTCTAAACCTGGCCATGCAAAATCAGTGGGGTTAGACCCCAAATAATAACTACTACAAAAAAGCACAAATGAAGAGATAAACCCAGATTATATATATATATATATATATATATATATATATATAGTTCTGTCTCGTATTTTCGGTTGATATCCTACAGTGATACAATAATCTACCCTTACAACTAAATAAGGATAAGGGTTAGACCATCGTACCATGATAGCCCACGTCCCTAAACTATTTAACATAAGATACAATCAAAATTAAGTTCAGTTATAAAATCAACCAATCACTTGTACAGCTTATTAGGTGTAGTCTTGGTTGTTCCAGAGGTATTATTCATATAATAGGAATCCTCAGACCGAACCATATTCTAGCAGGGGCTAGCCAAGCCAAGAATTGCTGCATAGCACATAGTAGTATGCACCTGTCCATCGTAAGGGCACAATGCTAAGATCGCATAGAACACATAGTATAATATAATAGTCAGATATTGCCATCCACTATTGAGGATTTAAACAATATCCATGGGGGCCATCCTTTACTCCCATAAAATGATTGAGGGTGGCTAGTTAAGCACGATCTCGGGATTCTGTCCCTCCCAATGCTCTACATATTTTACTTGCCTAGTTAACCCTACGGTTAGCTGAAGTCATATGGCGTAATCACATATTACTCCCTTTATATGTCGTACCGTAGTACGGGCACGCTAGATACAAATCCACTTTGTCACTTAGTCGTTCAATTTGGTTTCACCTGAGCGTAATACAACAATCTACAAATCCTAGCCATGCTTGGTTATTGACCAACTATCATGTTCATGCTGGAAGAATTTGAATACATCACATGTGGCTTAGCACGTAGGCACACCTCGGTGTAAACATGTAACATAATCATGTAGAAACACTTAACATGTAAGAACACATAGCACGTAGTAAGTGTATTAGCACAGATACCAATAGTCGAGTTAAGTTGCCAATCATTGATAAATTATATGAGTTCTAGCACAAAGAAATATGTCGGTCGAGTCAGGCACATAGGTAGTCATAGTCACTTGGCTGTATGGCCTATCTCTATTTGTAGTCGGGTCAAGCATATAGTCAAGTTCAATATATGGTCAATCAGTTCTTATGCATGCATTCCAATCATCAATCTCACACTTAGAACCACAATAATCCGATAAAACATTAAACCAAGAAAATCAACAAATCATGCACATAGGGCCGCATAGGGTCAGGGACGCATAGAGTCAGTATCGCATATGACAAGTGTCGCATAGAGGTTGGTGCCGCAGATGAGTCAAGGCCACATAGGGCTACTTGTCACATATGGGTCAAGGTCGTATGAGACATTCTGGGACTTAGCGAATTTCCTATTCGTTCAACGAGTGAGACATAAGGAGTTCTAGGATTAGCTCCAGAATACTTGTGTAATAATCGGTCATGCTTTCAACAAGATGGACGCATGTTGGTGGGATATACGACTAGTGTCCAGGCCGCATAAGAATCATGTCGCATGGAACTCTCGGCCGCATATGGCTCTAGCCACATAAGAACTTCGTCTTCACCAGACAGCATTGTCATGCCCCAGTCGCAAAATATACGGGACCAGGCCACGTGGCAATAGCCAGCTGACACGTCTCCGAGGATATCCTAATTTAATGGATCCACGAAGAGTGCTACACTGTCCTATAATACTAACATGTCCAATATCAGTCAATAACAGGTAATCTAATCTCATCTACAATATAAAGAGCAAGAAGTACTAGATAAACTGTTGGAAGATAAACACCAGTTTGAAATATCATAGTACAAACCAAGATGTCTGGTGGGAACAAACCCACTACTATGACGAAATAAAGTACTGAAATGAGATATAAAAGATAATGACTAGGACATCGGCTGACTAGATAATGATACACCCAATCTAGGTGGAAGGCCTACCAACTGATCATGGAAACTCTGACGGCTGCACCTCTAACTCCTCAGCGGTAGCGAATCTCGTCTCCTGTCTGGGGCCGTATACTGTGGGGTAGTAAGCCTCATCTAAATCTGGAAAGGTACCAAGTCCTTAGAGGGACGTAACAAGATACATAGAAACATGCCATTTATAAATACTGAATAAAGTAAATACAATAATGGGTATGCTAGCCATCAAAGTGAATGCAATGTGAGGACAACTGTGAGTATATGAGATGGTATAAGCTAGACATATGCTGATGTAATTCACCAGTCATGGCAACCGGCTAGTATATGCCACACATGCCCCTATACCACGGGCGCAGGAATACAGTAACGTCCGACGTTCTATAGAGTGTGGTATCTGTAATATGACCAATTGACGTCCAACTCTCTATAGAATGTGGTATCAGTAATATATATAAATACGTCCGTATCACTCCGTCGAGTGCGGTATCAGTGTAAAGGAGTGGGGTGTTCCATATGCCAACTAGTCGTCCTCTCCACCCAAAGTAGATATACAAGTCAAATAATCGACGTGCATACCCATTATCTAAATGCCAAGTCTCTATACCGAATTAGTCCTGAATTTTTTGCTAACCATGATGCATGTCACACGCGACGATAGCTAGTCGTTCATGCGAACTCACATCCCAACAAAAGATTTGTCACTATGAATACGTGTGGAAGTGTCAGGTCTTGGAAGATAACTGGGTATCATCCAATGAGGTGAGTCTGCTAATGACTAAGTCCATGTATACTAATCATCGACGTATCCGTCAAATGCACCCGAGACAATCTCGTACGTGCACAGTTGTATGAAGCAAAATAACTAGCATACAATACAATATTTGCATAATTTAAATTAGACAGTAAAATATAGCAAGGTATCTTGCCTGAGTCTTCAAGAGGTGAATGCCAAAAGCTTGCTCCGGTAGCGTCTCCTGGCTGATCCAAAGACCCTAGACATACAATATAACACAATAATACGGACATCAGATACTACACATTATCTATATACAATTAAGACACTATTCTTGAATACTGTCGCGAGTTCATTGTTGCTCGAGTACAGCATCACGTATGCACGTAGCTAGGGTGTACACGTATTCTGTCTTCGGTTAACAGGTGTCTCGAGGCAATAATTATCTAGTTACAGGTTGTCCATGATTTCTGCTCTGTACGAACATGTCTCTATTCTCCATGTTTGAACATACTAGGATTTATATCCAGGTGTTTCTACCGAATTACCTGTCCTTGGTAACGGTCGCTGATTTAGAATAATTATTCATTAATTAATATCTAATTAAAAATCACTTCCCGTATAAATATTAACTAAGTTTATAAGCTATTAATTCATTTCCATATTGACACGGCAATACGAAGGAAAAGTACTAGGACACAAGAGAGACGGGTTCCAGGAACGAGTACCTGATCGACCGAGCGAGGGGGTCTGCTCGCTGTCGGCTGTTCCCTCCGACGAGGGTGGCTCCGGTCGACGTGGACGGATCCGGCCTCGCGGGTGGTGGGGACAGTTGAGATCGGGACAGCGGCTCGGGTGGCGTCAGGCGAGTTCAGGCGGGGTCGAGCGGCGTCGGGTGGGTTCAGGCGGAGTCGGGCAACGTCGGACGGGTTCAGGCGGGAGTAGTCGGGTTGGCTGTGGGGGTTTGGTGATCGAGCTGTGATGGTGGGGAGCAGTCAGCGTTGGCGGTGGGGGTTTGGTGATCGGGCTGTGATGGTGGGGAGCAGTCAGCGTTGGGGGCTATCGGGTTATGGTGGTGGGGAGCAGTCGGCATTGGGAGCTGTCGGGTTGTGATGGTGGGGAGCAGTCGGCGTTGGGGGCTGTGGATGGTGGGTGTCCGGCCAGTTGGGGGGAACTCGGTTTGGATGGGGAGGTCGGCTAGGGTTTGAAGGGAATGATGAATAGTGGGTTTTAGGGTTTTGCATGAGAAGGTTGGTTTTTATATGTGGTGATGGAGGTTATGGGCTGGCCTCGAGTGTGGCCCTGTCCGGCCCTGTTGGGGGCTGGTCCACGTGGTAGAGTGCAATATGGGCTTGGTCGAGCTTGTTTGAGGTGACCTTGACCTCGAATTTAATTAAATTAATAAATGCAAGGCGTTCTCTTAAGAAATGTTGTGTGGCTAAGGCGAGACGCAATAGCGAGTATCTAAGGTTACACAATAGTCAGAGGGGTAGTCTGGCACATCTAAAAGATGTTCGCGACTTCGGGTGGAAGTTACTAATGGTGGGATGTTCCAACATCGAAGCAACTACAAGGTGTATTAAGACGTATAATTTACGCACATTAATCCTAATTAATTCTAAATAAATCCTAGTCTCTTGATTTAATTCCAATTAATCCTGAATTAGTCGAGGGGGTTTACAATCTACCCTCCTTAGAGCATTTCGTCCTCGAAATTAAAACATACGCATGGTAAAAAGTTCTGATTGAATTTGAAAATGCTAATACGTACCTAGTCCTTCGAAGAGATGGGGATAGCGCTGTCTAATGTCCTCCTCGCATTCCCAAGTTGAATTGCCTGGTGCATGATGTCTCCACGCGACGCAAACTAAGAGAATAGTCTATCCTCGCAGTACTTTCTCACTCTTGTCCAGAATCTCGATAGGCTCCTCTTGGTATGATAAGCTCGGGCCAACAATGATCTCTGAGTGGTCAAGTATGTGACTCGGATCCAGTATGTACCTCCTCAGCTGAGATACATGGAAGACGTCATCAACTCCTTCTAAGGTCTGCGGCAAGGCTAATCTGTAAGCAACCTCTCTGACGCGTTCCAATACGTCGAATGGTCCGATGTATCTCGGGCTCAGCTTTCCTCTGCCTCCGAATCTGATAGTCCCTCGAGTAGGCGAGATCTTTAGAAATACGTGATCTCCAACCTGAAATTCTAAGGGTCGACGATGTGCATTCGCCCAATGCTTCTGTCTGTCTTGTGCTGCTCGAAGGTGCCCTTGGATCTTCTTCACCTTTTCTACTGTACGAACAACCAACTCTTGTTCGAGAATCTGTCGCTCGCCTATATCACTCCAGCATACTGGAGAACGACATTTCCTTCCATACAATGCTTTATAGGGAGTCATCTGGATGCTCGCCTGATAGCTGTTGTTGTAGGAAAACTCGACCAGATGTAAATGGTCCTCCCATGATCCTTCGAAGTCAAGCATGCACGCTCTCAACATGTCTTCTAGCATCTGAATGGTGTGCTCCGACTGGCCATCTGTTTGTGGGTGATACGCTGTGCTAAACTTCAGGCTAGTACCGAGACTCTCTTGCATACTCCGCCAAAAGTAAGACGTGAACCTCGTATCCCTGTCAGACACGATGCTAACTGGCACTCCATACAGGCGCACAATCTCCCTCATGTACATATCTGCTAAGGCCTCTGTCGATTGCCCAACTCTGAAGGATAAAAAGTGTGCGGACTTGGTGAGTCTATCCACAATTACCCATACTATATTGCGCCCACTAGGACTCCCCGGAAAACTCGTAACAAAGTCCATAGTGATGTGCTCCCATTTCTACTCCGGTATAGGTAGTGGTTGAAACAATCCTGCAGATCTCTGATGCTCAGCCTTGACTTGCTGACACACCAGGCACTTGGCCACAAAGCGTGCTATCTCTCTCTTTATTCCGTGCCACCAGTAGTACTGTCTCAAGTCCCTGTATATCTTTGTGCCTCCTGGATGAATAGAATAGGTTGAACTGTGTGCCTCTGTCATCAACTCCTGACGAAGTTCTCCATTTGGAACATAGAGACGATCTCCGCATCTCAAAGTCCCATCTTCATGTATTCTCAGTCCTGTCTGCATTCCAGCCTCTGTCCTTTGTCTAAGCCTCTGAAATCTGGCATCTGTCGGCAAAGTAGCCTTAATTCTCTCCACTAATGTCGATTATAATTGGAAACTCGACAACTGTTTATCTACTCCGGGCATAACGACCTCTATACCCATTTTCTCTAGCTCTCTTAACAGATGTTGTTGGGTGGTCATGAAGAATGCCATGGGTCTTCTGCTCAACGCGTCAGCTACTACGTTGTCCTTTCCCGAGTGGTACTGTAGCTCGATCTCAAAGTCCGTCATCACCTCAAGCCATCGTCTCTGCCTCTGGTTAAGGTCCTACTGGGTGTAGACGTACTTCAGGCTCTTATGGTCAGTAAATATCTCCACTCTCTCTCCATATAGATAGTGCCTCCAAATCTTCAAGGCAAAGATTACTACTGCAAGCTCCAAGCCATGGGTGGGATAGTTCTTCTCATGTGTCCTCAACTGTCTAGAAGCATAAGCTATAATCTTTCCATGCTGCATCAAGACACATCCTAATCCTTTTTCGGACGCATCGCTATAGATTATGAATCCTCCGGGTCCAGAAGGTATGGTCAAGATAGGTGCAGTAGTCAAACGCTTCTTCAACTCGTCGAATGCCTTCTGACACTCCTCTGTCTAGGTGAACTCCTGCTCCTTACGGGTCAAGCGGGTCATTGGCTCTGTAATCTTCGCGAAATTTTCTACGATCCTCCGGTAATATCCGGCAAGTCCTAGAAAACTCCTCACTTCTGAGACATTGGTAGGGGTTGGCCATGTCTCTACTGATGAAATCTTCGTCAGATCCACTGAAATTCTATCTCATGAGATGACGTGTCCAAGGAAAGCAACACGATCTAGGAGAAACTCACATTTGCTGAGTTTGGCATAAATCCTCTCTCTCCTTAGGGTCTTTAACACTAGTCTTAGATACTCTTCGTGCTCCTCGTGGCTCTTTGAATACACCAAAATGTCGTCGATGAAGACTACCACGAACTGGTCTAAGTATTGGTGGAATACTCTGTTCATCAAGTTCATAAATACAGCTGGTGCATTCGTCAGTCCAAAAGGCATGACTAAGAACTCGTAGTAAACATAACGAGTCCTGAATGCTATTTTTTGAAAGTCTTCTCTTCGCACCTTCACTTGATGATAACCCGATCTCAAGTCAATCTTTGTGAACACTACTGCTCCTGTCAACTGGTCGAATAAATCGTCAATCCGCGGCAGGGGGTACTTGTTCTTGATAGTCAGAGCATTAAGGGCTTTGTAATCAATGCACATGCATACTGTTCCATCCTTCTTGGGTACGAACAACACTGGTGCTCCCTATGGTGATGCTCTAGGATGGATAAATCCCTTGCTCTGCAACTCCTCTAATTGTAGCATCAGCTCATCTAACTCCTTCTTCGCCAATCGGTATACATTAGAAGATACCGACGTTGCTCCGGGTACTAGATCGATGGTGAACTCCACGTCTCTATCTGGCGGTAAGCCTGGCAGTTCTTCGGGGAATACATCCTCAAATTCTGCAACTGTTGGAGGGGGTGCAATCTCCATAGCCATGCAAGTTCCCGCTATCTGTCCTACTCCTTGTTCGACGGTCCCTCGCATGTACTCGAACTCCGATGGATCTGACGCTCTAAAGGTGACGCTACCCTTCCAGAAGTTCTGTACGGTGTTATACTGGCTTAACCAGTCCATGCCTAACACAACATCAAATTACGGCATAGGCAATACCAAGAATCGAGCTCTCGTCTCTCTATCATATATAACTACCGAGCACGTTCTGATAGTGCTGGTAACGGGCACGATACCTCCTCCGGTAAGAATCTTCCAACTCTTAGGTAAGGGAGAAGTCGCTACTCTATGCATTGCTACAAATCTACTAGATATAAATGACAATGTAGATCCAGAATCAAACAATGCAGCTGCAGGTAATGATGCAACTAAGATGGTACCAGTGATAGCTTCCCCTTCTGTTTCCTCCTCAGTAGCTGCTAAAGCAAAGGCTTGTCCCTTCCTCTGTCCTCCTGTCTACTGTCGATTCCGGTTGAACTGTACCTCCTGTGGGGCCAAAGGTGGTCCCATCTAAAATCCTCCGGGTGCTGGTGGTCGCTGGCCTCCTGGTGGGGGTAGTATCCTCGGGACTGATGCTGCTGGCCTCTGTCCTGTCTGCAGTGCTGCCTTTCTGCACTGCGGGCAATCCCTGACAAGGTGCTGACTCGATCTAAATATCATGCATAGTCCCAACTTCTTTCGGCAATCTTTAATGACGTGTCCCTTCTTGCCACAATGGTGACAAGTCGGAAGCTCCTGCTGGGGGTATGGCGCTACCCTCTGCTGTGTCTGTGCTCCAGGACGATGGATCGGTCCTCCTGTTCCGAGCTGGGCTCTGGCTGTTGTAGTTGTGCTGGAACGTCTAGCTCCTCTGACGATGGCCTCCTGGATTCTCGCCTCTGCAAGAACGTCTTCGTAAGAAATCCTCGCCTGTGTAGTGGTATACCTCTGTAGCTCAAAATTGAGACCGTGATGAAATCTCTGGGCTTTCTCGAGATTGGTGGGTATCAGGACGGCACCAAATCTGCTAAGGCGGCTGAACTCCGCATCATAGGTGTCAATAATCATATTTCCCTACTCTAGATATAGGAACTGGGAGTACAGGACATTTCTGACTGTAGCTAGGAAATACTTCGCATTGAAGTATTCTAGGAACTGTTTCTAAGTATGGTTCTTGCCTACACTGCGCTCAATGGAATCCTACCAGTGATGGGCATTGCATTTTAGTTGGGCCTTCACTGCGGTCACCAAAGGTCGGGGTACAGTTGTGAAGCCTCTAATAGCATCTTCGTGTTGGCAACCCAATCGGAGATCTGTTCTGCAGTCTCATTGCCTGAGAAAGTATCTGGTCCCATCTGTCAGAACCATCTAACAGTGCCACCTGTCTGGGCTGGTGAAGGTGCCGATACTGGTGTTGGGGCAGGTATCCTCTCTAGTATTGTCATTTGACTGTCGCAATATCTCTGTCTATTGCTACTGTGCTTGCATCATTGCCTGGAAGAACTGAAGCATCGGTGGCTGTCCATCTAGCTGTGGCATCTGGGGTGGATAAGGTGGAGGCGGTGGTAGTGGAATCTCCGGCTGTGCAGTAGGCGTCTTCTCAGATGTCGGACTCTCAGTCTGCGGCATCGGTGTAGCTCCAGAAGTCTGTCCGTCATAATATTGCGTTAGGATTGTCTGGGAAGTCTGTCCCTCGGGCTACGGTGTAGGATCGCCCTGCGATGTCTCGTGCCAATGTATCAGCAGGGTCTGTAGCGGGGGTTGCCCTTGGGTTACCTCCTCTTCTTGAGTGGTGTTATCTGGCATCGCGGCACGGGGTGCTCCTCGTCCACTACGCAAATTCATCTTGCTACAAGAGATAGGGCTTCATTAAAAGAGTACGAGACAAACAAACATGATGCAGATATTTAGAAGCAGTATGAAGGAAGTTCAAGGACGAATCAAAAGTGGATGAGACCTAGTAATTTCTTTCCTATTGTAGGCTTGTTGAGTACGTTACCATACCTCAAGCGAAATAGAAGACCTGCATGGGCCACCATTAAACTATGTCACGCTCCAGTCCCAAATATATACGGGACCAGGCCCCGTGGCAATAGCCAGCTGACACGTCTCCGAGGATATCCTAATTTAATGGATCCACGAAGGGTGCTACGCTGTTCTATAATACTAACATGTCCAATATCAGTCAATAACAGGTAATCTAATCTCATCCACAATATAAAGAGCAAGAAGTACTATATAAACTGCTGGAAGATAAACACTAGTCTGAAATATCATAGTACAAACCAAGATGTCTGGTGGGAACAAACCCACTACTATGACGAAATAAAGTACTAAAATAAGATATAAAAGATAATGACTAGGGCATCGGCTGACTAGATAATGATACACCCAATCTAGGCGAAAGGCCTACCAACTGATCATGAAAACTCTGACGGATGCACCTATAAGTCCTCAGCGGTAGCGAATCTCGTCTGCTGTCCAGGGCCGTATACTGTGGGGTAGTAAGCCTCGTCTAAATCTAGAAAGGTACCAGATCCTTCGAGGGACGTAACAAGATACATAGAAACATGCCATATATAAATACTGAATAAAATAAATACAATAAAGGGTATGCTAGCCATCTAAGTAAATGCAATGTGAGGACAACTGTGAGTATATGAGAAGGTGTAGGCTAGACATATGCTGACGTAATTCACCAGTCGTGGCAACCGGCTAGTATATGCCATACATGCCCCCTATAACACGGGCGCAGGAATACAGTAACGCCCGATGTTCTATTAAGTGTGGTATCTGTAATATGACCAAGTGACGTCCAACTCTCTATAGAACGTGGTATCAGTAATATATATAAATACGTCCATATCACTCCGTCGAGTGCGGTATCAGTGTAAAGGAGTGGGGTGTCCCATATGCCTACTAGTCGTCCTTCCCGCCCAAAGTAGATATACAAGTCAAATAATCGACGTGCGTACCCCTTATCTAAATGCCAAGTCTCTATACCTAATTAGTCCTAAATTTTTTGCTAACCATGATGCATGTCACACACGACGATAGCTAGTCGTTCATGCGAACTCATATCCCAACATGAGATTTGTCACTATAAATACGTGTGGAAGTATTAGGTCTTGGAAGATAACGGGGTATCATCTAATGAGGTGAGTCTGCTAATGACTAAGTCCATGTATACTAATAATCGACGTATCCGTCGAATGCACCCGAGACAATCTCGGACGCGCACAGTTGTATGAAGCAAAACAACAAGCATACAATACAACATTTGCATAATTTAAATTAGACAGTAAAATAAAGCAAGGTATCTTGCCTGAGTCTTCAAGAGGTGAATGCCAAAAGCCTGCTCCGGTAGCATCTCCTGGCTGATCCAAAGACCCTAGACATACAATATAACACAATAATACAGACATCAGATACTACACATTATCTATATACGGTTAAGATGCTATTCTTTAATACTGTCGCGATTTTACTGTTGCTCGAGTACAGCGTCACGTATGCACGTAGCTAGGGTGTACACGTGTTATGTCTTCGATTAAAATAGGTGTCTCGAGGCAATAATTATCTAGTTACGAGTTGTCCATGATTTCTGCTCTATGCAGACATGTCTCTATTCTCCATGTTTGAACATACTAGGATTTATGCTCAGGTGTTTCTACTGAATTACCTGTCCTTGGTAACAGTCGCTGATTTAGAATAATTATTCATTAATTAATATCTAATTAAAAATCACTTCCAGCATAAATATTAACTAAGTTTATAAGCTATTAATTCATTTCCATATTGATACGGCGACACGAAGGAAAAGTACTAGGACACAAGAGAGACGGGTTCCAAGAATGAGTACCTGATCGACCGAGCGAGGGGGTCCGCTCGCTGTCGGTTGTTCCCTCCGACGAGGGTGGCTCCGGTCGACGTTGACGGATCTGGCCTCGCGGGTGGTGGGGGCAGTCGTGATCGGGATAGCGGCTCGGGTGGTGTCATGCGGGTTCAGGAGGGGTCGTGCAGCGTCGGGCGGGTTCAGGCGGAGTCGGGCAACGTCGGACGGGTTCAGGCGGGAGCAGTCGGGTTGGCGGTGTGGGTTTGGTGACCGGGCTGTGATGGTAGGGAGCAGTCGGCATTGGCGGTGGGGGTTTGGTGATCGGGCTGTGATGGTAGGGAGTAGTCGGCGTTGGGGGCTGTCGGGTTGTGGTGGTAGGGAGCAGTCGGCGTTGGGGCCTGACTGGTTGTGATAGTGGGGAGCAGTCGGCGATGGGGGCTGTGGACGGTGGGTGTCCGGCCAGTTGGGGGAGAACTCGGTTTGGATGGGGAGGTCAGCTAGGGTTTGAAGGGAATGATGAATAGTGGGTTTTAGGGTTTTGCATGAGAAGGTTGGTATTTATATGTGGTGATGGAGGTTATGGGCTGGCCTCGAGTGTGGCCATGTCCTGCCTTGTTGGGGGCTGGCCCACGTGGTAGAGTGCAATATGGGCTTGGTCGGGCTTGTTTGAGGTGACCTTGATCTCGAATTTAATTAAATTAATTAATGCAAGGAGTTTTCTTTAGAAATGTTGTGTGGCTAAGGCGAGACGCAATAGCGAGTATCTAAGGTTGTACAATGGTCAGAGGGGTAGTCTGGCACGTCTAAAAGATGTTCGTGACTTCAGGTGGAAGTTACTAATGGTGGGATATTCCAACCTCGAAGCAACGACAAGGGGTATTAAGACGTATAATTTACGCACATTAATCCTAATTAATTCCAAATAAATCCTAATCTCTTGATTTAATTCCAATTAATCATGAATTGGTCGAGGGGGTTTACAAGCATGTTCAGCCATAGCGAGAACTCCAAAAATAAAAAAATTATTTTTTTCATAAAAACTTTATTTTAACTCCAAATCAAGTGAACCAAAAGCTAAAATGCTCGAAATAAAGTGCTCCATCCATCCGAAAAAATATTTTTCAAAAATACCATGTTTTAGTAGATTAAAACTATCAAAAATTAAGGAACCCATGAAAACCCTAAACTCAAAATATAGATGTACTCAAATCTACCCGTTAAAACAAAACTAAAAGTTTTTAGAATCATCATAAGTACATAATATACTAATAAAATACAAGAAAATTGCAAGAATAAAAATTTAAGAGATTTTTCCAAGTAGTGCACGGTGTACTTGCCTAAATGAAGGAAGAGAAAAATAATAGAATGAGTGAAAAGGGAGAAAGAAGTTAACTTATATAGCTAGGGTTTAAGGTTTAGACCTTGGATTTACTCATGACCAAACCAACCCAACAATTAAACCGTGAGTCTAATTGAACCAAAGAATGGGTCTAGTCTCCATGACATGCAACCTAATTACCATGCAAGCAACAAATAATATAAGCTGAAAAACTAATATATTCCAAATACGTATATCAGGAATGAGGAAGGACAAGTAACCACTATAATAATATCTCATGACCAAGACCTACGTATACCAATCCGTGAAACCATCGTGTCAAGAATCAATTATCAATACTAAATACATAAAACATAGAGGCAATCAAATTAGAAAACTATCAAAGAATGTACTCTCATGTGGTCCTGAGCAAATGGTATATCTCGATATTCGAGCTGGTGTCATATACACCTAAATATGTATGACATGTCAAATTGGTGTAATAAAGTGATAAATGAGCTAAATACACTAAAATATGCTTTCTAGGCCATTTCTAGCTAAACTACGTCCAACAAGGTCAACTAGTCAATATAAGTTTACAAAGGCCACTAACTAGCTAACACTAGCTTATTTTAGCTATACAAGGTTATTACCTAAATTTCTAAGTTCATACAAGTTAGTACTAGAAAATACCTTAGCTATATACTTACTTATATAAACTATGAGCTTGGTATCAAAATACCTTAGCTAACACTTATACTTACTAGTATATCTTGGTATCATGGATACCTAACCATAATTAATACCTTACACTAAAACTATACCTATTAGTCCTATTTCCACTTAGTATCTACCTAGACAAAAATATCACCTTCCTCCAACACTAGTACTTGCTTTCACCACTTAACGTTAAGTCTCAAATCCTTACTTCACTATCCTCACTCATAAAAGCTATCCCCAAACTCACTAAAACTAAATACCTCAATACCTCATATATGCATACAGTTGCACAGTGACTGTGCAACCCCCACTAACTGAGTTGTATCAGTCACTTGACTGATACTATCACTCTTTTTTCCTGCAGTGCCAATACACTTTGCTGCTACTGCTACCACATCTTGTTGATATTGTTACTTCACCTTGTTTGCTGCTACTACTAGCCGCTACTGCACTTAGCTGCTGCTACTACTAGCTGCTGCTACACCTAGCTTCTACTATTGCTACCTGCATTCCTGTTGTAACTGATGCTGTATGCATCAAAGTACCTACTGCTCGAGTCTTAACTGAGATAGTGTTCACCGTGTACACTGCACTCATACCCTGTCCCTTTCAACTCACTGTAGTATCCTTAGAACTGCCCTTACCCAAGCCACTGTTCAATGCATGGAACTCAGTAGCTTCGTAGTTGGCTTTCTTCTAGCTCGTTTTTCCATACTGCTTACTGGTATCAGTCACTCGATAACTGATACACCACCAACTGCACTTCTGCCACTGCCACCATATTACTATTGATGCCGTTGTAGCATGATAACTGATCTCCCCTCATAAATGATACCTATAGGCACACTTAGCTCTCTCAATCACAGATACTCTCACTTACCTACTTACCAATACACTAAACAATAACCTTATCAAATATATCACTAGCAACTTATATCTTTATCCATATATATATATATATATATAGACACACTATGAGTATTAAAATCATAGGATAGTCCATGATACGTATCCAACAAAGTACCAAATTCCCAAATACTACACAATACACATTTCTTTATATGAAATACTCAATATAATAACTAATACAACTTGCTACACAAGAATTGAAGAGCATTCATACAAAATACCAAAAAATAAGTCCCTTATCACACCATATCACAAAATACCATGATACGACCTACTTGTATCCAATTGTGGACACATACATAATTCCACAATCCTGATCTTTGTCTAATTAGATCTAATTTGTCTCATGACACACAATTGATATGTCAATCTCGTAATTCTCCCTAATTGGACACAAATTATAATGTAACTTTCATAATACAAGTCATATGGACCTAATTCTTGATCCTATGGGTAGCCCTAAGCAAAGGGATGATTCCCAATGGTTACATATATGAATTAGAGTCTAATTTAAGGGTTGAATTCAGAATTTACCTATTAGAAGATGAATTTCTAAAAAAATACTCAATGGACAAAATTAGGACACAATTTCATTGTCAAATCCACCTCCTTCAAGTGCTCCTTGTAAGCCAAGCTACAATGCTTCTTTGAAGATAAAATTGAGAGTGAATGGGTATAAATTAGGTTGAAATTATGGAGGGATGAGTCAATTTGGGGAAGAACACAATTGGGGATCTAATTGGAATGAACTAATGAAGATGAGAGAGAATAAAAAACCTTATATGGCCGGCCCCCTCTTCCTTCCCCTCCAAGCAACATCAAATATCTAAAGTACCCCCACTAGTTAGTGATGAGGGATAATTAGTAAGAGCTATATTGGAAATGCTCTAAACTAATACAAATTAAACTAATCTCCTTAATTAACTAGGGAAGAGGGTCTAATGGGTTTGGTCTTATGTTGGGCTCAAATAATATTGTCATGACTAACTATTGGGTCCACTAGTGACAAGTCCAAATAAACATAGGCTAGCCTACTAAAAAATAATTAAATAGTGCAAGCACAATTTAAATAATTAGCATAATATAAATAAATATTAATCACTAAATAATAATTATACTAAATGACCAAAGTACCCTCACTAGAAATATGATAGTGTCATAGGTACAACCCCGTTTAGAATGAGTGCCTTGCTCTGATCTTTGCCATCCAAAAGACCTGATACTATGTATTTGGGAAGAAAATTCATGTAATATCGCGAGTCAACCCCCTTAGGGTCCTCATGACCAAGCGAGGGGCGCTTAATTCTCATGGTCAAGGGCCAAGCATTGGCCGATTCCTTGGCTGCCCATCCGGTGCCAGAAATATCAAGACTCTATGATGAGATCCTAGACGAAGTACTAGACTCCAACATAACAACAAGAGAGGCCGTTTGGCGAATGTTCTTTGATGGTACTTCAAGAACAGAGACCAAAGACAATATCGTCGCTAGGGTAGGAATAATACTGATTTTCTCCGACGATTTTGTTATCTACCGCGCTTACTCTCTCACAGAGCCATGCAACAATAATGTAGTAGCATACAACGGTATCATTATCGTGCTCTGACTCGCTAAACAAGTGGGAGTAGACCACTTATGATCCTACGATGACTCTAAACTGATAGTTTGTCAGGTGGGGCGAGTACGAAGTCCGACATGGGGATTTATTCCCTTATCACCAAAAATTAATAAGTATAATCTCTACCTTTGATGGGTTTTTCATAGAGCACATGCATCAACTGCAAAATATCGAGGCTGACACCCTGGCCGGCCTCGCCACTTCTTTGGCCGTTTCGTTTAACACTCATCAGTTGATGACTATGGTCAGCTAAGAACTAGTCTGTTCGAATGGGTTTCTAGAAAGTGGATGGATTTCGGTCGGTCGCTACGATGGCAGCGCCAATGTTAATAAAAAAATATGGTGATTAGGTCGTAGAGAAACAAGTTTCAAATCTCTCGATCTGTTAGGATGCCTCAGCTGCAGACATTACTGCACTTCCCCTTGACACCTACTGTAATGATTAACGGCTCGTATAGCTGTTAACTTACCGGGTAGATAGAGGACTTTGTCCGCCACTTTCTTTGCTTCACTGGCACAAAAGATCCATAATTTAAGATACCTCCGTATGTGTCTAAGCTACTCAGCGAAGGTAGACACCGGCATCCAAGACTAGAGACTCCTCAAGGACCCTAAGGAAGCCACTTCTATCCAGAGACGTTTCCTCTGGTTATATTACGATACAGCTACTAAAATAATGTATCGTCGTTCCTATGATGGACTTATCCTACGATGACTATGGAATACAGAGGCGAAGCAAGCATTTCATGAGGCTTATAATGGTGTTTGTGGTGCATACCAACCCGGCTCGAAGCTACATGATCGTCTCCGGAGAATAGATTATTATTAGCCGATAATTGTAGCGGATGCTGTCGACTATGTAAGGAAGTATGACATGTACCAAATCCATGAAGACTTTATCCACCAGCCCTCGGAATTACTACACCCAACGATAGTATCTTGGTAGTTTGATGCATGGGAAATGGATATCATTGGGCCGATTAGTCCACCTTCAAGTCCCCTTGGACGAGGTTCTGAAATTGACTCTCCAAAGTACTCTGAGCCATATCCGGGAAGGACTTCACTTTGAACAGCTCCTTGAAAACTTTCCAAGTAATTCCCGACAATGATATTCTTCGGTCTGTCCTGAACCATGTCAAAGCAATATCGAACATCATACAACCCGCTGCCTCTATATGTAGCATCTCTAGAATCTGCGCCAGCCGCAGGTTTCGCTCGATGTCCACGATCCACTCATCCGCATATATAATCCCCTCTGTGCCCCTGAAATCCTTCAGCCCCATCCTCTTGAAGTCTATGATAGTACCCAGCCTCGGCTGATGTGGAATAAACTGAGCTGGTGCCATCAGTGGCTGGATGATAGCTCTCTCAACTGCTTCGAGCACGATCCGGTGAGCATTCTCCACGCTCTATCTCAGGACCTCGGACTGTCGCTGCTACGCCTCCATCATCTGCTAGAAGAGCGCAAACATCTGTGTCTGATCCACTGTATGTGGCAGAGGTGGAAGATCCTCGGAAACTGTCTACCTTGTCCTCGGTACTGTAGGTGGAGCATCTCTGAAAGCTGCTGCAAATGCGCCCACCTGGACTGGGGAAGATGACCTCCTGAATGTAGGTACTGGACCTTCGTCTGAGGGTGCTGTCCTCAAGGGTGATGGAGTGACTAATCGTGCTGACATTGCGCCTGAGCACTGGAAACGCGTCTTTGGCGGCATTCTGAAGATAGATTCAAAATAAGGAATCAATATTGAGCAATATACGATATCATCAAGGAAGGACAAAAATTTTTAAAGCGATATTCAGAATAAAGATGACAATATACAATTATGTTGGAATTATTTCCTAGTTGTGATTGAGTATCCCTCTCATCCTAGTGTCATATATCCTATCCTATCGCAGGCTCGCAGTAGTACAACTAAGTCATTGCACTACCACGACATCGCACTATTGTGAAGACTGACCTGTATGGGCCACCACTAAAAACGTGTCACGACCAGCCTATGCCGCAGAATCGACGGTAAAACGCTGTCTTGGTCTACTACTCTATCTAATATCTCACACAAAGTGTATAAAGTACTGCCATGCTATCTCAAAACCAAAAAAATACTCAATCACATATAAAACTGAAGAAAGATGTACGCACGATATGGAATAGAAAAAATAAGAAGTACAAGTCTCAATACATCACATAACCATCTCCAAACTAAACATAACTCCATATCTCAAATATTAATACAAACCAATGTCTAAAATAGAAATAACTACTACAAGGTATAAAAATCAAAAAGGCCTCAGTCTCTGACACTATCCTCGGGTGATACTCCATCTGTTTGTCCATAGTGAGTGGGAGACATCCTTTCTAACCATTCATCTGAAAAATATTTCCAGTCTGGAATGGAGCGAAGTACAATCCAATAGTAGTTCCAATTAATTGATAATGACTATAAACAAAAATAGAGAATATAATACAAACGAGAAATAATGAACAATATCAACTATAGTGGAAGAACAGATAAATAATGAACAATATGGTATACACTAATCACAATGAATAGAATGAGACAATAGAATGAAACAATAAACTAGAATGTGGTGAAGAACGTTAACTATGCTAAGTAATTGAAATACTACATGGATATGTGATCGGCTTGGGTGAACATTGCCTACTTTAACGTTGGATAAACAATGTCAAAGTTAAACATAAAATATTGTCTTGGATTTGATCACATACCTAGCTAACAATTCACTTTTGCCCCAACTAGTACAATAGATCCAACCATGACACGTTGTGATACAAGATACTCAAGGCCATATAAATAATAAACCTTGAACACGAAACATTGAACATTGAACACGAAACATTGTCTAAGTTAAATATTGAATGTTGAACACGAAACATTGTCTAAGTTAAACATTAAGAACACGATGAACAATGAACAATATATATATATAACATTCCATGACTGATCCATGTGTATACTAGTCCGTGTACCAATTTGTCAAGAGTCATGTACAATATTTTTAAATACTTATATTATAGTAATTATCAAATAATAGAAATTATCAAAGAATCTACTCGCCTGTCGTCCAAGAAATGAATATCAAACTGTGTCCCAACTGGTGTCACACAAACCTATATATGGAATATCACATTAATACAAGGAGTTGGAAAGAGTTTAAGTTAAACTAGTCAACATCTAGGTCACAAAGTCATTTCTAAGTCAAACCAATGAATTCTAGGTTGCAAGAGTCTAACATCTAGGTCACTAAGTTGATACACTATGAAACTAAGCTATACCAACTAGTCTAAGATACTTAGAACCACACAAATGCCGTATCCAAAGATACGCAAGCTTTGAATATGAAAATAATGGTTTATGTATATATGCAAGTCAATATATATATAGTACTATATCAAAACGATAAAATACGATACCTTGGCCTTGCACCAATGCGTATCACACTTAATCTATGATACGCTTGCGATACGGCTCCAACATACAACCAAACGCATCCCGGAGGACACGAGCAAGTCTAATACACTAAATATGAATAATACGTATAGTAATTAGAGTATCTACGTGTTTGTGTCACAATGCGATATGCACACGGCTCCGTGTCGGAGGATAACACCCAAAATCCACCCGTTTCGTCAAATTGACGAGATACGGCCTACACATATCCAATTGTGGATACGACACTAGTCACAAACAAAGAATCATATGTCAATTTGGTCTAATTGACCAATTGATAAACACAATATGTGCCAATCTCGGAATTCCCCCAAAATTGGCACCAAAATGCAAGTAACTTCCACCGTAGGTCTCCGATTATCCCAAAACCAAATCCTATGGGTAGCCTATGTATGTGGGTTGGTTTCTAATGGTAAAATCTCAGATCTAGAGTCTAATAGAAGGGGGAAAAATTATAATGTACCTATTGGGAGATGGATTCCCAATAAAAAGTCTCCAAATGCAAAGTAGCTCCTCTCCTTGTAGATCTTGGCCTCCTCTTCCTTGCTCCTGGCTCCTTGCTTGTAGATCCTTGATGTAGAGGCCTTAATGATGAATTTAGAAAGAGATTTGTGAAGAATTGGTGGAGCATTGATGGGGGAATGGAGATAAATTGGAAAAGGAAAAAGTAGATCTAGAAATTTAGGAAAGAAATAAAATGAGAGCACTCTCTCTCCTCCTAATTATGGCTGGTCATAAACCCCTCTCCAAGCAATGTATAATATCCCAAATACTCCTTGGGGTCTCTCATAAAGAATTAATTAAGGGGGAAGGTCCTAGTCTAATGGTTTCACTAATTAATCCAACCTCCTAACCCATGGGCCTAATTCAGGGGCTCAACAAAACTCATCCAAATATTGGGTTCATGCATCTAATAAAATAGGTTAGGTCCACTACACAAGTCTAAAATAAATACTATGTCTAATCAAACACTAAACAATACAACAAATAATTAATTAATCATGCACAATATTAATTACAACCCTCATAAAATAAAATTCCCATGTCAATTACCAAACTACCCTTGATTAAAAAAGTGAGGGTGACAATAATACTAGGGAGGGTGTATGTATAGTTATTAATCGTAATTATGTATATAGATATATATTTACTATGTGGGTTATATATATATATATATATATATATATATATATATATATATATATAGCGACAACAGCAAATGGTGATAGCCGCCGTCACCAAAGCAACAACAGCAGCAGCCGTAGTAGCAGCAACAGCAACCAATGGTGACAGCAGCCGCAGCTGTCACCAAAACAGCAGTAGCAGCGGGAACACTAGCAACAGTGGGGACAACAATTTGGCGACAACTGCAAACCGTCGCCAAAGCAGCAGCAGTAGTGGGAACAGTCAGCAGCAGCAGCGACAGTAGATTTAGCAACGGACAGAACCGTCACTAAAGGGGCAGCGTATCAGATTATCAAGATTTTAGAACTATTTTTAGTGACATTTGGCAGATTATATATATATACTTATATAGTTATAGATAGATATTTATATATATTGGTATTTAATATATATGTAAATGTATTCTTAAATTGCTAATTATATTATAGTAAATATATTATAATTAGTATAGTATGTATATATATATATATATATATATATATATATATATATATATATATATATATTACGGGTAGTTAATATAACAAGGTATTGGGTATTACCTTGAGGAAACCAAGATAATTGGTTTGTTCTTACGAAGACTAACCGAATTGGATGGGAAGGATGGTTTGCAAGGAGGTATACTGGCAGAGCAGGAAGATAGGCAAAGGGGGAAGCGGCTAGAACTTCTCCTCCAACGTAATATTGGGTTTGGGTATCAAGTTTATGAAATATTGTTGAGATACCAAGATGGTTCAAAACCACGGTACCTATTTAATATTTATAATTATGATTCTATATTATCAATAATTGTTTGATATATATATATATTGATATTTTACCCTTGGATTTACGTATCCGGAGATACGGTATCCTAATAATTAGGATGTTTTTTATGGCTTAGACTTTAGTATCTTGAACCGAATATTTTGTGTTAGACGTATGCAACCTAGAAATAGGTAGTTGACTATAGTTTGACTATAATTGACCATAGTTGACCATAGTTTTACTTTTGACTAGAATTAACTTGTTGACCTAGAAATTGACTAGTTTAACTTATTCTCTTTTCGGAACCTTGTATTAATGTTGTATTCCATATGTAGGTCTTCGAGGCACCGTGTCAGACGTTGGTAAGACTATTCCTTGGACTTTAGGCGAGTACATTCTCTGATAGTTTCTCATTTATGATATCGTCTATGTTCATTGTATCTAGTGTAGATATCCATGCTCTCTTGACACTATGGTTACACAGATTGGTACATCCGGATCTCGTCCTGAGATATTATTCCTTGGTATATGGTGTATATGGTGTAAGTATTGTTTTATTGGTTATCTTGTACATGTATAGACACTGATTCTCGAAAAGACTAGCTATCTTCTTGGGGAATCTCGTGCCATAGTATACCATGGTTGGATCTATTATACCAATCGAGGGTGGAGAGTAATTTAGTGTAGATATATGATCAATACCCCTATTGTATCAAGTACTATTATTAAATAGTATTGATCATACACCACACGTATGATTAGCCAGGGCATATATATTGTATCATGTTCCCAAGTCGATCACATGTTAAAGCTAGTACTCACACACTTAGTCATTAATATCCTTATTTCATTGGCATATTGTTCATTATTGTATTTATTCCAGTATTTCCTTATTGTATATATATCTCTCGTATCTATTGTGCATCTTATATATTCACATCTATTTACTGTTATATAGTTTTTATCGTTGATTAGAACTGCTGTTAGAGATGTACTCTGCTCCTTTCTGACTGGATATATTTTTCCAGATGACACTGAGGAGTGGTACCCTACCTATTATGGACCTCAGGATATTGTGGGTCTAGAGTCCGAGACCCTAGCTCAGGAGGGGCTTATCCCAACTGAGACAGTTGACTCAGGTTTGGTAGCTTCTTAGTATTCTTTGTACTGGATTTGTCTCCAGCTTATTTATTTTTCTTTCAGATTTATTGATGTATTATTTTAGACTCATGAGTTGTATGTGACTTTTTTATTCTTTATCTAATTCATGCTTATTTCCATCTTAGATCTGTGATTGAGTATATTATCATTGTTGGTGGTCTATTATATTATTAGATAGATTACACAGACAGCGTTCTACCGCCGATTCTGCGGCGTAGGCTGGGCGTTGTTTTCGACTTGTACCCATACACTGGGTGCGGGTCATGATACATTTTTAGTGGTGGCCCATGTAGGTTAAACTTCGTAAGTTATGCGATGTCGTGGTAGTGCGACGATTTAGTTATGCTATTGCGAGCCTGCGATAGGATATAGGATATAGGCTGAGATGCTCAATCACATCTAGGAAAATTCTTTTGATTCAACTATTCTCCTTTGATATTGATACTTAATCTCTTAAACTGTCCTTTCCTTGAGTGTCTTATATCATGTGCCATATTGATTCTATTCCAGTTTTAGCTTTATTTGATAGTGGTGCTTCCCATAGTTTTGTATCTATTTCTTTTCTCTGAAGCATGGTTTGGTAGCTGAGTCTTTGCTTAGGACTTGCAAGATCATTACCGGGGGAGGCATTATCCTGGTTAATGATATTTGCAAGGATCAGAGAGTTACTCTGGGAGGTCGAGATTTGAGTGCGTGTCAACTTGTAATGCCACTTTCGAGCTAGGACATTGTACTCGGGATAGATTGGTTGAGTAGGCACCGTACTAGCACAGATTATAGAGGAGGTAGAGTTTTGTTTGGTCCGCCAGGAGAGCCAGAGTTCGAGTTTGCTAGAGGAGATGCGGAGCAGAGAGAAGGCATTATTTGTGGAGCTATGGTGGAAGACAAGGAGTTGCCGCATCTGTTGATAGCAGAGTTCTTGGATGTGTTTCCTAAGGAATTGCTAGGATTGCCGCCAGATCGAGATATTGAATTCTCTATAGACTTGGTGCTAGGTGCAGAACCAATTTTGTAACATATCTATAGAGTAAACAACAACGAGCTGGTCGAGCTGAAGAAGCAGGTGGACGAATTGCAGGATAAGGGGTTTATCAGATCGAGTTCTTTACTGTGGGGAGTCCCGGTATTATTTGTACCGAAGAAGGATGGATCGGTGTGCATGTGCATTGATTACAGGGCATTGAATTGTCTCACTATCAAGAATAAGTATCCTTTACCATGGATTAATGATCAGTTCGATCAGTTGAGTGGTGCCAAGGTGTTTTCTAAGATAGATTTAAGATCAGGCTACCATCAGATGAAGGTGAAGCCGGAGGATATACCGAAGACTGCTTTTAGAACTCGGTATGGTCAGTTCGAGTTTATGGTGATTCCTTTTGGGTTGACTAATGCACCGGCGGTATTTATAAACTTTATGAATAAGGTGTTCCATCAGTATCTTGATAAGTTTGTGGTGGTGTTCATCGACGACATATTCATATAGTCGAAGACACCGGAGGAGCATGAGGAGCACTTGAGGATTGTGTTGGATGTGCTGAGGAAGGAGAAGCTGTATGGGAAGTTGTCCAAGTATGAGTTTTTCCTGGACAAGGTAGAATTCTTGGGGCATGTTGTGACTGGTGATGTTATTTCAGTGGATCCGAAGAATATCGCAGCAGTGGAATCTTGGACGGCCCCTAGTTCGGTAGCAGAGATCAGGAGTTTTTGAGATTGGCAGGTTACTACAGAAAATTTCTACAAAAATTTTTGAGGATTGCCGAGCCGATGACCAGACTCACCAGGAAAGATGTAGATTTTGTTTGGACGGAGGATTGCCAGGTTGCTTTTGAGGAGTTGAAGAAGAGGTTAATGTCTGCTCCTATTTTGACGTTGCCATCTGGGTCTGGAGGTTTTACTATTTATAGGGATACGTCGGGAAAAGGTTTGGGTTGTGTTCTTCAACAGAATATGAAAGTGATTGCCTATGCGTCCAGGCAATTGCGTCCTCATGAAAAGAACTATCCTACCCATAATTTGGAGTTGGCAGCAGTCATCTTCGCCCTGAAGATGTGGAAACATTATTTGTATGGAGAGAGTGTGGAGATCTTCATAGACCACAAGAGCTTGAAGTACATTTTCACGCAAAAGGAGTTGAATATGAGGCAGCGTCGGTAGTTGAAACTGATGAAGGATTTTAATATATCTTTGCAATATCATCCTGAGAAAGCTAATGTAGTTGCCGATGCTTTGAGTAGGTATCCGGTAGCTATGTTCTTGACACAGGATCGATATTTATTGGAGGACTTGGAGAGTTTGGACATCTAGGTGATAATTCCTGGTTGTGCTATCCAGATGAGGGAAATATAAATACATTCAAATTTGATGGACATAATCAAGGCAGCACAGTATGAGGATGTATCTCTAAAGAGTATCAGAGATCAAGTAAGAGCAGGATTGGAAGATGATTTTACTATCGCGGAGGATGGTTCTTTGCGGCATGGTACTAGATTATGTGTGCCTAGTGGGGAGCTGCGTGAGGAGGTGTTGCAGGAAGCGCATCGCTCTCAGTATTCCATGCATCCTGGTGCCAACAAGATATATCGGGATATGCGAGAGAGTGTGTGGTGGTATGGCATGAAGAGGGAAGTGGCACAGTTTGTATCTAGATGCTTAGTGTGCCAGCAGGTGAAAGCCGAGAGGCAGAGGGCAGGAGGTTTACTTCAGCCATTACCCATTTTAGAGTAGAAGTGGGAGGACATTACTATAGATTTTGTGTCCGGACTTCCACGATCTTTAGGAGGGAAAGACGCAGTTTGGGTCATCGTTGATAAGTTGACCAAGTCGGCCCACTTTTGCCTTTCAAGGTGGGTTTGTCTACGAAGAAGCTGGCAGAGATGTATATGAGGCAGATAATTAGGATACATGAAGTTCTCATCAGCATAGTCTCGGATCAGGATAGTCGTTTCACTTCTTATTTTTGGAGGAGTTTGTAGGAGATTTTGGGCACTCAATTCAAGTTCAGTACTACATATCATCCCCAAACAAATTGACAGTCAGAGAGGACTATTCAGACTCTCGAGGATATGTTGTACACTTGTGTACTAGATTTTGGGGGTTCTTGGAAGGACTATATCCATTTGGTAGAGTTTGCTTACAACAATAGTTACCAGGATAGTATAGAGATGTCACCTTTTAAAGCTCTGTACGGTCGGAGGTGTCGTACTCCCTTGTCTTGGTACGATATTGAAGAGAGTGTTTTGCTTGGGCCATAGATGGTTGTGGATGCAGCAGAGAAGGTTCAGTTGATCAGAGACAAACTTTGTGTGGTGCAGGACAAACAGCGGCATTGGGCCGATAGCCACCGGTGACCTTTGGAGTTTGAGTTATAGTTTAGATTTTTGTTTTGTGCTTGTTATTGGTTGTTTGTTATAGAATAAGTTCTTAAGGTGGTGTTTTTTTCTAGGTAGGTGGTTTGGTGTTTCTGAGGATCTCTCTGACACGAGATACGATTCGTTTCGGTGGAGGCGAAAACCTTAGTCCATGATTCATCGGACCTTTCACTATTCTAGAGAGGGTCGGTGTAGTTGCTTATAGACTAGACTTGCCACCTGTATTGGAGGGTGTGTACAACATGTTCCACGTATCATAATTGAGACGGTACGTGGCAGATCCTAGTCATGTATTGGATCACTCGAAGATAGAGGTGGGCCCTACCCTTAGCTATCCAGAACAACCAGTTGAGATTCTGGATCGGAGAGAAAAGGTGCTGAGGAACCAGACAACTCCCTTAGTACACGTCGCATGGAGGCATCACTCTTCGGGGAGTCTACCTGGGAGAGAGAGGATGAAATGCGAGAGCGTTATCCATATTTGTTTGTGCCTTGAGGTATGTTATTTCCTAGTTATATTCTGTTCATTGTTATGTTCTTTCATAGTTAGTTATGATTCTTTAGTTCTGTACTTATGTTATTTTCTGGGGATAGTTTTTGTCTTTGAATTTCGAGGACGAAATTATTTTAAGGAGGGTAGACTTGTTAGTACCACATTTTTTAGGAAAGGGTATTTTAGTATTTCATATTTAATTAAATATTATGCATGATAAATAATTATTTATTATATTATTTAATTGTTGTTAGATTTTAATTATTTATTTTGGACTTGTGTTAGTGGACCTAACTAGTTTAGTTTAGACTCATGGACCAACATAAATTATTTGATTAGAAGTTAGCCCATTTAGAAAGCCTATTGTTAAGGAGATGGATTAAATTAATTAAACCATTAGACTAGAAGTTTTCTTCCTTAACTATTTCTTCATGAGAGGCTCCAAGGGGTATATTGGATATTTCATGGTGGCTTGAGGAAGGGAAAAGGGGGTCGGCCTATATAGAGGGGGAAATTTATTTCTCTCTCCTCTTTTTATTTCAAAACTAGATCTAGAATTTCCCTCAACCAAATTCCTTCATTCCCACTTTATTTTCTTACCAAATTTCATTCCAATTCCTTTCCAAATCACCATTGGAGGCTAGAGAAATAAGGATCTAGAAGGAGGAAGCAAGGATCTACAAAGAGAAGTAAGGATTTGCAAGTTGGAGCCAATTTTATCTCATTTGGAGGTTACATTGGGAATCCATCTCCCAATAGGTATAATTCAGTTTTTTCCCTTAATTTAGGTTCTAAATCTGAGATTTAACCATGAAAAATAACCCATATGCATAGACTACCCATAGGATTTGGTTTTGTGTTCATAGGAGGCCTATTGAGAAAGTTATGGTACTTTTTGTGTCAATTTTTGGGAAATTTCGAGATTGACAATTGTTGTGTGTGTCAATTGATCCTATAGATCAATTTGGCATATGATTGTGTGTTTGGGACTAGTGTCGTATCCACAATTGCGTACGTGAAGCTCGTATCCCAATAATTTGGTAATACGTGTTATTTTATGATTTTTTTCCTCCGACACGGAACTTTGTAAATGTCATATTTTGACACGGACATCTAGATCTATATTTGACTCTACGTATTGTTCATAAATAATATATGTGACTTGATCGTGTCCTTCGAGCTACATTTGGATGGATGGTGGACTCGTGTCACATGCGTATCCTAGATCTAGTGGGATACGATGTAATACTCTCCATATGTTTGTGCAAATTATATGTAGATCTATTTCTTGTATTCTTAATTTATAAAGAATATATATATATATATATATATATATATATATATATATATATATATATATATTATGGTATATATAATTATGCTTCTTGTGTCTTAGATCTATGTATTATGTATGTACTATATGTGTATATATTATGTTGCTATTCTTCTACATGTATAAATATATATATTATAGTATATATGTTATGTGTAAATATATATATATATATATATATATGTTGTTACTATATATATGTATGTTATTATTATTATATGTGTTTAGTAAGTACATATACTCTATATAGTTATGATTATGTATATATATGATACTATATTGTAACTATGTATTATTGTGTAAGTATATATATATATATATATATATATATATATGTGTGTGTGTGTGTGTGTGTGTGTGTGTGTGTATGTGTGTGTGTGTGTGTGTTTGAATGGATATTTATATATTATTATATTTATATTTATATATGTATGTTATTTGATTATATATACATATACATATATGTATAGTTATCTATATATATTAATATGTATGTGTGTGTATGTTACCATATAGTTATTATGTACATAATACTAGGGATGGTGTCTGTATAGTTATTAATAGTAATTATGTATATATATATATATATATATATATATATATATATATATATATATAACCCACTTTGTTTATATATATATATATATATATATATATATATATATATATAATGTATATATATATATAATTATAGCGACAACAGCAAATGGGGACAGCCGCCGTCACCAAAGCAGCAACAACAGCCGTTGTAGGAGCAACAACAGCCAATGGTGACAGCAGTCGCAACTGTCACTAAAACAGCAGCATCAGCGGAAGCACTAGCAGCAGTGGCGACAGCATTTTGGCGACAGCTGTAAACCGTCGCCAAAGGAGCAGCAGCAGTGGGAATAGTCAACAGCAGCAGCTATAGCAGATTTAGCAACGGACAGAACCGTCACTAAAGGGGCAGCATATCAGAGTTTCAGGATTTCAGAACTGTGCTTTGTGACAGTTGGCAGATTATATATATATATATATATATATATATATATATATATATATATATATATATATATATATATATATAGTTATAGATAGATATTTATATATATTGGTATTTAATATATATGTAAATGTATTCTTAAATTGCTAATTACATTATAGTATATATATAATAATTAGTATAGTATGTATATATGTATATATTACGGGTAAATATAACAAGGTATTGGGTATTACCTTGAGGAAACCAAGGTAATTGGGGATACCCAAAATATTGGGTTTGGGTATCAAGTTTGTGAATTATTGTTGAGATACCAAGTTGGTTCAAAACCATGGTACCTATTTAATGTTTGTAATTATGATTCTATATTATCAATAATTGTTTGATATATATATATATATTAACGTTTTACCTTTGGATTTACGTATCCGGAGATATGGTATCCTAATAATTAGGATATGGTTTTTATAGCTTAGACTTTAGTATCTTGAACCCAATATTTTGTGTTAGACTTATGCAACATAGAAATAGGTAGTTGACCATAGTTTAAATGTAATTGACCATAGTTGACCATAGTTTGACTTTTGACTTAGAATTGACTTGTTGACCTAGAAATTGACTAGTAACTTATTTTCTTTCCGGAACCTTGTATTGATGTTGTATTCCATTTGTAGGTCTTCGAGGCACCGTATCAGACATCGGTGAGACTATTCCTTGCACTTCAGGCGAGTACATTCTCTGATAGTTTCTCATTTATGGTATCCTCTATGTTCATTGTATCTAGTGTAGATATCCATATTCTCTTGACACTATGGTTGCACGGATTGGTATATCCGGATCGCGTCATGAGATGTTATTCCTTGGAATATGGTGTATATGGTACAAGTATTATTTTATTGGTTATCTTGTACATGTAACGGCACTGATTCTTCGGAAGACTAACTATCTTCTTGGGAAATCTTGTGCCATAGCATACCGTGGTTGGATGTATTATACCAGTCGAGGGTGGGGAGTACTTTATTGTAGATATATGATCAATACCCCTATTGTATCAAGTACTGTTATTGAATAGTGTTGATCATATACCGTACGTATGATTAGCCAGGCCATATATATTGTATCATGTTCCCAAGACGATCACATGTTAAAGCTAGTACTCACACACTTAGTCATTAGTATCCTTGTTTCATTGGCATATTGTTCATTATTGTATTTATTCCAATATTTTCTTATTGTATGTATATCTCTCGTATCTATTGTGCATCTTGTATATTCACATATATTTACTGTTAGATAGTTTTTATCATTGGTTAGAACTGCTGTTAGAGATGTACTCTGCTCCTTTCCTGACTGGATATATTTTTCCAGATGACACTGAGGAGTGGTACCCTACCTATTATGGACCTCAGGATGTTGTGGGTCTAGATTCTGAGACCCTAGCTTAGGAGGGACTTATCCCAACTGAGACAGTTGACCCGGGTTTGGTAGCTTCTTAGTATTCTTTGTATTTGATTTGTCTCCAGCTTATTTGTTTTTCTTTCAGACTCATTGATGTATTATTTTAGACTCATGAGTTGTATGTGACTTTTTTATTCTTTATCTGATTCGTGCTCATTTCTATCATAGATCTGTGATTGAATATATTATTATTATTGGTGGTTTATTATATTGTTAGATAGATTACCCAGACATCGTTCTACCGCCGATTCTGTGATGTAGGCTGAGCGTTATTTCTGACTTGTACCCATACACCGGGTGCGGGCCGTGACAGTGAGACAATAATCTAATCCTACAACCAAACAAGAATAAGGGTTAGACCATCGCACCATGATAGTCCATGTCCCTAAACTATTTGACAGTAGATACATTACATAAACAAGCTCAGTTACATAATTGATCAATCACTTGTACGGCTTACTAGGTGGATCCTGGGTTATCCCAGAGGTATTATGCATATAATAGGAATTCTCAGATCAAACCATATTCTAACAGGGGCTAGCCGAGCCATGAATCGCCTCAAAGCACATAATAGTATGCACTGGTCCCTAGTAAGACCCTTGTGCTAAGATCTCATAGTACACATAGTATAATATAATAGTCTGATATTGCCATCCACTAATGAGGATTTAAACAATATCCATGGGGACCAGCCTTCACTCCCATATAATGTTTGATGGTGGCTAGTTAAGCATGACCTCGGGATTCCGTCCCTTCCAATGCTCTACATATTTTAGTTGCCTAGTTAACCCTACGGTAAGCTGAAATCACATGGCGTGGTCACATGTTACTCCCCTTATATGTCATACCATAGTACGAGCACGCTAGATACGAATCAACTTTGTCACTTGGTAGTTCAATTTGGATTCGCTGGAGTGTGATGCAACAGTCAACAAATCTTAGCTATGCCTGGTTATTGATCAACTACTATGTCCATGTTGAAGGAATTTTATTATATCATATATCGCTTGGCACATAGGCACACCTCAGTGTAAAATATGTAATATAATCATGTAAAAACAATTAGCACATAGAAACACATAACACGTAGTAATTGTATCAGCACGAATACCAATAGTCGAGTCAAGTTACCAATCATTCGTAAATCACATGGGTTCTAACACATAGTCAAGTCTAACATATGGTCACTTAGCTCACATATATTAGCAATCATTAAAATCATACATGGAATCACAAAATTTTAATAAAGCATTAAAACCAAACAAATAAATGAAACGTGCACATAGGCCTCATGAGGATTAGGGATGCATAGAGTCAGTGTTGCATAGGACAGGTACCGCATAGGATATCGGTCACATATGGGTCGGTGCCTCATGGAAAGTCTGTACTAAATATGGGTCAGTTCTGCATGGGCTCAGTATCGCATGGGAAGTCTCGGTCGCATACAGGTCGGTGCCACATGGGATCAGTATCGAATATAATAGGACAAAGTTCACTCCTTGGGACAAGTGTTGATTGACGTGCATTTAATATGTGTCAGAGAAGTGACTGAATTAATGGATATGACAAGCCATAAAGAACCAGAGAGAAAAGATAAAAATTATATAAATATGTGCCTATGATTCAGAATCATGCGTCCAAGGAATTATGGACACATACTCTCTAGGCCACATAGGACACTCGGCCGCATATTGCTCTTTTGGACTAGCAAATTTCTTATTTGTTCAGCGAGTGAAACACAAAGAGTTCATGGATTAGCTCCAGAACAATTGTGTAATGGTCGTCAAGCATCCAAGAAGATGGACGCATCCTGGTCAGTATGCGACAAAGAGCTCAGGTCGTATAGCACTCTGGCCTCATAGAACTCTCTGTCACATAACTCGTCGCCGCATGAAGACTTCGTCTACTCCAAACAGCAGGTTCGGCAATGACAAAAACTCCAAAAATCCTAAAAATTATTTTCTTCATAAAACCTTATTTTAATCCCGAATCAAGTGAATCAAAATCCAAAATGCTCGAAATAAAGTGCTCCATCAAACCAAAACTGGTTTTCTAAAATATCATGTTTTAATTGATCAAGACCACAAAAAACTCAAGGAACCAATAAAAATCCTAAACTTCAAATATAGATCTACTCAAATTTACCCATTAAAACTGAAAACTCCAAGTACTAAAAGTGTTTAAAATTATAATGTACACATATTAGACTAATAAAATATAAAGAAAGAGCAAGAATCAAAAATGAAGAGATTTTTTTATGTATTGCAAGTTGTACTTTACTAAATAAATGAAGGAGAAAAATAAGAGAATGTGGGAAGAGAGAGAAAGAAGTAAACTTATATATACTAGGATTGAGGTTTAGACCTTGGGTTCACTCATGACCAAACCAACTGTCACTACCACGTTCCGAAAATAGGGGTATTTTTGACTTTTTTATAATATTATTGGTAGTTACAATTTAGTAATTGCATGATAGGTATATTAATTTAAATAATTATGTGAGATGTGTAATTAAATATAATTATATGCAGTGTCCATTTATTTGAGTTAGCAGACTTGACCTAGAAGCCCAGTAGATGAAGACCTGTCCAAATTGTGGAATTTTTGTATTTAATTATTTATTTAGAATTTTAAATTCTTGGAGTTGTAATTAATTACCGTATTTTATTTAATATTTTGCGCATTGCCTTTGCTTCGATATTTGGAGCGCTATCCTGACTTTTGTCTTCCAACAAATTTCACAATCTTGCCCTAGACATGCCCGCCTTCCATTCTGCTATTTTTGAAACTCATAATTATGCTCTCTGTGCATTTTTCTAGCCGCACAAAAGATCGTCACGAACGTTATTTAATAAATTCCTATTTTGTATCGTTGTGCGTTCCAATTGAAATTGGAGACAATCTTGATCTATTTTTCATGCGGTCCAAATTAGGGTAATATTCTGTTCTCAGTCTACTTCATTATTGGTATTGATGACCTGACCTGATTTTGGCCCCATGTACTCCTGATTAATTTTAGAACACAACTTACATTTATTTCTAATTAAATTGAGGATACTATTTTAACCGATTCTGAAATCCCAATTTAAATTTCAGCGCCCTGCTATTTGAGTCCGTACCAAACTTACAGCGCCCCCTGACCCTACAAAACACCGGACACCGAATCGCCCGCCAAATTTTCGTCATTTCATGCGTCTGTGCAAATACCCAAATTTAAGGGGACTAATTTGCAAATTTGTATTTTTGGTGTCAACACCCATTTGTTTAAACCCATGAGGAACCCCTAATATTTTTAACATCATCCTCATCCCCACATGAAATTCATTCCTGTTTAATCTGGACCACCCATTTAATTGGGTGCATCCTCACCTTTGATTTACCCACACCCTCATCTATTTAATGTCCTATCTACATCAAACCCTAATCCCTAGAAAACCTAGGTAGCACACCTCCACAAGCCCCCAAACCGTAGCTCCTATTCTCTTCTCCACTTTTCTTCTTTTTCTTCTCTTCTTTTCCTTCTTTCCTTCTTCTTCTTCTTCTTTCCTTTGTATTTTTTAAATTTGGAAGGGGGGAAACCATCTTCACCACCCCATCATACTGCTCCGGCCACCCGGCCAACCCCGGGCGGCCGAGTTCCCCGCAGCCGGCCCCCGACTGCTCGAGAGCCACCCCCCCCGCAGTCCCTGTTCGCCCGGCTGTGCTCCTCCACCGCATCTACTGTTCACCGGGTGCCGTTGCACGCTGCTGCCGGCCGAGCTCAGTCCTCCGGCGGCCCCCTCACTGCTCCGGCGGTCCCTGCCCACTCCGGCGCCGGCGCTCCAACTCCCCATCCCCGCTGCCTTCATCTCCACCACCATCTAACACCACCACCACCATTATCTTCTACCTTCATCACCACCATTACTCCCCGCCGGCCGGCTCCCCTCCGGCGAGACTCCGGCCGACCTCCCCTCACAGTAAGTTTCCTTCTTCTTCTTCCCCTTCCCTTATATATATATATATATGTATATATATATATATATATGTATATATATATATATATATGTATATATATATATATATGTATATATATACGTACGTATATACGTATGAGTATATATATACTATATGTATATGTATAATAGTTATCTAATTAATGTTTTTAATACATGAATATGTATAGCATTTATTTATTTAATATTTTAACACATAATGTATTAGGATGTTAATGTAATTAATGCATAAGTATGGTATATATATACCTTAGTATAATGTAATGTATGTATTTAATTAAATGCATATGTATATGAATGTATATTGGGTATTTTATATGGTATATAAATTAATTCCATGTATATACAAACATATATATATATGTGTTTTGGTATAACTACATTGGTAAAATATATTAATTTAATACATTTTGGGTATAAATATGTGTACCTATATATATATGTATAAACATATTTTGGTATATACTTATATATACGAAGTATATGTTAGTAATTGTAATTGGTGTATATATATATACATATATATATATATACATAAGAATTTGGTATGTAAATATATTTAGTATATATATAAAACTGTATTGATATATATGTACTTGTAAAACATATTTTAGTATATGAATATATATATCTATGTACATCTATTTAGTGTATATATTATATACCTATTTTGTACAAATTACTGATAGGCTTATATATATGTATTATATACGTATTTATTTGTATATACTCTGGGTGTAAATGTGTATTTATTTATGTATCCCTACTATATGACCCTAGTTGACTAGTGCCCTGCCTGGCATGGCCCTAAGGCCAGTGTTTTGTTTGTGTGTTAGTATAGCATCTGATGCAAATGTGATATTGTGATATGTTTATAGGACTGTTGGTTCACCCAGGGGATATTCTGGATCAGGACACCAATAATTACCAGCTAAGGACCCAAGGCAAGTACATTCTCTGATAATTTCCAATTGTTGATAATTTCTATAAATTCAATAATCTAAAAATATTACATCTGAATCCTTGACACTGTGCTACACGGACTAGTATAGCTTAGATCTGCAGTCATGAGATGTTACATTGATTATCGTATTGACATTGTACACGACATGTATATTAGACATCGTACATGATAGATTGGACTTGCTCGTGTATCGTGACGTGTCATGGTTGGATCCTCAGTACTAGTTGGGGGCGGGGACGTAGTTAGTAAGAAATATGATCATAACCTCTTATTATAGTATAGAACAATATAAGTGTTAATCATGCTCTTCACCCATGATTAGCCAGGCCCTGTAGCTATCGTACATGTTCCCAAGCCGATCACATTTTGAAACTACTATTTCAAACACTTAGAATAGATTACAGTTCCCTATTTAAATCATATACTACATCACCCGTATATGATACTGTTCCTTGTTTTTTTCATTTTCATACATGCACTGACTGTATCATATTGCCTATTGCCTGTCTCTTTACATTGACTGTCTCTTTATTTTTCCATTGCATTTATTCACTGTCTTCTAAGTATCTAGCATCATCTGTTTATTGCTTTATAGTCCTTATCAATAATATGGAACTGTTATTTGAGATTTGTACTTTGCTCCTTCCTGACTAGAAATATTTTTCCAGACTATGCCTTAGAGGATCGGTAGCCAACACTTTATGGACCATATGGTGAGTAGCTGCAGGCTTGGTAGTTAGTTGTGATTCTGTGAGGTCTAGCCAGAAATCACTAATTCTTCTAGTTTTCTGATTAGTTCTTTTAGCAGACTTTTGGTACCGGATTTGTCTCCGGCAATTTTTGATGACTGGGATATTGTTGAGTTTGATTATTACTTTAGACTTGTTTTGTATTTAATTTTGTTTCGCTATCTTATCGTGCTGTAATCCTGTGATTGAGTATGTGTTTATTTTAGTTGTGTCATCCATGCCTCCTTATGGAGATTGGATGCTTGTGTGAGATTGGCTAGATAGTATCAAGACCTTGACAGCGTTCTACCGCCGATGCTGCGGCGTAGGCTGGACGTACTCGCGTACTCGTGCCCCAATTCCGGATGCGGGTCGTGACACATTTTTAGTGGTGGCCCATGCAGGTCAGACTTCGTGAGTTGTGCGATGTCGTAGTAGTGTGGCATCTTTGTTATACTACTGCGTGCCTGCGATAGGATCTAGGACATAGGATACTAGGACGAGAGCGAATACTCAATCACAATTCCTTGAGAGATTCCTGGGATGAGCCTTGAGAATCTTGTTAAATTTTCTAATTTAAAAATCATTCCCTTGTTCCGTCCATTCTCACTTGTTGCTTGTTGATTAGTTATTAAGTTAGGATTTTGGTTTCATAGTAGGGTTTGATTTCATATCAAGATAAATTTGCAGATTAATTTATGGTATTATTGATGACCCATGTCGATGAGGACAGCGAGGAAGATTAACACTAGGGCTATTGGATTACTAGATATGGATTTAAATTTGAAGATTGAAAATGAATTACATTTTGAATTTTGAGAAGTCGAGATATTATGTTATTAAAATTTTATTTTTGAGGAATTCAGATTCAATTTGATAAACCTAGACAAGTCTGTAAGGATTTTTTGTGATTAAGTTTTCACTTCAGTATTTAGATAATTGGTCTTGAGGAAAGTGTATGCATTTACTTTAAAATTTATTCGAGGAGTTATTTTCAGGAATTTTATTTGAGGATAAAATCTTATAGAGAGAGAGATATATTAGTATATAATAGATGAGGTGCATATGTAAGTATATGTTGGCTTGAGCATGATTGAGATTTCACAGCCAACTGGCTTAGGTGTTCATCTAGGAATGTATAGGAGAGAGAGCAGTACTTAGTATGGTGTGTTGTATTTGATATGCACTTGAGTGATAAGGATAACTAGTATCAGCGATTGCAGTAGGTAAGGAAGCTAGCAGAGAGTATGTTCTAGTATAACTGTGGTACCTAGGGGATAGAGGTATCAAACCTTGGATGCATCTTTGACTTGTGCAATCATAACTAGGATTTTTCCTTTCAATCTATTTATCTTGAATGTTGCTTCTTTAGAACTGTACTGTCCTTCCTTGATGATATCGCATTTTGCCTAAATTGATTCCTTGGGATCTGTCTTCAGGATGTCGCCGCAGACACGGTCTATGAGAGCGGGAACATCAGCTTTAGAGGGGCCTGTCACCTCTCCACCTGAGGGACAGACACCAGTAGTTCCTCCTACGCACGTAGGAGTGTCTGCACTTTTCGGGGATCCTCCTCCCCCACCTGCTCAGAGGATTGCCGCAGCTGTGACGGACAACCTTCCTCCTCCTCCGACTCCGATTCCCGGAGGTTTGCCCATTGACGGAACGCAGATGTTTACCTTGATCCAGGGCATGGTAGATGCCCAAAGAGTGACGGCAGACGCTCAGCGAGTTCAAGCTGAGGCTCAGAGGGTGAAAGCAGAAGCGCACCAGGCACAAACCGAGCTGATGAGAGAAAATATGGAGAATGCTCATCAGGTGACTCTCCAAGCTTTGGAGAAAGTAGCACAGTACCAGCAGTTTCCTGGCTTGCAGCAGAGATCAGGCATTATAGTGGATTTCAAAAGGATGATGCCTCGAGAGTTTAAAGGCACCGAAGGGATACTCTACGCTGATGACTGGCTAGAGGATATAGAGAGGAGCCTGCGATTGACCCAGATTCCAGAGAACTTGCAGATAGAAGCCGCTGGCAGTCAGATGTTCGATATCGCACTCACGTGGTATCGCACGGAGCCGAGAATTACTGCACAAGGACTTACTTGGGAGACCTTCAAGGAACTCTTCAAGGAGAAGTTCTTTCCCGACGTGGCATTGGGAACCTTGGAAAGTCAGTTTCATGACTTGGTTCAAGTAAACATGTCGGTCGACGAGTACGCTGCAGAATTCTGTAGATTGAGCCGTTTTACATTGTCTATGATTCAGGACCCAGGAGATCGAGCCCGGAAATTCAGAAAGGGACTAACGAGAGAGATTAGGTCGCGTACTTCTGGTCGTCGTACCGTTACCTTTGAGGCTATCTTGATGGATGCTCAGATTGCAGAAGAGGATCTGGATCTCAGGCCTAAGAGGAGTCACAATACTTTTGGAGATACGAATAGTAGCACAGGACCAGCCAAGCATCCCCGTATTTAACACCAACAGCAGTACCAAGTACCATTTCATATTCAGCAACAACCATGGACATTTCAGCATCCACCGCAGTACCTAGTACCAGTTCCTATCCAGCAATATCCATAGGCGTATCAGTATCAACAACAGTACCAGGCACCAGTCTGTGTTTAGCAGAATCAGCAACAGCCTCCAAGAGAGACACAGCAGACTTGTCATTTCTGTAAGAAGCTAGGTCACCTTTGGGAGAGCTGTAGAACGAGGCTAGGACTTTGTTTGCACTACGGCGCTGCGGGACATCGAGTAAGGGATTATCTTCTAGCCCCTTATCTCCCCGGCCAGCGCGCAGCTTCAGATTATAGAGATCCAGTTAGGCTACCTGTGGAACCGTATATTGCTCAGCACCCGCGAAGGGAACCACCCCAGCAGGGCGGGGCATTTGCGATGACGGTCAAGGAGACCGATACTACAGGTAATGTGTTAGCAGGTTCTGTTCCTTCCTTCCTTTTGTCCCTCTCTACTTGATTGATTGATTGATACCTTAGTATCGTACCTTGTATGCATGATTTCTTGTTATAATATAGTTAGTAGTACCCCTGATACAAAGACTGCAATACCATGACAAAGACACTATGACCGTACATATCCCCTTAGATTGCATGTTGTATAATTATAGGAAAGATTTTTAGACCATGATTATTGGGGTTTAACCATGACGAAGATTCACGAAGGGGTTATGACTTGACAAGAGAGACAAGATGATTAAAGTTCGAGGATAAACATTGATTTAAATAGAGGGTTAAGAAATTAACATTGCACAATTGGTGGGTTATAAATTCCAGGAAGATTATGACATATTTAAATTGGTTATTAAATTTGGAAAATTTTGAAAGATTATCAATATATTTATTTGATTGCAAGTTAGGAATTTAAAATATTATATTTGGATGTTGCATTTGGAGAACCCTTAAGTATCGCATTGTTAAGTATTTTGAGGAAAGAGGAAATCGAGGAATAAAAACTTTTGATGGATAAATGTTTGAATTTAAACTTTTTGGACGAGATTACATTTTATATGTGCATTGATTAAAATCAAATTAGAGGAGTGGATATTAAATTCCGAGTATTGAATTGTTAACTAAAAATTTCGGGGAAAATTTTGATAAAAATGGACTTTGATTTTTTTCGAGAATTTTTCAGGAATGCAATAATTTCAGAATTTTTGAAAATTGTGAAAAGACCTTGTGGATTATTAACTGATTTCGTAGCTGATGAATTTAAAATTGAGGGAAATAATAAGGTGTATGATTAAATGCTACTTTGAGGATTTTAAATTTCGAGAACGAAATTCTTTTAAGGAGGGTAGACTTGTCACTACCACGTTCCGAAAACAGGGGTATTTTTGACTTTTTTATAATATTATTGGTAGTTACAATTTAGTAATTACATGATAGGTATATTAATTTAAATAATTATGTGAGATGTGTAATTAAATATAATTATATACAGTGTCCATTTATTTGAGTTAGCAGACTTGACCTAGAAGCCCAGTAGATGAAGACCTGTCCAAATTATAGAATTTTTGTATTTAATTATTTATTTAGAATTTTAAATTCTTGGAGTTGTAATTAATTACCGCATTTTATTTAATATTTTGCGCATTGCCTTTGCTTCGATATTTGGAGCGCTATCCTGACTTTTGTCTTCCAACAAAATTTACAATCTTGCCCTAGACATGCCCGCCTTCCATTCTGCTATTTTTGCAACTCATAATTATGCTCTCTGTGCATTTTTCTAGCCGCACAAAAGATCATCGCGGACGTTATTTAATAAATTCCTATTTTGTATCGTTGTGCGTTCCAATTGAAATTGGAGACAATCTTGACCTATTTTTTGTGCGGCCCAAATTAGGGTAATATTCTGTTCTGAGTCTACTTCATTATTGGTATTGATGACCTACCTAATTTTGGCCCCATGTACTCCTAATTAATTTTAGAACACAACTTGCATTTATTTCTAATTAAATTGAGGATACTATTTTAACCAATTCTGAAATCCCAATTTAAATTTCAGCGCCCTGCTATTTGAGCCCGTACCAAACTTACAGCGCCCCCTGACCCTACAAAATACCGGACACCGAATCGCCCACCAAATTTTTGTCATTTCATGTGTCTGTGCAAATACCCAAATTTAAGGGGGCTAATTTGCAAATTTGTATTTTTGGTGTCAACACCCATTTGTTTAAACCCATGAGGAACCCCTAATATTTTTAACATCACCCTCATCCCCACGTGAAATTCATTCCTGTTTAATCTGGACCACCCATTTAATTGGGTGCATCCTCACCTTTGATTTATCCACACCCTCATCTATTTAATGTCCTATCTACATCAAACCCTAATCCCTAGAAAACCTAGGTAGCACACCTCCCCAAGCCCCCAAACCGTAGCTCATATTCTCTTCTCCACCTTTCTTCTTTTTCTTCTCTTCTTTTCCTTCTTCCCTTCTTCTTCTTCTTCTTCTTCTTCTTCTTCTTTCCTTTGTATTTTTTAAATTTGGAAGGGGGGAAACCATCTTCACCACCCCATCATACTGCTCCGGCCACCCGGCCAACCCCGGGCGGCCGAGTTCCCCGCAGCCGGCCCCGTGCTGCTCGAGAGCCACCCCTCCTCGCAGTCCCTGTTCGCCCGGATGTGCTCCTCCCCCGCATCTACTGTTCACCGGGTGCCGTTGCACGCTGCTGCCGGCCGAGCTTAGTCCTCCGGCGGCCCCCTCACTGCTCCGGCGGTCCCTGCCCACTCCGGCGCCGGCGCTCCAACTCCCCATCCCCGCTGCCTTCATCTCCACCACCATCTAACACCACCACCACCATTATCTTCTACCTTCATCACCACCATTACTCCCCGTCGGCCGGCTCCCCTCCGGCGAGACTCCGGCCGACCTCCGCTCACAGTAAGTTTCCTTCTTCTTCTTCCCCTTCCCTCTTTTATATATATATATATATATATATATATATATATATATATATACATACGTATATACGTATGAGTATATATATACTATATGTATATGTATAATAGTTATCTAATTAATGTTTTAAATACATGAATATGTATAGCAATTATTTATTTAATATTTTAACACATAATGTATTAGGATGTTAATGTAATTAATGCATAAGTATGGTATATATATACCTTAGTATAATGTAATGTATGTATTTAATTAAATGCATATGTATATGAATGTATATTGGGTATTTTATATGGTATATAAATTAATTCCATGTATATACAAACATATATATATATATGTGTTTTGGTATAACTACATTGGTAAAATATATTAATTTAATACATTTTGGGTATAAATATGTGTACCTATATATATATGTATAAACATATTTTGGTATATACTTATATATACGTAGTATATGTTAGTAATTGTAATTGGTGTATATATATATATACATATATATATATATATATATACATAAGAATTTGGTATGTAAATATATTTAGTATATATATAAAACTGTATTGATATATATGTACTTGTAAAACATATTTTAGTATATGAATATATATATCTATGTACATCTATTTAGTGTATATATTATATACCTATTTTGTACAAATTACTGATAGGCTTATATATATGTATTATATACGTATTTATTTGTATATACTCTGGGTGTAAATGTGTATTTATTTATGTATCCCTACTAGATGACCCTAGTTGACTAGTGCCCTGCCTGGCATGGCCCTAAGGCCAGTGTTTTGTTTGTGTGTTAGTGTAGCATCTGATGCAAATATGATATTGTGATATATTTATAGGACTGTTGGTTCACCCAGGGGATATTCTGGATCAGGACACCAATAATTATCAGCTAAGGACCCAAGGCAAGTACATTCTCTGATAATTTCCAATTGTTGATAATTTCTATAAATTCAATAATCTAAAAATGTTACATCTGAATCCTTGACACTGTGCTACACGGACTAGTATAGCTTGGATCTGCAGTCATGAGATGTTACATTGATTATCGTATTGACATTGTACACGACATGTATATTAGACATCGTACATGATAGATTGGACTTGCTCGTATATCGTGACGTGTCATGGTTGGATCCTCAGTACTAGTTGGGGGCGGGGACGTAGTTAGTAAGAAATATGATCATAACCTCTTATTGTAGTATAGAACAATGTAAGTGTTAATCATGCTCTTCACCCATGATTAGCCAGGCCCTGTAGCTATCGTACATGTTCCCAAGCCGATCACATTTTGAAACTACTATTTCAAACACTTAGAATAGATTACAGTTCCCTATTTAAATCATATACTACATCACCCGTATATGATACTGTTCCTTGTTCTTTTCATTTTCATACATGCACTGACTGTATCATATTGCCTATTGCCTGTCTCTTTACATTGACTGTCTCTTTATTTTTCCATTGCATTTATTCACTGTCTTCTCAGTATCTAGCATCATCTGTTTATTGCTTTATAGTCCTTATCAATAATATGGAACTGTTATTTGAGATTTGTACTTTGCTTCTTCCTGACTGGAAATATTTTTCCAGACTATGCCTTAGAGGATCGGTAGCCAACACTTTATGGACCATATGGTGAGTAGCTGCAGGCTTGGTAGTTAGTTGTGATTCCGTGAGGTCTAGCCGGAAATCACTAATTCTTTTAGTTTTCTGATTAGTTCTTTTAGCAGACTTTTGGTACCGGATTTGTCTCCGGCAATTTTTGATGACTGGGATATTGTTGAGTTTGATTATTACTTTAGACTTGTGTTTTATTTAATTTTGTTTCACTATCTTATCGTGCTGTAATTCTGTGATTGAGTATGTGTTTATTTTAGTTGTGTCATCCGTGTCTCCTTATGGAGATTGGATGCTTGTGTGAGATTGGCTAGATAGTATCAAGACCTTGACAGCGTTCTACCGCCGATGCTGCGGCGTAGGCTGGACGTACTCGCGTACTCGTGCCCCAATTTCGGGTGCGGGTCGTGACACCAACCCAACAATTAAACCATGAGTCTAATTGAACTTAAGTATGGGTCTAGTCTCCCTGACATGCAATCTAATTATCAAGCAAGCAACAAATAATATAAGAAGAAAAACTAATATGTTTCAAATATGTATATCGGGAACAGGGAGTGATACCCTTGCCGTGAACGTATCCAAGCGACCGACTTCCCCACCAAAGAAAAAACCTTCAGAGACCTCAAAACTGAAAGAAGAGTACTCCTTTGATGAGAGTGAGATAATCAACATCTTCGACTATTTGATGAAAAGTTACAAGTTACAGTTACATCACATAAAAGACCAGAGGAATCTGGCTAAACAGATGATATAAAGTATTGCCTGTACCACCAATACGTATATTACCCTACTAGAGCCTGTTATGTATTGAAGAGAAATATCTAGCAACTGATAGACTCTCAAGCTATCACTCTTCATAATGATAAGAGGACGGTCACCACTAATCTGGTGTCTCTTTCGTTCAAAGAATTTTTAGCGCAGGAGGTGCCACACAGTGTTGTACTAATACCAAAAGGAACAATGGAGATTGTCAATCTTCTTCCATCCCATGATCAACCTGAAGGATTGGTGCCTCTCACTACTCGACAGGGCAAAATCATATGGGTTCATCCTGATCTCTTGTAAGACTTAGAACAAGAAGCAGCATCTTCAAGCTCTAAGAAGAAAGGTCGCAAGGATCGATCATGTAATATGTTCTCTCAAGAGCATAATTCAGATCAAGACCAACTTGGATATGATACCCTTCTTGAACCTAGGCTTTGAGGTCTAAATCTATCTCCAGAAGCTTTAGTAATCAAGCCACTCATGACTCACCAACAGTTTTGTTGGTTGGGTGGTGTTCCTTTGTATAGGGCACACTACATCTGTAATACAAGTCACAAAAAAGATGCCAGGCCTTCTATTATCGAGTCTTCTCTTCCTCCTTTACTAGTTGACCTATTGGTTGTGCTTGAGGATGAGAAACCCCATTTTTACTACTACACTCAACCATCAATCTGTCTTATGCAAAAGATGGGTTATGACTTCTTTAAAAGGGATGAAGGTCTGAACTTCGACAAAGGACTATGTGTTCCTCTACAACTACAAGGTCATCCTAGTAAAAATCGTAGTAGGTTAGGATACAAAAATGCTTATATGCAGAATCGCATAGCAAGGCCAAAAGGAACACTACGAACAGGGGGACCAAATTATGATGGTCCATCTTTCTCATGTACGAGAGGAGGGCATGACCGGAGAAACTCGATCCGACAGAACTATTTGAAGTCACATGAGGCTCATGAAGAATCTTCTCCTACTTCTTCTACTCTTGCTGCCCCGGTTACTGCTGTGACAGAATCTTGCAAACACACAATGGCAAAAAAGACGAAGTAGAAGGAAGTGTACTTTGACAAATCCTTGAAGAAGAATTCACCTCAAGGGCCTGAAAAGCCATACAATTTTGATATATTGGCATAACTCGCCAATACACCACCCCGTCTTTCAATCTTTGAGCTACTTTGCCTTTTGAAGGAAACTTCGGATGCCTTGAGTGAGGCACTCACACATACTGATTTGTACTTGATTCAGCTCAAATCACCAGCTGAAGACCCAGTGGCGTGCCCTCACTGCCATAGTATGATAGAGAAGATTCCTAATATCACCTTCATACAAGATGATATGCTACTGAAAGGCAACTGGCACGATATGCCAATGTACTATACTGGCTATTTCGGTTCCATCAAAGTGAACCAGATTCATATTGACCCAGGATAATCACTTAGCATTATCCCAAAGATCTTACAGTGAGATCTGAAGATTCTGACACACAATTTGTCAACCACTAAAACTACAATCTTAGGCTTTAATGCTGGAAAGAGCCGTCCGCTTGGGAAGATTCACCTAAAAATTCAGATAGGGGACCTCCGGACTGAGGTCAGATGTTATGTGACCGATTCAGAAGTATCCTACAATGTCTTGCTTGGACGACCGTAGATACACGAAAACAAGATTGTACCCTCTACTCTGCACCAGTGCTTCAAATATATGGATAGTCAGGTTAAAGTTAAGATGGAGTTTGTCAGCCCCACTCCCAGAATACTGGATAAATATCGGAACGGACATGGCCATCTCCCCCGTACATGGTATAGAATATCGTACAACAGTCACGGCTGTCAGTCATATTGGGTATCCTAGCATGTAATACAATCTAGAGCCTAAATTCGATCTCACATCAACAGGCAACCACAATGAAATAAGCAATAAGAATGACATCAACAAAAAATTATGTAAGACCAAACGATCAAAAGTACCAATGATAATAAGGAAGTCTATAATAAAAAAAGATGTAGACGAGAGTACCTTTCCCCACAGTTTCTAATATGATCTGGAACTGAAGCGCATCCTCCAAGCCAGGTCTGAAAGATCCAAAGGGTCGGTCACAGGCAATCTGGGAACAATCTGGGGTTGGTCAGGTCAACTGCAGCAAGTACCAGAAAGGAAGGCTCAAGGACGGGCAAAGAAAATTCAACATGAAGCACATAACATAGATACATATAATAATAGCAATAATCATGGTAAAGGAATCATGCGATACCAATGCACGATTACAGAATATAAAGCATCAATCAACAATTAGAGTCTGTAATCTATCATCGAAATTGTCATCCACCCCTATACCATACAAGGACAAGGGGATAAATTACTTCACTAGGATAGGCTACGTACCAACTGACTAGCAAGAACCACACAAAATAATTATATAATAAACGGCCAATCAAAATACCTATGACGTGCTAGGTGAAGTCTGGATTATCCCAATATGAAATATAGGAATCCTCAGATCGTGCTATAATACAGCAGGCTAGCCGAACCAAGAAATAGTTGCGTAGCACGTAGTATATGCGTCGGTCCCTCGTAAGGCCACCGTGCTAAGATCACATAGAACACATAGTTCATATATAAATCAAATATTGTACTAGACTAATGCGGATGATATACAGTATCTGTGGGGGCCATCCGACATCCCCGAATGTAATATTTGAGTGACATATGTTATGCACAATCTCGGGATACCGTTCCCTCCCAATACTTTTACCTATTTTAGTTACCTAATTACCTAATTAACCATACAGTTATATAGAATCACGTACCATGGTAACACGATCATCATCCTAGGTTATCGTATCGCAGTACGAGTACGTTGTTTACCAATCCACAATGGTTTTTGTCGGTTCCTGTCACGACCCGCACCCAAAAAATTGGGCATGAGTCATGGGTACGTCCATTCTACGCCGCAGAATCGGCGGTAGAACGCTGTAAAGGTTTGTTCTAGGTCACATTCTATAACTCACAAAACCTGTCAATATAACCTCTCCAAAAGGAGGGCAACCACGCAATATATATATGCCTCAATCACAATAACTAGGGGAAGAGTAAAAGTACGATAAGATATCACAAAGAAAGAAGAACCAAAGAGAGAAAGAACAATATCCAAATATACAGTCCAAGTCTAAAGTATACAACATCATAGAAGCAACAAAATAATAAATACAGTCATCCAGAATAGCAACTGGGAACAACCTAGAAAAATCCATCGAGCAAACCAGGGTGCTAACGGCGTCTCCTCGACGGGCTCCTTCTAAGTCTCCGGGTCACAACACTCCTCGACGCCCGGCCCGTAGAATATCGGGCAAAAATCCTCAGGATCCTCTGAAAAAAATATGTCCAGTCAGGACTGGAGCGAAGTACATAACTCTGAAAGCAACTCTAAATACATGGTAAGTTGTATATGACTAGCAATAGAAAAGTATACAAGATGCACAGGAAAATAAATACATGATGGAGCAGATAAAGTAGCTGCAATATAAACTGGAGAACAATACAAGTAGTAGAGAAGTAACTGCATGTGAGAAAATATGAATACTAGCTAAGTACCTTGAGCACAAGTTTGTTATGTGATCGGCTTAGGTTGCACATGAATAATCTACGATAACTCTGTTATGCGTGAGTTGCATAACCAATATACACATGAATACTGTTTGGCTTTGATTACATAACCAACTCCTACTCCCCTCCCCTACTAATACTTTTGGATCCAACCACGACACAATAAGTACAAGATAAATAACTCGCGCACATGAAGGCGAGAGCACACGAAGCACATGATAGCACATGAGAATCAATACCCGAAGTACATGATAAAATACACGTGATAGAGTACCCGCTGAACACGGTAAGGGGGATAACATCTCATGACGGGATCCACTAGTACCAGCTCATGTAATAATGTGTCAGAATCAAGTATTACAGTTCTAGAAAGGTGATATAAATGCTATCAAGAAATGGAAACAATCAGAGGTAGGTACTCGCCTGACGTCCTGAGCAACTGATGAGGATCGAGATCCGGACTGGCATCGCAAGAACCTATTACGAAAAGCAAGGTTAAACGCGGTTCTAACGAGTTAAACTGATATAAAATAACTAAAAACAAGGTTCAAGGGGTATTCTAGATCGAACGGGTCAAACCGATGAAATTTGGGTCAAAAAGTCAACCAGGTCCAAAAAGTCAACTCTGGGTCAAAACTAGGTCAAACGTTGACTTTTACGATCAACGGGGGCAATTATGGTCAATGCTAGGTCAAACTAGGGTGCCCCTAAAATTCTAGGTCAAAACTAGCTCATTAAACTAGTAAACCATCAAACTCGCCTTCTCGAGATACTAGGATACCCTCAGTATCCAATATCTCAACCTAGGCTACGCACCCCGCATATACCTACTAAAACCTATGCTAGCACACGTAAATATATACACATATACATAAAAATCTAACTCTAAACTCAAACCTAGGCAATTGCTCAAAAACCCCGCTCCGATACTCAATACCTTGGGTATCTCAAGGTATTGAGATACCTTGATATCTGAAGGTATTAAGATATCCTCCAATACCTCGCTAACTACCCATCTAGCTAACTATCTATGCATATACATATATACCTAGCTAAATATATAGGCTACTATATATATACACACACATTTGCATATATACCTAGATATCTATATATATACATCACACATACACACATACATATATACCTATACACATATATATCTAACTAATCTATCTATCCATCTATCTATCTATCAATATCTATCTATCTATCTATCTATCGATCTATCTATCTATTTATCTATATCTCTAGCCCTCTCTCTCACTCACTACCTACACACTAGCCTCGCTGCTGCCAGGCTACCCTCGCCACGCGGCGCTTGCGCCACGCCCTGCTGCTGCTGTACTGCGCTGCGCTGCAGCACGCAGGCCTCGCTGCCTCCCTGCTCTCGACACACCACACACACACACACACACACACACACACACACACACACACACACATATATATATATATATATTTACACACATATATACATATATATATATACAAACATATATACGTATATATATACACACAACCAAATATTATATCTATACACACTTACACACTTACGTATATAAGTACACACACGCATATATATAAACACAAACCCATATATATATATATACATACACACATATATATATACACACACACACACATACACTCTCATACGTATATATATATACACAAACACTTATAGATATATATATACACAAGCATATATATATATATATAAATACACACACTCATATAGATATACAAACACACACATATATATATACATACATATATAGAGACACACATACATATATATATTTAAATATATATATATATATATATATATATATATATATATATATATATATATATATATAGACACAAACACAACACACAACACAACACACCCAACACACAACACCCCACCAATACACGCCCAACGACCCAAACACACGCAAATACATATATATATATATATAAAATACAACCCAAGAACTCTACCACTCACTCCCTGAAGCTAAACCAACGTGCGCACAAGCCCAAAACCTAGAAACTAATTTGAAATGGTCATTCGGTCATTTCGACTAACACGTGGAGTGCAGTTCGCGAAACCTCGTGAAACGCACACCAAACCTACTCGAAATCGGTCCAAAATTTATCCACGGGTTCTAAATGATGTCTAGATCGTAGAAAAATGCTAACTCGTCGATTCTAGGTCCGTGGCAAAAATGCACACGCACATAGAACCTACGACAATAAAAACCCCCAAATGCCTGAAAATGCCCATTTCTTCGCGAAACGACTTCACGTGTTCCGAACGGAGACACGTACTAACCCTCAAGACACCCAAGCATGTCTACCTAGGTCCGTCTAACCTAGGGCATCACCCAAAATTGGGCCAATCTCGGATTTCTCCCAAAATTGACACAAAACCTAATGTCAAAGTCTCCAAACATAACCAAACTTGTTCCAACTTCCTTCCACGTATAGCCTTAGGGTCTAGGAAGGTTCTAAACTACTAATTACACTATATTAGAGCAATTAGTAAAAGGAAAGTTAGGGTTTACCTCTTGGGAGTTGGAATCCCAAGGCCAAAGTCTCCAAAACCCTTGAAATCACCACCCTCAAGCTTCCAAGCCTCCAAATCAAGCCACCACACTAGGTCTAGGCTCTACACACCTAGGTTAGGGAAAAATATATGGTTAGGGTTCACATTCTTGAAGAATAGAAGAATAAAGAGAAGAAATGGAGAACTTACTTGCTTGGAATAGGAAGTGGAAAGAAGAAAAAAAGAAGAAAGAGTGGAGAAGAAGAAGAAGAAGTGAAAATAGAATGGAGAAGAAGAGGGTCTGCTGTCCAGATCTAAAATGGCCGGCCAAGGCATGTAGGAATAGGTTTACATAGTAGAAAATGACTTAAAAGCCCTCCCCTTTAGTCATGCAACTTGGGTTTTAGATTTGGGGTTCCAAAAGCACTCAAACTAACGCCTAATCACTCCAACTAACTAAAATAAAATATAATAATTATTCTAAACCCAAAAATAGGCCCCACAAGGGTGTTGGTTGGGTCGGACATGGGTCCACTAGGGTCTGACATGGGTCCAGACTAGCCAAAACCCTAAACCAATCCATAAAAATAATACAATCACTAATTAAATATAAATATAATTATTATGAACAATACATAATTTACCAAATAAAAAAAATCCTATTTTCTAGAATTGGGTAGTGACAAGCCTACCCTCCTTAAAATAATTTCGTCCTCGAAATTAAAAAGACGAAACTAGGACATGAATGCAAGGAAAAGAAAAGAACCATACCTCAGGGCTCGAAAAGATAAGGGTATCGCTCGTGCATTTCATCCTCCCTCTCCCAGGTCGACTCACCTGGAGAGTAATGCCTCCACGCAACACAAACCAAGGGAATAGTTTGGTTCCTCAATGCCTTCTCCCGCTGATCCAGAATCTCCACCGGCTGCTCTGGATAGCTAAGAGTAGGGCCCACCACGATCTCTGAGTGATCCAATACGTGACTGGGATCTGCCACGTACCGTCTCAACTGCGACACGTGGAACACATCATGAACTCCCTCTAGCGTAGACGACAAATTTGGCCTATACGCTACAGCGCCGACCCTTTCAAGGATGCGAAAGGGTCCAACGAAACGTAGGCTAAGCTTCCCGTCTCCACCGAAGCGAATAGTGCCCCGCGTCGGAGAAATCCTCAGGAACACCAGATCTCCAACCTAACACAAACAAGGTCTCATTACTTAATCTAAAATAAGCAATCACAAGCAAACACAAGAACAAAATCTAAATTCTAAGCTATATCTCGAACTCCAAAGGTCTCCGGTGGCTATCGGCCCAATGCCGATGCATGTCCTGCGCCACCCGAAGTCTATCTCTAATGAGCTTGACCTTCTCTGCCGCATCAACCACCATCTCCAGGCCAAGCAAAGCTCTCTTGCCTACATCATCCCATGATAAGGGAGTGCGACACCTCCGTCCATATAACACCTCGAATGGTGACATCTTGATACTGGCTTGGTTGCTGTTGTTGTAAGCAAACTCTACCAAGTACAAGTGATCCTCCCAAGAGCCTCTGAAATCCAGAACACAAGTGTGAAGCATATCCTCGAGTGTCTGAATGGTTCTCTCTGACTGACCGTCTGTCTGTGGGTGATATACAGTACTAAACTTGAGCTGGGTGCCCAAGCTAGCCTGCAAACTCCTCCATAAATGCAAAGTAAAGTGACTATCCTGGTTTGATACTATGCTCACAGGAACTCCATGCTGTCTGACTATCTGGCGCATATACATCTCTGTTAGTCTCTTTGTAGACGTACCCACTTTGAATGGTAGAAAGTGGGCCGATTTGGTCAACCTGTCTACGATGACCCAAATTACATCCTTCCCTTCTGGAGAATGGGGAAGTCCAGAAACAAAATCCATGGTCACATGCTCCCATTTCCACTCCGGAATGGGTAACGGCTGGAGCAAACCTCCTGGCCTCTACCTCTCTGCCTTCACCTGCTGGCACACTAAGCATCGAGATACGAAGCGTGCTACCTCCCGCTTCATCCTGTACCACCATACATGCTCTCTCAGATCTCTATACATCTTGTTGGCACCTGGATGCATAGAGTACTGGGATCGATGCACCTTCTAAAGAACCTCCTCGTGCAATGACCCACTCGGCACACACAACCTGGTACTGTGCCGCAATGAACCATCATTTGCAATGGTGAAGTCATCTGATAATCCAATCTGAACCTGCGCCCTGATGCTCCTCAGGGACTCATCCTCAAACTATGTAGCCCTGATCCGATCTACCAACTCTGACTGAATCTGTAGTCCCCATATCTGCATCTCAACTCCAGGCACTATTACCTCAATGCCTAAGCTATCTAGATCTGCCAGAAGATAATAATCTATAGTCAGGCACATAACTATTGGATACTTGCTCAGCGCATACGCAACTACGTTCGCCTTCCCTGGATGGTATTGTAACAATATGTCGAACTCTTTCATCAACTCCAACCATCTCCTCTGCCTCATATTCAGCTCTTTTTGGGTAAATACATACTTCAAGCTCTTGTGGTCTGTGAAGATCTCCACACGATCTCCATATAAATAGTATTTCCATAACTTCAGTGCAAAGATGACCATTGCCAACTCCAAATCGTGGGTAGGGTAGTTCTTCTCATGAGGACGTAATTGCCTTGAAGCATAGGCAATCACCCTCCCATTCTGCTGTAACACACAACCCAGTCCCTATTCCGATGCATCAATATAGATAATAAATCCTCCAGATCCTGATGGCAACGTTAACACTGGAGCTGTCGTCAACCTCCTCTTTAGCTCATCAAAGGCGATCTGGCACTCCTCTGACCAAACAAAATCTTTGTCTTTCTGGGTCAGCCTAGACAACGGCTCTGCAATCCGGGAAAAATCCTGAACAAATCTTCTGTAGTAACCTGCCAGTCCCAGGAAACTCCTTACCTCAGCTACTGAACTCAGAGCACTCCATGCCTCAACTGCCATGATCTTTCTCGAATCTACCGAGATACCCTCTCCAGTCACCACATGACCAAGGAATTCAACCTTGTCAAGGAAGAACTCGCACTTCGAAAGCTTTCCATAAAGCTTCTCCTTCCTGAGAGTCTCCAGCACTATCCTCAGATGCTCCTCATGCTCCTCTGGGGTCTTCGAATACACCAAGATATCATCTATAAATACCACCACAAACCTGTCCAGATGCTGATGGAACACCTTGTTCATCAGATTCATGAACACTGCCGGGGCATTAGTCAACCAAAACGGCATCACCATGAACTCATACTGTCTATACCTGGTCCGAAAAGTTGTCTTCGGAATATCCTCCCTCCTGACCTTTACCTAGTGGTAGCCTGTCCTCAGATCAATCCTGGAAAACACCCTCGCTCCGCTGAACTGATAAAAAAGATCATCAATACGCGGCAGCGGATACTTGTTCTTGATTGTGAGGTTGTTCAGAGCCCTGTAGTTGATACACATCCGTATCGACCCATCTTTCTTCGGCACAAAAAGTACTAGAGCACCCCACGGAGAAGGACTAGATCTGATAAATTCTTTGTCTTAAAGCTCATTTACCTGCTTCTTCAACTCTATCATCTCGTTGTTGCTGACTCTATAGACGTGCTGGGATATCGGCTCCGCGCCTGGCACCAAGTCTATAGAGAACTCCACATCTCTTTCCGGAGGTAACCCTGGCAACTCCTCCGGAAAGACATCCATAAAATCTGCTATCAGTGGATGTGGCAACCTCGGCTCTACCACCAGGGCTCCACAGAAGACTCCTTCGCTCTGCTCCGCTGCTCCTCTGGAAAACTGAAACTCTGGCTCACCCGGCGGACTAAACAACACTCTGCCTCCACGATAATCTATACTAGCATAATACATACTCAACCAATCCATCCCGAGTACAATGTCGTAGCTCAGAAGTGGCATTACGAGTAGGCACACACTCAACTCTGGGCCTCCCAAGGTAACTCTTCGGTCTCTACAGACATCACTGACTAGGATGATGCCACCCCCAGTCATGATCTTGCAGAGTCTAGCTAAAGGTTCAGCAATAAGATGGTGTCTAACAGCAAAAGATACAGACACAAAACTATGGGAAGCACCGGAATCAAATAATGCAAGTACTGGAATAGAATTAAGAAAAACAGAACCTGAGATCACATCACCAACGGGCTCGGCCACGTCTACAGTCAGGGCAAAAGCTTGCCCTTGCTGTCCTCCTCGGTGCTGGTGCTGGTGCTGGGCAAACCTCTGCTGCTGAGTCGGCAAAGGCTATCCTCTCTTTTGTGCTGCTGGTGCTCTGGCTGGTCCCCTCTGAGCGACTCCTCCGCCCTGAGCTGTACGAGCAAGTGCTGAAGGACAATCCTTCAGCTGGTGATCTGCTGCGCCAAATAACAAACATCTGCCCAGCCTCTTCCTACAAATATCCCATCCGTGCCCCGGCTTCCTACTGAAAGGGCAAATGATGGGCTGTCTCTGACCCTGTTGCTGTCCCTGCCTCTGTTGCGGGGGCGCCTGCCGGAAAGGCTCACAACCCTGACCCTGGTGCTGCTGAGTCTGTTGGAACGGCCTCTTGGCTGGGCCTGCACTGCTGCCTACTCCGTAAGTATCTCTACTCCTCTTGGTCTTTAGCTCCAATTCGACCTCAGCCCTCTGAGCGTCGCTCACAATCTACTCGAAGGTTGCCTTGCGGTCACTCATAGTCAAGGACTTGACCGCCATGACCAAACCCTTGCAGAACATCCGCGCCTTCGCTGCCACGGTCAAACCCTCAACAAATCTTCCCAGACGGCAGAACTCTGATGCATACTCATCCACCAGTACGCTCCCTTGGATAAGTGCCTCGAACTGGCTTTCTAAAGCACTGAAAGCCACATCCGGGAAGAACTTCTCCTTAAAAAGCTTCTTGAAAGCCTCCCAAGTTTGTCCCGGTACTGCTATCCCCGTATCCATGCGGTACCAAGTTAGGGCAAGATCGAACATATGACTGCCCGCTGCCTCAATCTGCATACTGGCTGGGATCAGTGCCACCCTAAAGATGCCCTCAATGTGCATGATCCAGTCGTCCACGTACAGGATCCCCTCCGTACCTCGGAACTCCTAGGGCCACATCCTCTGAAAGTCAATAATGGTACCCGGCCTCGAATACTGAGCCTGCTCTGCCTGTGGCTGGACCTGGGCCACTCTATCAACTGCCGTCATGGCCACCTGGTGAGCATTCTCAATGCCCAACCTCATAACATCAACTTGGCGGTACTGCACGTCCATCATCTCTCAGAAGAACGCAAACAGCTGTGTGGCATCAAATAGTACAGGAGGTGGTGGAAGAGGTACCACCGGAACAACTGGTGTAGCTCTCGGATCGATAGGAGTAAGAGGATCTCCGAGAGAAATGGATGCTCCCTCGATCGCAAGTATGGCGAATGGAGCGGTGGCAGCTGCCTGAAGTCGAGCAGGACGAGAGGTGGCAGACCTCTCGGTGGCAGCTGCTAGAACGGTGTGCTGAGACTGTATCTTCAGAGGCATCCTAAACACAGATCAAAAGAAGTCAATACGATGCAAGATATGATATCATCAAAGAAGGACAGTAATATTGCAAAAGAAAATAATTTCAGGAATGTTAAAGATAGCAAAAGAAATTACGAAGGGTCCTAGTTGTGATTGAGCACACTCTCTTTCATCCTATATCCTATATCCTATCGCAGGTAAACCTAGAAACTAGACCTGCGTACTAGACTTGCATACTAGACATGCATACTACACTATGCATGGGCTGCCACAAAAAATGTGTCACGATCCGCACCCAAAAAATTGGGCATGAGTCGTGGGTACATCCAGCCTACGTCACAGAATCGGCGGTAGAACGCTGTAAAGGTTCGTTCTAGGTCACAATCTATAACTCACAAAACCTGTCAATATAACCTCTCCAAAAGGAGGGCAACCACGCAATATATATATGCCTCAATCATAATAACTAGGGGAAGAGTAAAAGCACGATAAGATATCACAAAGAAACAAGAACCAAAGATAGCAAGAACAATATCCAAATATACAGTCCAAGTCTAAAGTCTACAATATCACAGAAGCAACAAAATAATAAATACAGTCATCTAGAATAGCAACTGGGAACAACCCAGAAAAACTGACCTAGCTAACTAGGGTGCTAACAGCGTCTCCTCGACGGGCTCCTCCTCAGTCTCCGGGTCACAACACTCCTCGACGCCCGGCCTGTAGAATATCAGGCAAAAATTCTCAAGATCCTCTGAAAAAAAATATGCCCAGTCAGGACTGGAGTGAAGTACATAACTCTGAAAGCAACTCCAAATACATGGTAAGGTGTATATGACTAGCAATAGAAAAGTATACAAGATGCACAGGAAAATAATACATGATGGAGCAGATAAAGTAGCTGCAATATAAACTGGAGAACAATACAAGTAGTAGAGAAGTAACTGCATATGAGAAAACATGAATACTAGCTAAGTGCCTTGAGCGCAAGTTCGTTATTTGATCGGCTTAGGTTGCACATGAATAATCTACGATTACTCCATTATGCATGAGTTGCATAACCGACATACATATTAATACTGATTTAGCTTTGATCACATAACCAACTCCTACTTCCCTCCCCCACTAATACTCTTGGATCCAACCACGACACGCTGTTGTTTGATAAAATAAACGAAAAGATAAATATGTGGAAACGAGGTCTTATACGAAAACCCGCCCTTCTTCTGTGTTTACAAACAAGATTGTACAATTTAATCCTATACGAGGATGTCGAGTACAATTTATTTAATCTGGGTAAATATTGCTATAGGAGTCTGATCTGCAGTCGATCACTTTGGCCCTTGGACCACACGATGATGAAGAAGTGTCGTGGAAGACAGAAAGCAGCTTCGAAGGTTGCTAAAGAGGGTGGATGCCCGATGCCAAAGTCGTCGATCCCTTCTCTTCGTCTGAGCTCTGGATTCTTCTCTCTCTCTCTCTCGACCATTTTCTCTCCCAATTGTCGACCTTGGATCTGATACTGGATTCCTTGACCAATCTCCGATCGTTCGATCTTTAATTTTGCGACCTCCTTTTGACCTTTCACCCTGGACCACTGTCAATAGAGGTCTCTATTTATAGAGTTTTAGTGACAGTGACCACTCAGTCGGCGTAGAAACCGAATAGTGGAAAGTACAGCACCCCTTTACACGACGGTTTAAAATAACCAATGCCTGCATATAGATGACCTTTTGCGTGAGCATGTGACACGTGTCCAACTAAGGGACAAACGCGTATATCTGCTGCGAAGATCACGGCGTAGAAGCCACGTAGGTAGTTATCCCTTGTGTAGAAGAGGTTGGCATAGAAGCCAATAACTGTCACCATGGCATAGAAGCCAAGTAGGCATAGAAGCCGAGTAGGCGTAGAAGCCAAGTAGGCATAGAAGCCGAGTAGGCGTAGAAGTCGAGTGGTCATAGAGGCCGAGCGGGCGTAGAAGCCGAGTGGTCATAGAGGCTGAGCGGGCGTAGAAGCCGAGTGGGCATAGAAGCCGAGCAGGCGTAGAAGCCGAGTGGGCATAGAAGCCGAGCAGGCATAGAAGCCGAGTGGGCACAGAAGCCGAGCAGACGTAGAAGCCGAGATGATGTGGACGTTTTAGCCGGAATTATGGCTCTTGGAGATATAATCAAATCTCTTGCATTAAATGCCGAGATCTACCCCCATCCTGCGCATTAAATACAGAGACTTGTCTTTAAGATTTGCCATCATTCTGCGCATTAAATGCTGATACGCATCTCGAATCCTGTACAAAGAGTAACTGCTGATGTGGCAGTCTGTTTGCCTTCTGCGGAGCGTAAGAAGCTCACGTCTGCCAGTGTAAAACTGGGCAGCGTATCCCTTGTATGCGTAAGAGCAGTTTACGCAAAGGGAATCTCACTAGACGACGGTTTGGTGACATTTAATCAAATCTCCTGCATTAAATGCAGAGATCCGCCATTATCTTGCGCATTAAATACAGAGGCATGTTTTAAAGGTCTGCCACCCTTCTGCGCATCAAATGTAGAGAAGTACCTCGGGTATCTGTCAGTATTCGGCACATTAAATGCAGAGACGTGCCTTGAGAACCTGTCACCGCTCTGCGCATTAAATGCAGAGACGTGCCTCGAACCCTATACGAAGAGCAGCTTTTGACGTGGCAGGCTGTTTGTCTTCTGCGGAGCATAAACAGCTCACATCTGCCTGTGTAAAACTAGGTAGCGTATTCCTTTATATGCGTAGAAGCGGTCTACGCCAAAGAAATGGCAGTAAATGACAGCCTGGGTTGCAGTGCCGCACCATCATTATAGCCGTCGCTTGGGTAGTCGTATAGTACCCTTTGTCAGAAGTCCAGTCATCAGGTTCATTGCATGATCTGACAGGTTCATTTCGAAGAATACGAAGTGTTCCTCGTATACTTCAATGCTGCATTAAAAGCGGATGAGTTTTACGCCATAAAGGCGATGTAGCACCCTTTTTATTCTGAAGCAGCCTGGACATATTGCATTATGCGGACGGTCCTTGAGCTTTATATTTTATACTGTGCTCAACGGAAAAGCTCTGTTGCACATTTGATGGCTCTGAGGTCCTCTGTTTATGCTGCCCTGTATCAACATGCTGCATAGAGCTATCTAGCATATTTTTTATGCTTCTACAAGACCCCCTTCAAAGCTTTTAAATTCCTCGTAATTTGAAATGCTTTGAATAAAGCATGAACCGTTCCTCGTAACTCAAAACGTTCTGAATGAAGCCTGAAACGGTCAAGTCTGACACATTCTTTCAAGGCTGACTTTATGGCAGAGTTATTCGGGATCGGTGTGATCTCTTTCGCCTATAAAAAGGCTGAGGAGTTTAACCTGTTCTTCCCATATTTCCTTTACCACACAGAGATGATGGCCGGAGTTCGTCGGGTCGACTTGAGGAAGAAGGAGACCATGTTCTTCTAGCATGTAAGGAGCCAAAAAAATGGCATCTTCGAGCAAATGTCCTCTACAATGATGGATCATAGAAGGATATCATAGCCTTCTTTTCTCGGGATAATCAGCAACTTTGTATGACGGTTCTTCAGGAGAGAGGAAGGGTCGTATTAGACCACACCGCTTACAAGCGGTACCTTCTCCCGTTACCTGCGAACGAGGGCAGGCAAAGTGGCTGCTATCTGAGATTGGGTTGGGTGAAATACCTCAACTCAATCTGTCACGGCGCTGGACTCAAGAAAGCAGATTTATCCTGCTTCTTCGTATTGGAGGATGGTTCTAGGCCCAGTTTTGTATCCTCCCGCCGTTGATCATATGTCAGTAGGTTTGCGGTCACCGACTGACTGCTGGAGAAGATGGATGAAGAATTTTGCCCATGCGAGAACCTGGCAGAACAGACTCTGGGCGCGATCTTCAGACGACGATGAGGAAGTCCTTTGTAGACGGGATTTCCCTTATATGTAATCATGAAAATGATTTTAATAAAATTATCTTCTTTTTTGTATATGATCATCTTGCCATACTTTGCTGTGAAGTCTGAATATGTGTAGCTTTATTACGTCTAATAACCTTACGGTGACTCTGTTTAGAAAGAGTGCTAGGTCCTATCCTGTCTTTTACGTATAATTAAGATGTGCAGAAAGTCGCTTAGCAGTCGAGTGTTCGAACTGTCCTATTGATAGGAATAAGGAACTGCGTAGAATTCTGAACTATTTTTACTTCTGATAAACAGAATTTTTTGTTCAGACCGTCGTCTTCAAGAATGATTTCTCGAAAATCCCGTGGAACAGGGCGAGAACTGGCTGTCAAAAACTGAGTCGCCATCTTGAACTGTTAGACGAAATATTCAGACTAGATTCTGGATGAACTTCGAATCGACCCATGAAGAAGAGTAACTTTCAATGTTTGAACTCTGTATGCCTTGGGTACATGGGATATTTTGAGGTCAAGGAGGGGTATCTTCTGTATGAACTCCTGTAATTGACCGCCTTGAGAATTGTTCAGATATACTGTACTGTCCTGCACATTTTTCAGATATGCGGAAAGTCGTAGAGCGTGAAATCATAAGTTTGTTGCCCCTGAGCATAAAAAGCCACCGAGCGCGAGATCATAGATTCGTAGCTGCTGAGCGTGAAGTCGTACGTTCGTAGCTTCTCGAGCGTAAAAGCTACCAAGCATAAAAGCATCCGGGCTTAAAACCATAGACTAGTTGCCTGTGAGCGTAAAACCGTAGATCCGTAGCTGTCGAGCGTAGAAAGCTCCTTAGCGTAAAAACTGTAGATATGTAGCTTCTGAAAAGAAAATCTTCCGAGCGTGAAGTCGCGGTTCTGTTGCCTCTGAACGTAAAAAGCCATCGAGCGTGAGATCATAGATTCGTAGCTGCTGAGCGTGAAATCGTAGGTTCGTAGCCTCTCGAGCGTAAAAGCTACCGAGCATAAAAGCATCCGGGCGTAAAACTATAGACTAGTAGCCTGTGAGCGTAAAACCGTAGATCCGTAGCTGTCGAGCGTAGAAAGCTCTTTAGCGTAAAAATCGCGAATCTTCTTCGTACGAAAACTTTTCAAATTCGCTGACTGTCCGCCTTCTATGAGTAAATAGGCTGACGTAGTCCCAAATCATAACCAAATATTAAATGTGAGATTTGGTTCGGGATTCGAGGAGTCCATCCGAACTCTATATATACCCCAAGTTTCTGAGAGAAAAACTTTTCATCCGTCTTCTGCGAAAGAAAGCTTTTGACTGTTCGAGTTCTTCTTCGTTTCTTCTCCGAGTCTTCAAAGTTTCCAGTAATGGCTTCGAAACAAGTCTCCTCCCCTAAGGGAAAGAAGGCTTCTTCTTCTGCTCGTTCTTCTGCTCAAGTGGGGGCGACTTCTGTCGGGCACGGCGAGCTTCATTCTGAACGGAGTATCCCTGCCATGGTGTGCCGCATTCAAGCTGGCCTGAGGTCCATGACTGACGGGCTGCTCGTCGATGAAACTCGGCGTGATAGCTTTCCCAGTGTAGAATTACCATACCAGTATCTGATGGGATGGTTAATTCTTCATAACCCCAGGGTTATGTCTCCCGGCTCTGGCAGTAGTTCGGGGGCTAGTTTCTTGTTGAACTTCCAGAAATCCTCCAGGAACGTGGCTATAGTTATAGACTATCCGCGGGCGCTGAATCTTAGTCACCGCTGGAAGCTCTTCTGCACTGTTTCCCCTATATATCTCAATCAGCAGGGGATCAGACTTCAGGATATAGGCGACGGGAAGACCGTTCTTTCTCCCGAGTCTTTTAATTGGTTGGTCTGCATTAGACCTTCCTACCTACTGTACATGAGTGAAGACCATTGCTTCTTTGAGCCCTACTTACCTAGTCGGTTTGCCAGGCAATTTGGATACGACCACTTGTATGTAGGTAATGCTGTCACCAGCTTCAGGTCCCCGGGCGGACTCATTGATGGAGCCAAAGGATGGCGATATTTCATCATGGGTTGCACTGAGGCAACTTTTACCGTGCCCGTCATTTTACTCTCCACGGAGCTGCGTATTCTCCACTCGTATGCCCAGTTCTATGTGGCAACCAACACCTTCCATCGTAATTTTGATATGCATGGAAGTTTTAGGGTACCTTCTTCCAAGTCTGGGGGAAGAGTCGAAGTCCCCTCAGTTTTTTCTGATGAGGGTGAGAAGTCCGTCAATCCAGATGAGCCTCTATTGGCGGTATTGAGGGGTGAAGTACCTCTGCCTGCAGGGCCTTTGGTAATCTCTGGGAAGCGAAGGGCTCCTGCTCCGAAGGAGACTTCCCCTCACAAGAGGAAGAAAAAGACGGTTATTCGTCCTCTCCAAATTCCTGGTATTGAGGCTCCTAGAAGTGAGCCTGCATCTCCCCATGTTGGGGATGATTCTTTGATTGGAGGTTCCTCTCCTTTTAGAGAGGGAACCTCGACAGTCCCGACTGGCGGTGCCGAAGAATTCCTGCTGGAGGCTGCTGTCGCTTCTACCGCTTCAGGTAGTGGAACAAGATCGCCTTCGGGGCCGAGCCGAATGAGGATATCTTTACCCAGGTCAGCATCGGGAGAGACCCTTGCCGTATCCGTAGGTGCACCCAGCGAGATCCTGCCTGGTGAACATCAAGTGGATCTCGGCGGAAATTTGGAAGAGTACTTGCCAATATTCGGAAGAGCACCCCCTTCTCCAGGTATGACAGCTTGCCTAGCATCACTAAGAAATAATTTAGCTGTACTGGCCGCGGACGCGACATATACACCATTGGCCATGGGTAAATATCGTCTTTTATGCCTCTTCTTTTAGGAAAATTAATATTATGCTGATATTAACTTCCTTTTGTCTTTTTTTCAGGGGAAGAAATCTTTGGGGAGGGCAGTGTAAATGCGCCCTTTGGCTCTGTGTCAGGTCCTGGTGGCGACACGGATGTGCTTGATTTTGAAGAGGAAGCATCTTCGGGTGCCGGCTCGCCTGTCGAAGAGATTCCGATATCTCAAGAGGAGGACGAGCCTGTCGTTGTGACAATGCCTCCTTTGAGTACGCTGGTCACTTCGTTCGGTGTTGGCGCTTCTTCTTTTGTTGTACCTCCTTTTGAGGCGACGACTGTGGCAACATCGTCTGCGGTTGTTCTTAGAGGGGGACTCGCCACTATCGTAGCCACTCCCAGCGTCCATTCGGATCTAGCTGCGCTGACCGAGCAGTACACTCGTATCTTCTATGCCACCTTGAAAATGTTAATATCAATGGTGTTGGAGAAGAATTTGGGCTTTGCGTCGCTGATGAGGTCCTCCCAGGCCTCTATAGTGCCGATCCAAGAATTCAACGATACCGGGGTAGCTGACGCGCTGGAGGAGATAGTTGATGGTTTGGAGTAACCCATTAACGAATACTTGTAGCTAGCTCGAGGCAACATTGACGGTCTCGTTCAAGCTAGGTACGACTCCCTGACTGCGCAGCTTGCTGAACAGTTGGCATCTCTGAATAAGTCCATTGAGGCTCAACAGCGGGAGATGGAGGAAAAATGTGTCCAATTGGGGTATGTCGTTCCCGAGTTGACCCGGTGCGAAGACGAATATGAGGAAGCGGCAGCGCAGGCCCGTATATTGAAGGATGAGCTCGTTCGAGTAGAGGCGAAGGCTCTCTCTTTGTCGGCAGCCCGAGATGTGCTGAAGGAGCGACGGGCGACTATTCAGCAGAATCTGGCACGTGTGGGTGATTTCCACTCAGGTTTTGTGCGGGCTCGGTCTGAGCTAGCTGCTTTGGACAACGATGCGGCAAGGTTGGAACGGGCTCGTGCCGATGTCTTGAACTCCCGGGATGAGAGGATGGTTGCTCTGGTGCAGCAGATTCGTGACCTAACTGCTCCCCCCAAATGATGTACTTTTTTGCTTTTCAATGTACTTTCGCTCTTTTTTGGGAATAATAAAGAGGCTTTCATCTGACTTTGTGGACCCATCATTTTGGAATATAAATAACATGTTTGGGTGAAAGTGATATCAGAGGTAATATGGACGTGATATACTCTCGGTAAGTTTTAGCAGGATATATCTATTCAGAGGTAATATGACCATGATAGAATACGATCCCACTAGTTTCGTTTTGGAACTAGTTTTGTCAGAATGAGGTTTTCGCCATATTCTACTTGAGCAAAGTAGGTTAAGCATTGTATCTTTTCAGGAATTTGCCATTGATAGGAGCCATTAACAGGTCTCCATTAGGCTTGGCTAACCTGTAAGCGCCGTTTGAGAACGTCGTCTCGATCACATAAGGGCCTTCCCATTTTGGCTGGAATTTGCCCTTACTCCTGTGAGTAAGAATCATCGGCCTTCTCACAGCTAAGACTAGCTCGCCAACCTTGAACACTCTTTCCTTTACTTTTTGATTAAAAGCTTTAGAAATGCGTGCTTGGTAGAACGTGATGCGCTGTTGAGCTTGGAGGCATTTCTCGTCTAATCCTTCTAGCTCTTGAAGCCTTAACAGGTCATTCTTTTCTTGAGTCAACTCATTAGCTATGGCTATCCGGAGTGATAGAATCTGGATCTCGATGGGGAGAACTGCTTCGCTCCCGTAAACCAGTGAGAATGGGGTACAACCTGTCGGTGCTCGTACCGTTGTGCGCTATGCCCAGAGACATTCTCCCAGCTTCTTATTCCAATTCCTCTTGTTCGAAGAGACGAACTTTTTCAAGAGCTTGATAATGGTTCTGTTGAAAGCTTTCGCTAAACCATTAGCAGCAGGATTATATGCCGTAGAGGCCATATTTTGTATCCGATTTTTATCGCAAAATCGATGAAACGCTTGGCTGATGAATTGAGGCCCATTGTCATAAATTATTCTCCGGGGTATCCCGAAGCGATAAATGACGTGATGCTTGATAAAGCTGACTACATTAGATGCCTTCACCTCAGCAAGAGGGATCGCCTCTACCCATTTGGAGAAATAATCCGTGATGGCCAGTATGAATCAGTGACCTCTGGAAGAAGACGGGTGAATAGGACCAATGATATCCATACCCCATGCTTCGAAAGGCTAGGACGCAACCGTAGGATGTAGATGTTCAGGAGGTTGATGGATAAAGTCTGCATGGACCTGACAGGCTCTGCACTGTCTTGCATACTTTATTGCATCTGTGATCATAGTAGGCCAGGAATAGCCCATTCTTCTGATGCGATCCTATAGCTTAGGCCCGGGTTGATGTGCTCCGCATACATCATCGTGAGCTTCATGGATGATCCGCTGTGCCTCATCATCTGAGAGACATCTCAATAGCAGTTCGTCGTAGGTCCGGCAATATAGACACTGTGAGGATATCTCAAAATAGAAGCGTAATGATCGTCTTTTGACGGATACTGCTTCTTTAGGGTCCTCCGGCAAGATTCCTTATGGCACAAAATCTATAAAGGGACTTCTCCAGTCTCTCCTGGGAGGATCTGTGTTCATAACGTAGCTGTATTCTATGTGAAAGTTGTTTTTCACATAGAATAAATCTCTGCTAAGAAGCATTACCGAATTCTGCCTTCTTATAGGAATAGCTAAATCTGCAGCTAGACTGGCTAGGGCATCAGCTTCCAGATTCTGAGATCGTGGTACATGTTCCAGGAAGAACCCTTTGAATGTCATGGCTATCTCTACCGTTGCTCGGTGATAGGGGATGAGGTCTGGATTCCGGACTTCATATATTTCTCTGACTTGATTGACGATCAGCAGAGAGTCACCGAAAGTTTCCAGAGATTCGACGCCCAATTCTTTAGCAACTTGGAGCCTGATTAGTAGAGCATTATACTCTGCCACATTGTTAGAACAGGGCTCGCTAAGAGAATATGCTCGGTAATGACGAGTTTATCAGGAGCAACCAGGACAATTCCTACTCCCGAAACTACGTTTCCCCTGGGACCAGTTCTGGAGGCACCATCGAAGAATAGTTGCCATGCATCACCTTCTATTGCGGAATTACACTCTGCAACTTTGTCGGGAATGTCCTCGTACAGCTTGGAGGCCTCCGGGATCGGATGAGCAGCTAGGAAATCAGCCAATGCTTGGCCTTTGACGGACTTCTGAGGGACGTACACCATGTCATACGGTGTTTATAACATCGCCCAAGTCGCAAGTCGGGAATTAAGAACGCTTGGCTTGTTCATCAGTACCCAAAGGGGATTGACCCTGGAGATGATGTGAATGGTTTGGCCTGTGACATAGTGTCGCATTTTCTGGATAGCGAACATCAGAGCCAAGCATTCTTTCTCCACTGGGTTGTAGCGGTGTTCGGCTCAGACCATCATCCTGCTGAGGTAATAGATAGCCTGCTCATGGCCCATATCGTTCTTTTATGCGAGAAGAGCTCCCAGAGAATGATCCATCTTTCGAACATACAGCACGAATGGTCTTTCTATGACTGGAGGTACCAGAACTGGCGGGCTAGTGAGGTAGCGTTTGATATCACCGAATACTTGCTGACAGGCTTCATCCCATACGAAGGATACACATTTCTTCATGAGATGAGAAAAGGGCTGACATCTCCCAGAGAGGTTGGATATGAATCTCCGGATATAAGCCAGACGGCCTTGAAATCCCCTGAGTTCTCTCAGATTACGGGGCGGTCGTATTTCTAAGATGGCCTTGACTTTATCAGGGTCCACTTGAATGCCTTTGGCGGTAATGACAAATCCTAGGAATTTGCTACTAGATACCCCCAGAAAGGATTCATTTTGAATTGATGTTGGCGCATTAATTCAAATACTGCCTTCAAGTCTTGGACTTGATTATCCTTGAGGCGGCTTTTGACAGCTACATCGTCCACATAAAATTCCACTGTCTTGCGTAAATGCTCATAGAATATGTTACTCATAGCCCATTGGTATGTAGCCCCGAAATTCTTTAATCCGAAGGGCATAACCGAATAGCAATATACCCCTAATGGTGTCCGAAAGGCAATATGCTTCTCGTCCTCAGGATGTATCTTGTTTTGGTTGTATCCTGAAAATTCGTCCATAAAAGACAAACATTCAAAACCGCATGTATTGTCAATCATGACGTCTGTGATGGGAAAAGAAAACTCATCCTTGGGGCAGGTTGCATTCAGATCTCGGTAATCGATGCAGATACATACTTTCCCTTTTTTCTTCATGATCGGGACAACATTGGCGACCCAGTCGGGATATTGTTCTTCTCGAATGAAGCCGTAGGCTATCAACTTCGTGACTTCAGCTTCGATGGCGTCCATCATATCCGGGCAGAACCGGCGTTGGTGTTGCTTCACATGCTTCAAATTGGGTAATATATTGAGCTTATGAGTAGCCACCTTTGGATCAAGACCTGACATATCCTCATAATTCCACGCAAAGTGTCACTACCACAATTCCAAATAAGGGCAATTCTGTAATTTCACTATTTTGAATAATTATGTGCTTAATTAATCTGCTGAGTTTTTAAAACTAGTTATATGTTGTTAGTTGTGCTTGGTTTAGGTCAAACCCTAGAACTCATTAGGACAACCCTAATGAGAAACCCTAATTTGTAAACCAATTCTAGTCAAACCCTAGAATTCAAATTGTAGGTTGAACCTCAACCCTAGACTGACTAAACCTTAGTTAATTAGGTTCTACATGACCTAACATAGGGGGTTTAACCTAAAACTATGTATTGAAACCCTAAACCTAGTTTTGATATAAAAGGGAGCCACCCACAACCCTTTTCTCCTTTCTGAAGAAAGAAACCCTAGCCTCCATAAGAGAAAGCCATCTCCCCCACTCCAGAATTCGAAATCTAGCCCTAGAGATCCCATTCTCCTCCTCCAAAGCAAGGAACTTGGGTCAAGGAACCTTGGGGAAGAAGAACTTCATAGGGAAACCATCTTCCTATAGGTAAACCCTATTTTTTATTTATTTAATCTCTGTTTTTCCTGTTGTTATTGCCCTCTAGGAACCCCCTTGCTGTGTAGATCTCGATTTTAGGGATTCTACGTGAAAACCTAGGAGGAACTAGTGTTTTGGTGACCCACATAGGTTTTTCCTAATTTTTCGTGAACCCTAACCCTAGGTAATTGTATGTATACTGATTTCATCTCCTACATATAGGTTAGATCTCGATTTAGGGGTTCTGATCTGAGGATTCATGATGTTCTTATATAAAACCATTTTTCTGAACACCAAGTGTTTGGTGATATGGTTCTTAGGGATTTACTTATCTAGGTATTCTAAATTCTGTATGTTTGGGTACATATAATCTATATACATAAATATATTTGTGTTGTAAATGGGTAGGTATGTGCAGTCGGGCATGGAGGATGTGCAGTCAAGTTCTTGTGTGAAATTGTGCATTTTCTGTGCTTTGTCAGAAAAACTACATGGGTGTGTCCCTATTTTTGAAAGTAAATTATCTAGGTTCAATGTGGGTTCTGTGTAGTATAGGTAGTTAAATTTCTCTGTGTATCAGACATTAGGGGAGAGAGCTCTGTGTAGAGTCGAGTTTTGGGGGTATTAGGGCTTTGTGTAGAGTGATTTGTTCAAAGTTGTTGAACTGTGCACAGTCGGGTTTGGTCCAGAACTTTGAGTGATTTTGTGAGGACTGTGTGTTTATGTATCAGTAATTTTGTGTATATGTGTGTAGGATTTTTATGTATCTGTGTGCGTAGGTAATTGGTTTAGTGTAATGGGTTATGTTGGTATTGGGTTTCCCTAGAGTATCAGACCTGAGTGTATACCCGTGTCTACCTGGGTGGCAGTGTGTACCTATGAATAAATGTTGTAGGTCTGTGAGTGTGTATCAGCGTGTGTGTCTCAGTATCCAAGTGTGTGTGTATTCAGTTTAGTGTAGGTAGTTGCTATTTCAGATATAGGTGTGTACCTGTGTTAATTATAGGAGTATCAAATTTAATGTGGGAGCAAAATTCTGTGTTTTAGGCAACTGTGTAGACATCTATGGAAGTATGAGCAGTTCAGTGTGTGTTGTGGGGGTGTCAGTCAGAGAGACCTGTGTGAGAGGGGTGTATCAGTATGAGGTAGCTGTGTTAGCAGTCAGGTTTAGTATATTTTTGGGTATCAGTTAGGGATACCTGTGTGTTAAGTATGCCTGTGTAATGCCTGTTTGTGTTTTGGGTTAGAGAATAGTGTGTGTCCCAGTTAAGAGAGTTAATGTGTGGCTGTGTGTGTTCCTACCAGTGTAGTATGTATCCCAGTACCAGTTTTATGCTTGTGCCAGTGTGTGTGAGTGTTAATCAGAGTGTGTGCAGAGAGTTTTTCAGTGAGCAGTTCCAAGGTTAATGAGTTGGCTGATACTGTGTATCAGTAGGTTGTGTGAGTTAACCTGTGTGATAGTGTTGGGTAGAGAGGGATTTTGTGAGAAGAGTTAGGGCTGTGTCAGTGTTCAGTTTCAGTTGTGTGTGTATGTACCTATCTATGTGTGTGAATTCTGAGAGTGTAGCCTTGTGTCAACCCATATTTGAGTGTGCACAGCAAGGATTTCTGGTGTAACTGTACTGTGCATAATATTCAGTGTGTGTGAACTGAACTGTGCTGTGTCTGTGTGCAGAACAGTAGGTATGTCAGTTTATGATACCTACATGAATTCTGTGTAATAAGGATGCAGTGTGTATGTGTGTGCAACTTATGTATCACTAAGTGAGTACCTATGTGTATAAAATTATTAGTATTTGGCATTGGTTAAATTGGTATCATGTATAGTAGGTAAGGTTAGATACCAAATAGGTATTAGGTATTAAGTTACTAGTTAAGTTATCAACTAGTATAAGTTAGGTATCCTTAGTATGATATAGAATTTGACTAGTGGACCTAGCTAACCTAGTCTAGACTAAGATATGACCTAGAAACCTCGTATTTAATTTGTTAAACATGTTATTCTTTTGATTTAATATCTGACATTAATTTTCCATAAATAGGTCATTGTGATTCCACTTTGGACCTCGATCCTTACATTTTGCTCAGGACCGCAGGCGAGTACATTCTCTGACAGTTTTCATTGTTGATTTCTTCTATAAATTGTAGTGTATTACATACTTGATTCTGACACTATGGATACACGGGTTAGCACCCTAGATCCCCATCAGGAGGAGTCGTGATTGGAATCCATCGTGCTAGCTGGGGGATGGGGAATTATTAGTAGATTATGTGATCATATCCAAATCCTTTACATGCATCATAGCTCACCCCACTTCTCACGTTGGGTGCGGCCTGACCATCTTACATGCATCATAGCTGTTATATATGATTAACCTGACCACTACATGCATCATAGCTAACCATATGGTTAGCCTGACCTACAAGAATCATAGTTAATCATATATAACCAGCCTGATCAAGTCCCAAGCCGATCACATAATAAACTAATATTTCAAACACTTAGCTAGATGTCTATTTTATTCAGATTCACCTGTTCCAGCATTCACTACTTATTGTCTAGCATTCACTATTTATTGTTTATTGCTAGATGCTCTATTGCCTATTTCCATTTTCTCCAGTACTTTACATTTCCAGCATTTATTTTCCATCTTGTATTTCTTACACTGTTTATAGATTTTGTCAATTTAATGAAACTGCTGTTAGTGCTTGTGCTTCGCTCCAATCCTGACTGGATAACATTTTTCAGAGGACCTGGAGAGCTTGTGCCCCACTCATTACGGCCCAGGATTAGAGGGTGATTCCACTCCAGAAACCCCAGAGGAGTTGCCTAGCCTAGAGGAGAATTTACCTGGCTGTTCTTAGATTATTTTTCTGCATTTATTGTTTTAGACTGAGACTGAGTTGTATTTATTATTTTGTGACTTGTGAGGTCATTTAGACCCAGGATTTGAGTTGGACTTATTGTGGTTGGTTTTTATTAGAACTCTTTTCTATTCTCATCGTGCTATTATCTCTATTAGCTTGTGATTGAGTATATCATAGAATTGTGGATTATTATCATTGTCCTCCGTGCGGAGTTAAGACTATTGTCAGGATATATTATATGTTGAGACCTAGACAGCGTTCTACCGCCGATGCTGCGGCGTAGTCTGGACGTACCCACGACTCATGCCCAATTTTCGGGTGCGAGTCGTGACACGTTTTTAGTGGTGGCCCATGCAGGTCGAGTCCTAGGTTCGCATTAGAGCGATATCGTAGTGGTGCTCGCTTAGAGTATTACAATGAGCCTGTTTTAGGAAATAGGAATTAGGCCGAGGTTATGCTCAATCACAATTAGGAATTCTGAATTCTTATGATACTACTCTTACTGATTTTTCTTTAGAAATTTTCTGTCCTTCCTTGATGATATCGTATCAATTGCCTTAATTTAATCTTTCGATCTGTCTTCAGGATGCCGCCGAGGAGGTCCCAGAGACTTGGAGCAGCAGATTCAGAGAGGTCTGCCACCTCTCGCCCTGCCGGACAGACATCCGCAGCACCTCCTACATCTCCAGTACATGTGGGAGTGTCTGCAGCATTCGGGGGTCCTCCACCACCAGTTCAGAGGGTCCCCACAGCTACGACGGCGCCTCTACCACCACCACCACCAGTTCAGCATCCAGGAGGTGTGCCCGTCGATGGGGCACAGATGTTCGCTTTGATTCAGGGCATGGTCGATGCCCAGAGGACGTCGGCAGAGGCCCAGAGAGTGCAGGCGGAGGCACATCAGTCCCAGACAGAGATGATGAGGGTGAACATGGAGAATGCTCACCAAGTGGCCCTCCAGGCTGTGGAGAGGGTCACTCAGCAGCAGCAGCGTCCTGATCAGCACCACGAGAGGCCGGGCACCATTGTGGATTTCAAGAGGATGATGCCTCGGGAGTTCAAAGGGACAGAAGGGATACTCTACGCCGATGATTGGCTAGAGGACATCGAGAGGAACTTGCGCTTGGCGCAGCTTCCGGAGGCCCTTCAGATCGAGGCCGCCGGCAGCCAGATGTTTGATATCGCCTTGACGTGGTTTCGCACGGAGCCGAGACTCTTGCGCAGGGGACTCACTTGGGAAGCTTTCAAGGAGCTCTTCAAGGAGAAGTTCTTTCCTGATATTGCCCTGGGAGCTTTGGAGAGTCAGTTCCATGACTTAGCCCAGGGGAGCTCGTCCGTCGATGAGTATGTCGCGAAGTTTTCCCGCCTGAGCCGCTTCACGCCATCGATGATTAGAGATCCGGGGGACAGGGCCCAAAAATTTAGAAAGGGGCTGACAAGGGAGATCAAGTCTCGCACGTCGGGACGTCGCACAGCTACCTACGAGGGCATATTGATGGATGCCCAAGTAGCCGAGGACGACTTGGGCCTCAGGCCCAAGAGGGGACGCGATGGTTCCGGAGGAGCAAACAGTAGTACGGGATCGGGCAAGCGTCCACACTTTCAGCAGCAGAGACCCTTTCAGCAGCAGCATCAGATACCAGCCCGAGGGCAGGTCCAGCAGCAGCAACAGAGACAGACTCAGCCCGCCATCCAGTGTGCGTACTGCGGGAAGATGGGATATACTAGAGATATCTGCAGGAAGAGATTGGGCTCATGTCTGTCCTGTGGATCGACGACACACCAGCTGAAGGATTGTCCTACCTTTCGTCCAGGTCAGGGTGGAGCAGCCGCCCAGAGAGGATCAGACAGGGTACCTACCGTACCAGGAGGCCAACAACAGAGGAGACCACTTCCACCACAACATCAGAAGTTCGCCCAGCATCAGCAGCAGAGAGGTGTACCCCAGGGGCGAGCGTACGCCATGGCAGTCGAGGAGATCGAGCCAGCAGAAGACTTGATCACAGGTTCAGTTCTTCTCGATTGTATTCCCGCATTTACCTTATTCGACTCTGGCGCTTCCCATAGTTTTGTGTCTGTATCTTATGCACTTTGACATCATTTAGACACAGAACCTTTAGCTAGGACTTGCAAGATCATGACTGGTGGAGGTATTATCCTAGTCCGTGATCACTACAAGGACGGAGAGTGTCAGTAGGAGGCCGAGAGTTGAGCGTGAGCTTACTCGTCATGCCACTTCCGGGGTATGATATTGTACTCGGAATGGACTGGTTGAGTAGGCATCATGCTACTATAGACTGTTATAGAGGCAGAGTTTTATTTAGACCACCAGGAGAGCTGGAGTTTGAGGTCGTCAGAGGAGCAGCGGAACAGAGCAGGGGCACATTTTGCGGAGCCGGGGCAGAAGAAGAGGAGTTGCCACATCCTCTGATAGCGGAGTTCCTGGATGTATTTCCAGAAGAGTTGCCAGGCTTGCCGCCAGACAGAGATGTTGAATTCTCTATAGACTTGGTTCCAGGAGCGGAGCCCATTTCACAACATGTCTATAGGGTCAACAACAGCGAGCTGGCAGAACTGAAAAAGCAAGTTGAGGAGCTGCAGGACAAAGGCTTCATCAAATCCAGTTCATCATCATGGGGAGCTCCGGTATTGTTCGTATCGAAGAAGGACGGCACGGTGCGCATGTGCATTGATTATAGAGCTTTGAACAATATCACTATCAAGAACAAGTACCCGCTGCCGAGGATAGATGATCTTTTCGATCAGTTGAGCGGGGCACGGGTGTTTTCAAAGATTGATTTGAGGTCAGGCTATCACCAGGTGAAGGTGAAGAAAGAAGACACGCCGAAGACAGCTTTTCGGACCAGATACGGCCAGTTTGAGTTTCTGGTGATGCCATTTGGTTTAACCAATGCACCGGCAGTATTCATGAACCTGATGAACAAGGTGTTCCACCAGTACCTTGACAAGTTCATGGTGGTGTTCATTGACGATATTCTTGTGTATTCCAAGACCCCGGAGGAGCACGAAGAGCACCCAAGGTTGGTCTTAGAGACTCTCAGGAGGGAGAAGCTGTACGGGAAACTCTCTAAGTGTGAATTCTTCCTTGACAAGGTTGAATTTCTTGGGCATGTGGTATCGGGTGACGGAATCTCGGTTAACCCACAGAAGATCGAGGCAGTGGAGTCGTGGCTACCCCCAGTTCGGTAGCTGAGATCAGGAGTTTTCTCGGGCTAGCAGGATACTACAGGAGGTTTGTACAAGACTTCTCCAAGATTGTAGCGCCGATGACCAGACTGACTAGGAAGGATGTGGATTTTGTCTGGACGGAGGATTGCCAGGCCTCATTTGATGAGCTGAAGAAGAGGTTGACAACAGCTCCAATTTTAACGTTGCCAACAGGGACAGGTGGGTTCACCATCTACAGTGATGCTTCAGGGAAGGGTCTGGGATGTGTTCTTCAGCAGCACAGGAAGGTAATTGCCTATGCTTCCAGGCAGTTATGCCCTCATGAAAAGAACTACCCCACCCACGATTTGGAGTTAGCAGCAGTTATCTTCGCTCTAAAGCTGTGGAAACATTACCTGTACGGAGAGCGTGTGGAGATCTTCACAGACCACAAGAGCTTGAAGTACGTATTCACACAGAAGGAGCTGAACATGAGGCAGAGGAGGTGGTTGGAGTTGATGAAGGACTTTGACATCTCATTGCAGTACCATCCAGGGAAGCCCAACGTAGTCGCCGATGCCTTGAGCAGGTATCCGATGGCTATGTACTTGACGACAGATAGACATTTATTGGCTGATTTGGAGAGCTTGGAGATTGAGGTGTTAGTTCCCGGTACTGAGATTCAGATGTGGGGATTGCAGATACAGTCCGAACTGATAGACAGGATCAGAGCTGCGCAGTACGATGATGAGGCTCTGAGGAGTATCAGGGCACAGGTTCAGATGGGATTGTCGGACGACTTTACTATCGCAGATGATGGTTCCTTATGGCACGGCACGAGGATGTGTGTGCCGAGCGGGGAGTTGCGCGAGGAGGTTTTGCAGGAGGCATACCACTCTCAGTACTCGATGCATCCCGGTGCCAACAAGATGTATCGAGACTTGAGGGAGCACGTATGGTGGTATGGAATGAAGCGCGAGGTAGCACGCTTCGTATCCTGGTGTCTAGTGTGCCAGCAGGTAAAGACAGACCGGCAGAGGCCAGGTGGTTTGCTTCAACCTTTACCGATTCCAGAATGGAAATGGGAGCACGTGACCATGGATTTTGTTTCAGGGCTTCCACGTTCTCCAGGAGGGAAGGACGCGTTTTGGGTCATCGTGGACAGGTTGACCAAATCAGCCCATTTTTTACCTTTTAAGGTGGGCACGTCGACAGAGAGGCTAGCAGAGATGTACGTGCGACAGATTGTTAGGCTTCATGGAGTTCCTGTAAGCATCGTCTCGGAACGGGATAGCCGTTTCACTTCCCACTTCTGGAGGAGTCTGCAGACCAGCTTGGGCACTCAGCTCAAGTTCAGTACCGCATATCACCCCCAGACAGACGGGCAGTCTGAAAGGACTATTCAGACTCTCGAGAATATGCTACGTACTTGTGTTCTAGATCTCGGAGGTTCTTGGGAGGATCATCTGCACCTGGTAGAGTTCGCTTACAACAACAGCTACCAGGCCAGCATCGAGATGTCACCATTTGAGGCTCTTTATGGAAGGAGGTATCGTACACCGTTATCTTGGGACGACGTTGGAGAGAGAGCCTTGCTAGGACCAGAAATGGTCGTGGATGCAGCAGAAAAGGTGAAACTCATCAGAGACAGACTGCGAGTGGCGTAGGACAGACAGCGGCATTGGGCCGACAGCCACCGTAGACCCCTTGAGTTTCAGGTATAGATTGTTATTTTTCTAGTTTGTGTTGTTGTTTAGACTGCGTGTTGAGACTGTTTTGTTTTAGGTTGGCGATCTAGTATTCCTACGGATTTCTCCGACGCGTGGCACGATTCATTTTGGCGGAGGCGGAAAGCTTAGCCCACGCTACATCGGACCCTTCGATATTCTTGCAAGAATTGGTGCAGTGGCATATAGACTAGACTTGCCGCCTGCATTAGAGGGAGTACACGATGTATTCCACGTGTCGCAGCTGAGACGGTACGTGGCCGACCCTAGTCACGTACTTGATCACTCGGAGATTGAGGTTGGTCCGACGCTCAGCTACCCCGAGCAGCCCGTAGAGATCTTGGACCGCAAAGAGAAGGTATTGCGGAACCAAACTATTCCTTTGGTTCGTGTAGCATGGAGACATCACTCTCCAAGAGAGTCGACCTGGGAGAGAGAGGACGAAATGCGCGAGCAATACCCGTATCTCTTCTAGACTTGAGGTATATTTCCTTTTCTGATTTTATTCTTGTTTTAGTTCAGTCCAATTTCGAGGACAAAATTTCTTTTAGGAGGGTAGACTTGTCACTACCACAATTCCAAATAAGGGCAATTCTGTAATTTTACTATTTTGAATAATTATGTGCTTAAATAATCTGCTGAGTTTTTAAAACTAGTTATATGTTGTTAGTTGTGCTTGGTTTAGGTCAAACCCTAGAACTCATTAGGACAACCCTAATGAGAAACCCTAATTTGTAAACCAATTCTAGTCAAACCCTAGAATTCAAATTATAGGTTGAACCTCAACCATAGACTGACTAAACCTTAGTTAATTAGGTTCTACATGACCTAACATAGGGGGTTTAACCTAAAACTATGTATTGAACCCTAAACCTAGTTTTGATATAAAAGGGAGCCACCCACAACCCTTTTCTCCTTCCTGAAGAAAGAAACCCTAGCCTCCATAAGAGAAAGCCATCTCCCCCACTCCAGAATTCGAAATCTAGCCCTAGAGATCCCATTCTCCTCCTCCAAAGCAAGGAACTTGGGTCAAGGAACCTTGGGGAAGAAGAACTTCATAGGGAAACCATCTCCCTATAGGTAAACCCTATTTTTTATTCATTTAATCTCTGTTTTTCCTGTTGTTATTGCCCTCTAGGAACCCCCTTGCTGTGTAGATCTCGATTTTAGGGATTCTACGTGAAAACCTAGGAGGAACTAGTGTTTTGGTGACCCACATAGGTTTTCCCCAATTTTTTGTGAACCCTAACCCTAGGTAATTGTATGTATACTGATTTCATCTCCTACATATAGGTTAGATCTCGATTTAGGGGTTCTGATCTGAGGATTCATGATGTTCTTATGTAAAACCATTTTTCTGAACACCAAGTGTTTGGTGATATGGTTCTTAGGGATTTACTTATCTAGGTATTCTAAATTCTGCATGTTTGGGTACATATAATCTATATACATAAATATATTTGTGTTGTAAATGGGTAGGTATCTGCAGTCGGGCATGGAGGATGTGCAGTCAAGTTCTTGTGTGAAACTGTGCATGGCTGTGCTGGGTCAGAAAAACTACATGGGTGTGTCCCTGTTTTTGAAAGTAAATTATCTAGGTTCAATGTGGGTTCTGTGCAGTATAGGTAGTTAAATTTCTCTGTGTATCAGACATTAGGGGAGAGAGCTCTGTGTAAAGTCGAGTTTTGGGGGTGTTAGGGCTTTGTGTAGAGTGATTTGTTCAAAGTTGTTGAACTGTGCACAGTCGGGTTTGGTCCAGAATTGTGAGTGATTTTGTGAGGACTGTGTGTTTATGTATCAGTAATTTTGTGTATATGTGTGTAGGATTTTTATGTATCCGTGTGCGTAGGTAATTGGTTTAGTGTAATGGGTTATGTTGGTATTGGGTTTCCCTAGAGTATCAGACCTGAGTGTATACCCGTGTCTACCTGGGTGGCAGTGTGTACCTATGAATAAATGCTGTAGGTCTGTGAGTGTGTATCAGCGTGTGTGTGTCTCAGTATCCAAGTGTGTGTGTATTCAGTTTAGTGTAGGTAGTTGCTATTTCAGATATAGGTGTGTACCTGTGTTAATTGTAGGATTATCAAATTCAATGTGGGAGCAAAATTCTGTGTTTTAGGCAACTGTGTAGACATCTATGGAAGTATGAGCAGTTCAGTGTGTGTTGTGGGGGTGCCAGTCAGAGAGACCTGTGTGAGAGGGGTGTATCAGTATGAAGTAGCTGTGTTAGCAGTCAGGTTTAGTATATTTTTGGGTATCAGTTAGGGATACCTGTGTGTTAAGTATCCCTATGTAATGCCTGTTTGTGTTTTGGGTTAGAGAATAGTGTGTGTCCCAGTTAAGAGAGTTAACGTGTGGCTGTGTGTGTTCCTACCAGTGTAGTATGTATCCCAGTACCAGTTTTATGCTTGTGCCAGTGTGTGTGAGTGTTAATCAGAGTGTGTGCAGTGAGTTTTTCAGTGAGCAGTTCCAAGGTTAATGAGTTGGCTGATACTGTGTATCAGTAGGTTGTGTGAGTTAATCTGTGTGATAGTGTTGGGTAGAGAGGGATTTTGTGAGAAGAGTTAGGGCTGTGTCAGTGTTCAGTTTCAGTTGTGTGTGTATGTACCTATCTATGTGTGTAAATTCTGAGAGTGTAGCCTTGTGTCAACCCATATTTGAGTGTGCACAGCAAGGATTTCTGGTGTAACTGTACTGTGCATAATATTCAGTGTGTGTGAACTGAACTGTGCTGTATCTGTGTGCAGAACAGTAGGTGTGTCAGTTTATGATACCTACATGAATTCTGTGTAATAAGGATGCAGTGTGTATGTGTGTGCAACTTATGTATCACTAAGTGAGTACCTATGTGTATAAAATCATTAGTATTTGGCATTGGTTAAATTGGTATCATGTATAGTAGGTAAGGTTAGATACCAAATAGGTATTAGGTATTAAGTTACTAGTTAAGTTATCAACTAGTATAAGTTAGGTATCCTTAGTATGATGTAGAATTTGACTAGTGGACCTAGCTAACCTAGTCTAGACTAAGATATGACCTAGAAACCTCGTATTTAATTTGTTAAACATGTTATTCTTTTGATTTAATATCTGACATTAATTTTCCATAAATAGGTCATTGTGATTCCACTTTGGACCTCGATCCTTACATTTTGCTCAGGACCGCAGGTGAGTACATTCTCTGACAGTTTTTATTGTTGATTTCTTCTATAAATTGTAGTGTATTACATACTTGATTCCGACACTATGGATACACGGGTTAGCACCCTATATCCCCATCATGAGGAGTCATGATTGGAATCCATCGTGCTAGCTGGGGGACGGGGAATTATTAGTAGATTATGTGATCATATCCAAATCCTTTACATGCATCATAGCTCACCCCACTTCTCACGTTGGGTACGGCCTGACCATCTTACATGCATCATAGCTGTTATATATGATTAACCTGACCACTACATGCATTATAGCTAACCATATGGTTAGCCTGACCTACAAGAATCACAGTTAATCATATATAACCAGCCTGATCAAGTCCCAAGCCGATCACATAATAAACTAATATTTCAAACACTTAGCTAGATGTCTATTTTATTCAGATTCACCTGTTCCAGCATTCACTACTTATTGTCTAGCATTCACTATTTATTGTTCAATGCTAGATGCTCTATTGCCTATTTCTATTTTCTCCAGTACTTTACATTTCCAGCATTTATTTTCCATCTTGTATTTCTTACACTGTTTATAGATTTTGTCAATTTAATGAAACTGCTGTTAGTGCTTGTGCTTCGCTACAATCCTGACTGGATAACATTTTTCAGAGGACCTGGAGAGCTTGTGCCCCACTCATTACGGCCCAGGATTAGAGGGTGATTCCACTCCAGAAACCCCAGAGGAGTTGCCTAGCCTAGAGGAGAATTTACCTGGCTGTTCTTAGATTATTTTTCAGTATTTATTGTTTTAGACTGAGACTGAGTTGTATTTATTATTTTGTGACTTGTGAGGTCATTTAGACCCAGGATTTGAGTTGGACTTATTGTGGTTGGTTTTTATTAGAACTCTTTTCTATTCTCATCGTGCTATTATCTCTATTAGCTTGTGATTGAGTATATCATAGAATTGTGGATTATTATCATTGTCTTCCGTGCGGAGTTAAGACTATTGTCAGGATATATTATATGTTGAGACCTAGACAGCGTTCTACCGCCGATGCTGCGGCGTAGGCTGGACGTACCCACGACTTATGCCCAATTTTCGGGTGCGGGTCATGACACAAAGACATCGATATATTCTTTTATCAGCTGGATAACTTCTTCCTTTTCTACTTCGGAAAGATTATTACTGATAAATATCGGCTTTGGCGAAAGTTCATCCCCAACGTCAATCTGGATAACTTTATCTTCAGTGGGAGATTCTCTCTGCTCGAAGCGGAACTCCCATTGTGTATCCATTTGCTGAGCCCAAGTGTCATTCTCAAACAGTTCAGATTCTTGTTCGTCTGCTTTGAAGGAATCTGTCACTACCATATTTACTGATAATGTTCGTTTGAGAGCCTGAGATGAGTCGGAGGGCGCTGAGCCATTTTGAGAAGAGGAAAAGATATCCTCGTTTGACTCAGGAGCTGCAAAGGAGGTGGTATACCCTAACCCAAAATGAGTTCGTTGATAGTAGGGATCGCCATGCAGCGGCATTCGTCTGCCTTTCCCGAAGTTGTGACCTGGTTCCAGCTTAAAGTTATAACCCATACTTTGCATGATCTTTAAAGCTTGCGGGCTGTATCTGTGAACCTGCATTTTACTGGCATCGTTATCGGAAGAATATTCTTGCACAGTCGGTTTATTGCGCATGCAGTCGAAGACGATTGAATGCTGACTGCTGCAAGTAGGCGGGACAATGAAGATAGAATCCTCATGCGGTCTATATGTCATGGTGACATTGGATGATGACGCTACTTCCCACATATACGAATGATAGGAATCTATAGCTCCCAAGAACTTTTTTGCTATAGGTTCTGTATCGTCATGGGGAGAGGATTCCTGGTTCAAAATTTGAGCGTCGATATACTGGAAAAGAGGATGTTTATTATCATCTGAAACTTCGTTCCCGGTTGTATTTACATCAATCGGTTGCCTGCTGCGCCGAAGGTTGATGACCAAGGATGGAGGCTTCTGGTTCAAAGTGATCACTAGAGGATCACCCCCTTTTCCTGACCTGGTTTTGTTCAGGTGGATAGCCATAGGCCCTATGGCTTTTGGGTGAGTAGTCTGTCCTTTTACTTTGATTGACAGCGGTTGTTCGGTAGAGGGTTCTTCTGGCTCCTGGTGGGATTCCATCTCTGCTTCGGCTGTCACCTCTTCCGTGTAGTCTTGAGAGTACAACACGGCATCGGAGTAGTAGGATTCTACTCCTCTAAACGGGTTCAGGTCAGCAAACTCCGTTTGTATTGTTCCTTTTGCGTCTACATATTTAATGCATTGATGTAGAGTTGAAGGAACGATATTTTATTCGTGGATCCAAGGTCTGCCCAGCAGAATATTGTAGGACACCTCTGAATCAATGACGTAACATGTGGCCACTAATCTGAGGTTGCCGATCTGGATCCTCAAGCAAAGTTTCCCCAACGGCTTACTTTTTCTGGCGTTGAAACCCACGATTGTAGTGGTGGTGTAAGCCAATTCACTGGTAGGAATCCTCAGCGGTCTGAGCAGACTATGAGGAATGATGCTGATTGATGATCCCGGATCTATGTGAATCTGGTCGACCTCCATGGAACCGATGTACCCGGTGTAATAGAGGGGTTTGTCATGCCTGTTATGTTTTAACATCATGTCATCTTGAGTGAAAGTGATATTTGGGACCACCTCCATCACACTGTGGCATTGAGGACACGCCACTGGTTCTTCGTCAGGGGACTTGAGCTTGGTCAAGTATGCATCCGCCTGCATCAGTGCTTCGCTCAGGGCTAGACGAGTGTCTTGGTAGAGCCTGAGTAGTTCGAAGATGGACAACCTGGCTGGTATATTAGCCAGTTGGGCCAGGATGTCGAAGTTGTACGGCTTCTCTAAACCTTTGTTTTGAATGTTTTTTATAGGTTTGTCGAAACGCACTTCTTTTTGCTTCCCTTTGTCTGCCGAAGTTGGTCTCGAAGGACCGACTCCTGGTACGGCGGGCTCTGGTTCTGACGGCTTGGCAGATGAAGCGTCTGCCGGTGCATCTTCCTGACTTGCTTCATGGTCCTTGAGGTAAGCCCTCCCTGAACGGGTTCCAGTGGCCAAGACCTCGTCTTCTGATGCCGAGTCTGTCGCAACCATGTGACATGGTTTACGCTTCGAGTTCTTCTTAGACTTAGCTTTAGCAGCTTGAGTCTCTTTCTCGATCCCGGGCACCAAATCTGGATGAACCCACATAATCTTGCCTCGCTGGTTAGTTAGTGGTACCAGGTCATGATTTTGACCTCTAGCTAGAGGGAGATTAATGATGTTCATCGTCGTCCGGGAAATAGGCATAACACCGTCCAGGATTTCTTGGGGAGGCAGATTGCCAAATTGTAGAAAGATCATGTTGGCTGTGACCGTCTTCTCGCTGTTGCGCAGAGTGATGGCCTTAGCATCAATCAGCTCCTGGATTTTCCTTTTCAGTATATAACACGCCTTTGTGGGGTGGTGTATGTACCTATGGAAGATGAAGTACTTGGGGTTGTTGGTACTGCCGGCCTCATTGGGTCATCTTACCTCAGGAAGGGTAATCTTGACGCTTTTGACGAGATATTCAAATATGCTCAGAATATCGTCGTCGTCGAAAGAGTACACTTCAATGGGCCTGGAAGTCCCAGGTTCCGTCTGCGTGGTAGCCATAGTCTTTTGCCTGGACGTGTTGATCGCCAGAGCTTCTTTACCTTTGGTACCCCGAGGATGGTCGATGTTGGAGGATGACCTCGCGCCTTCTGACTGTTGTCCTCCGCGGCTACCGCTGAGATGACGAACGAGGGCCAATCATGGAACTGATATGGTCCTGTGAACACCGAGATCACGGGGAGAAGGTTCTTCCTGCAGATGTCCACCAATGCCGAGTTTGGAACTACTAGAGGCATTTGTAAAGTGGCTTGACAAAAACGTTCGATAAAAGTGCGAACATTCTCTTTTTCCTTCTTCTTGACTTCGATGAGAGAGGACATAGACATGTTCATCCCTCCTTCATAGAATCGCATGAAGAATAAAGCCTTGAAGTCTTCAAAAGAAGTAATGCAGTTGTCCGCCAGACTTCGGTACCACTAATAAGCTACCCCCGAGAGACAGCCTTTGAACACCCGAGTGAGGAGGGCGTCGTTCCCTTGTAATAACACCGTCATCATAATAAAGTATTTTATGTACTGACTCGACGACGTTTTTCCTTCGAACAAAGCCATAGTCTGTGGTTTGTATCTAGGAGGAAAAGGGACCTCTTCCCAGATAGCTGGGTAAGGTTGGTTGATTCCCAATTTCTTGAGCTGATCTTTGTGCTTCAGGGCATCAAATTGGGCTTTCAACTCTCGTACTTCCTGCATCGAATCTTCAGCCGGTAGCGGGACCACGGAGTGATGAGGAATCGATTGCATCGCGACTCCGACGGAGTGATGGTGGTAAGTCCACCCCCACATGTATCTGAGTTGGAGGGACCGACGCTTGAGCCATAGCAGCTGTGTGTTGAGTCAGCATCAACTGGTGCATATTCTCCATCATGGACTGTATTTCTTTTAGAGATGTCTCCAGTACAGTAATGCGCTGCTCAGCGCTCCCTGATGGGGAAGCTTCCTCGCGTTCATCTCCAATGGCATAAACTCCCAATGAAATATTAGTATAGGTCTCTGTAGAAGTTGACTCTATACTTTCAGTATCTGATTCGGGAGACTGGCGACCCCCAGCTTCAGAATCATAAGGGTACGAAGTCGGTTGTCGCAACCTCGAACGGGTGTTTCGGAATACCCCAGCTTCAGTGTTACTAAGGAGCTGGTTGAATCTCCTTCGGCTCGGAGCTCTAGAGGGATGACGTCTTGAGCCCGATCATCCTCTAGGTATGTGTGAAGCCATGTTCACCGATGCATGTGTGGGCTCCTCTTCCAGGAAATATGGAGATTAGCTCAACCGGTCGAAAACTGACCGTTTTGCTTCAGAACAGCAATAATTAATTACAATCCTATGACTATTACAAGAGTGCTCGTTAGGAGACGTAATAGATATGCTGGAAGATCCCCTATCCTTGCGTTTCTGGATCAGGTACTTGCGCAGGTCAGGAGGAGTTACAGAAGAAGAAGATGACTTGTTCCTTCTGTTCACATTAGTGAGCATGCGGATGTTGGGAGCCCTAGTTTTCTCTGTGCCTCCTGTATACAACAGGTTGGTCATCTGGGTGGCAAATAATCCCCGAGGAGGGTGTCTTTCTGCAAATTGAGCCTTCTTTACGCTGAGGGGCTTCTTCTGGCGTAATTTGAAGCTCTTCTCTGGTTGGCGTAAAGCTGAGGATGTATTCAGTTGGCCGTTAGCCTCTTGCGTAATCCGGAGGGCTGGCAGATTATTCCTTTGTTGGCGTAAAGGCCGAGAAGTTGAGTAGTCCGCCGCTTGCTTTCCCTTGTGTAGATTGCAGGGATCATCTGATTTTTCGCGGAAGGCAGATGCATTTTTACGCGCGGAGCACGTTTGGACTTCTGATTTGGCACTAAGGCCTTGTCAGAAGTTTTGTCTGTTCCGCCAGGGACGGGAGACTGATTTCTACGCGCAGAGTGCGGTGTAGGCTTCTGGACTAGCGCTGAGGCATTGTCCGAAGTTTTGTCTTTTCTGCCAGGGACGGGAGACTGAATTTTACGCGCAGAGCACGGAGTATACTTCTGGTTTAGCGCTGAGGCATTGCCAGAAGTTGTGTCTGCCCTGCTAGAGACAGGCGACTGAATTTTACGCGTAAGGCGCAGAGGGAGCAATGCTACAACCTCGTTGGTCGGAGAAATCGGAGAGGTCAGAGAGTCCACAGGAATGGTCAGAGAGTCCACAGGAATGGTGAGAGCTACCCCCTGTTTGAAGCATGTCTTCGTAAGCAGACTGGTCAAATTGGACGACCAGTGTCTTCTTCATGGATCCCACGGATACCGCATCGTGTTGAGCAATTGCTTCCACGTAAGAAGAGAAAGATGTCCCCAGCAGAGTCACCATCTTGTTGTTTGATAAAATAAACGAAAAGATAAATATGTGGAAACGAGGTCTTATACGAAAACCCGCCCTTCTTCTCTGTTTACAAACAAGATTGTATAATTTAATCCTATACGAGGATGTCGAGTATAATTTATTTAATCTGGGTAAATATTGCTATAGGAGTCTGATCTGCAGTCGATCACTTTGGCCCTTGGACCACACGATGATGAAGAAGTGTCGTAGAAGACAGAAAACAGCTTCGAAGGTTGCTAAAGAGGGTGGATGCCCGATGCCAAAGTCGTCGATCCTTTCTTTTCGCCTGAGTTCTGGAT